>JALAZF010000959.1:600000-922911 GCA_022829125.1 Lathyrus tuberosus
GGCCCCCACATTTATAGGACGATAGCATATCGCATCAAACACCAACAAACACAACAAAACCTACAAACCACTAATCATCCTCTACCAAATATTCTTAGTTAACACATGGTATCACATAACCAATTACTAGCACATTAGATTCTCTTTCCAAGGCTTCAAGTCCCATATCAATCGGATTCTCGATTCGTGAATTTTGGTGGAAACATAAACTACACTTAACACATTCATCACAATATTTAACTCTACCATATCAATACATGGCATAAACTTATGTTTCTATTCCACTATCATAAAGAGCATTGAAATAGCTTTTCAACGCATCCGACCGTGCCTCAATCCGAGTTACGGATCAAAAGTTATGAAGAAAACAAAATGGGAAATCTGTCACGTTCGCTTTCCTATTCGCAATGCGAACTTCCAGTGAACTGTGGCAGAGAAAAAACAGCATAAAGTTCGCAATGCGAACTTCTGGGTGAACCTTCGCTTTCCCCTTCGCTGGGATTCGCAAAGCAAACCTGCGAACCCAGAAATTCACAGCAGCGTCAATATAGGTCATATGGGACCAAAATTCATCATTTCTTCCACCCAAACACTTCCAAATCACAATATATCAACCAAAACATGTTCCAACATAATCGACAAGTATTCTACGCAGTTTATATCGAAATTCATCTGTAAAAACATCGATTCCCACTCATTGTTCATCAATTTATCAATGAGAAAAAGTTGTGAAACAACCAAAACAATTACAATAAACAACACATATACATACACAAGCAAGATATAATCGAAACTTCTCACCCTTACCCGATTAATCGCGATTGAAACGGAGATTTCTTCTATCCCAAGTTTTCCTCTTCTTTTCCCTTCTTTTCCTTTCTCTCTTCTCTTTTTCTTTCTCTCTATTTTCTCTCTAAACTCTCTTTTCTTTCTTTCTTATAATAACAAAATATCTAAACCCCTAAAAAGACTATTTTACCCCTCAGCTCAAATATCTCGCAAACGCTCTCAAAACGTGATAAAACATAATAACGATGAAAAATAATATATTGTCAAATAAAAGTCAAGAATAAAATAATATAAAAACGAAAAATAATTAAATCGACTCGATTAAATAAATAAGACAAAATGGGGCGTTACAATTCTCCATAACAAGTTACGAACACACAGGTTCACTCTTGAACCGAAACACAACAAGATCGTTACCCTCACCCTAGGTAACACTCCCCTAATCTCCCACACAGGAATTAGCTACTCGCACTCGAACCAACACGATGGAAACGAGGCAACAACACAAGCAAGAACATAAAGTTCCACGACCCAACATCGTTTCAACAACCCCTACATAACCACAATACCAACATCCTTGTCACACAACAATATTACAATAATGCTACGATTCACCAATCGAACATACAACCAAAACATCCATCTATATAGTAGCCCATGAATAATATTTAAACCTTTCACCTAACACTTCCATTCTGAAACGTCCAATGGTCTAATCACTCCTACATGTTTACAATGTTCAACCTATGAACTCTTACAAGTCACACACGCATATACGAATTGTGCCACATCACACTTTCGCTACGCACTCTGATGACTCGTAACCATCAAAACTATCAATCTCACGTCCAAAGTCTAACTCTTTCTCATAATCACCAAAAATCACTATTCACTTTTAATATACCCAACCTCACACTCTAATGTGTTATCTCACACACCAGACACAAGTCTCTGAACTTCTCAAATAATTTTAATTCTCTGACCATCAAAACAGCCATATGCAAAGACTATCGACCTAACTCTTCAGGCACAACATTAGCTTTTCCCGAAGGATAATCCAAGCCAAATTCATAACTCGTCACGAATTCTAACCATCCTCGTTGTCTCATACTCTATTCCTTCAGACCAAACAAGTACTCTAAACTCTTGTGATTACTAAACACTTCGAACCTAGAACCATAAAGATAATACCTCCAAATATTCCAACACAATACAACCGCAACCAATTCCAAATCCGGAATAGTATAGATCCTTTTATGAATCCTCAATTGTCGTAAAGCATAAGCCACGACTTTACCCTCTTGCATTAACACACTGACTAAACTACTCAAAGACGCATCCCAATACCTCACAAACGGTTCATTAGGATCACACAGAATCAAAACTGGAGCCGTAGACAACTTCTACTTCAGCTCTCTGAACTTTTCTTACAACGAACATCCCAAACAAACGACTTACCTTTTGCAAGTCAATCGAAGTAACGAAAACGCTAACTTGGAAAAGCCTTCCATAACCTCCGGTAATAACCAACTAAAGTCCAAAAAGATTCTAATCTCCTTAACCAACTTCGGAGCCTCTCATTGTAGAACTGCATCTACTTCCGATGGATCCATAACCATACTCTCATCTGAAATAACATATTCAAGAAACTAACCTTTTTTAACCCAAATTCTCACTTGAATAACTTAGCATAAAACTTCGTCTCTTTTCAACACTTGTAATTCAATTCTCAAACACTCTACATGTTCTTCCTCTGAGTTTATAACAGATCCGAATATCCTCGATCAAAGCCATTACGAACTTATCCAAATAAATATGGAAGATACGATTCCTCTACTCCACAAACATTACAGATGCATTACTAACACCAAATAATATCACTGTACGTTGTCATGCCCAACCAAATTCCAAAAGATATAAATTTTGAAAGCTTTTGCAAAAAATTTCACTGGATAACTGGTTACTCACATACAAGCTTAACCGAGTAAATAACAGCCTATCCCGATGATAACAAACATAACCAGTCACATTAAATCGATCAAAGCCTCAACTCACACAATTCACCACTCTTATCAAACATTCCAAACAATTGCAATTTCACTCAAACTCAACCAAACCATTCCAGACATCTATTCATGAAAGTGGACACTTATTCTCAATCGTTACCTTATTCAACTATTAGTAATCCATACATAATTTCTTCTCTTAACAGTTCAAATTCCATAAATCCCAACATGTCGCAACAACCAGCCAAAAAGAACTCTCAAATATTACATCCACACCTAGGGTTTTCTCAAAATTCCCATTAATGGCCTAAAACTTTAAAAACTCTAAAACTCACAGAAACTCTAAGTTTTACTTTCGATAGTCTCAATACCATTATACACATCATGCTTGTTATTCCGTTTAATCATCCTTCCTTTTTGTTACTAACAATACTGGAGCTCTCTAAGACGACACACTTGGTCTCACAAATCCCTTTTCCAGTAAATCTTCCAACCGCTCTTTCAATCTGAGTAATTCTAACGCTAACATCCAATATTCCATTCGGAAACACATCTGGAATCACGCACAACTGGCAGCCCATCACTGTGGCCTTTCTGCCAATTTCTAGAGAACTATCATCACAAGCATAACAAACATCTTAGTCTCATTCCTTGAGAGTTTTCTACTTACTTAGTAGATATAAACCTCAACTATTCACCTTCGTCCAATTTAAGGTCACTCTCTACTCTCTGAGAAGCAGCCATTGTTGAAGCTAGAATAGCAGCAAGCAAAAATATATAAGTAACCCAGTTTTGTCGTTCTCCACAGGGATCAGTGCGAGGGAAAGAATGACATTCAACGGTTTCTATATTTCTAAGCTCATGAATCAAAAGTTCTGGTTTAAAGCGAACCAAAAGCAAATGCGAAAAATTAAAGGAACAAAAAGCAAGTAAATAACAATAACACATTCTTCGGAGGAAAGAAACTCAATAGAGATCACTCAATAACACATGCATTCTTCCGACCATTTTATACACAAATCACTCATTCGTCTAATATCCTCACGTATCACTCACAACAGAGGTTATGTCTAACGCAACGTCGAGAGAACAACGGTATTGTCTCATTGGTGATGTCTCACGCAACTCAACAACACAGAGAAGTAAGAACTGATACTCACGCAAGTGTTAAGTCTAAATCTATCTCTAGAGTTCAGACAAAACAGATATTACTATAACATCCATGTCAAACTCATGAGTAATTCATATACAAAGCCCTGATCAGAATACAAACATATGATTAACCCTGCATTCAACTAATTTACCAACTGTATACGAACGCCGTTCTTCATCGCTATTGTCACGCATCCTCGCAATACCGTATCGATCCTACTCATGCTACCCATGCTAATTAATCAACACAATACAACAAAAGATACAATGAATATCAATTCACAAACCCCTGTCAAAAGCTTGCTCATTGACAGATGAAAATCTAAGATTAACGATTCGATATAGGTTTTGTCACGACCCACAAATAATCAATCAAAGACAAACAATCAATAGAGAATCAAAACATATTCATAAACATAGATTAGATGAAATACAATAGGCATCAAGAGATTTACCTACCAAACATCAACAAAAGAGAACACAAAGAGAAGAAAGGAGAAAAACAAACTTCTCACGGCGTGTCAAAGTCGATCGAAGGAAATTCGACTCCGAATCATCAAGATGCATCATCCAATGTTGTTTCTAAGTTAATCTACTCCTAAAACATGTTTGATGAAGTTGGGAGAAAGTTCCCCCAAAAACATAACATAAAAAATGATGAAAAATGGCTTAAATGGGAAAAATTGACTTTCCAGGTTCGCCTAGCGAGTCCCCGTTCGCTAGGCGAACGTAAACCGCCTTAAAGTTGAGTTTTTTCACGATTCTGGAACTTTTTGTTCGCCCCGGTTCGCCTAGCGAACAAGCTAGCGAGTGCTCGCTACGGGGGTTCGCCCAGCGAACATGACAGAAAACCAGAATTTATTTTCTTCATAACTCTTGAACCGTAACTCGGATTGACGCACGGTTTGAAGCGTTGGAAAGCTTATTCAATGCTCTTTATGAATATGGAAAAATCCCATTGCTGGAACACCTACAAAAATAAATGAAAATCGATTAAACTCAATGATATTTACACGGTAACGTACTATACACCGAAAACGTAAAGTAAACGTATTTACACACAAAGTGGGGTTTATTCAACCAATTTTAACACAAAGTAAGGATAAGTGCAACAAAACTTATATACAAAAATATGTACAATTTGCACTTATCAAACTCTCCCCAACTTATTATTTTGTCTGTCCTCAAACAAAAGTCAATCAACTCAAAGAAATAAAAACAATTATCAAGAAATCATGCTCAACAAGTTTTTACAAACGGAGAATAAATGTATGGTACAAATATCAAAAGTACATGCAAAGCAATGCTTACCACTAAACTACAACGACACCACGAATATGAAACAAAGTCTAAGCACAAAACAAATGTCAACATCCAAAAGCAATACATGTTCAAGAATGAATCACACCTAACACTCCACTTCAAATAAGAATGAAGAAATTAATGCGCGTTTGCAACCGCGGGGAAATTTCACTCATCTGACAAACCATGCAAATAACAATTCAATTCATACAACATCTAACAATCAAAAATGAAAATATGGAAGCAAAAAGATCACTAAGGGCTTTAAGGGTTGTAGCTTGGTCGGGTTCACAATAAAGGGACATTTCTACAGGCCATTGAATCGAAATTGCCGATAAATGATATTTACACATTACAACTTCATTCACCATTCTCATTCCTTTACCACAAACCTTCTCAAACTACCTTTATGCACAATTATTTCACTCTATTTTTCTCATTCAAACAAGCATTCTTTTTCTTTTGTTTTTCACATTCATATTTACACTTTTTCTTTTCATGCTTGTTTGAACTTTTTCAAAAGTTTCAAGCAACTTACCAATCTTCTTTTTCATTCTCCCCAACTTGAATTCAACCAAACCTCAAGTGAATGCTCCTTGCTTTTTACGGCAAGGAAATCAAAGTATATAATTTCAAAGGTTCAAGAAGTAATTTTAGAAACTCACTAAATTCAATGATGAACCAAACTTGCAAATTATGTACATAAACCAAGTTCATCACTAAAAATGAGATCTAAACTGTTTTAGTCTCAAAGGGGCTAACAAATTCTCACTACTCACGGGTAAGATACTTTTGGATACGGTTGTGCTCAATATAAACAAATGCCTTGATCATTTCTAATGCTTCCACAAAATCACAATAATCAAAAGATAAAGCATGAATCAAACGAATTAAACAAAGTTTATCAGTCATCCAAGCATTTAGTAAACAATGGAGGTTTCCTCACATGGGGCTATGAACTAAAGTGATTCATAAATGAACAAAAATTGCAAGAGAATGAAAGACATGTAATTTGTACAAATCCTAAGGTTCATAAACATGTTATGTTCTAGAAAAGCAATAAACACCAACCAACGCAATGCAACTTTCTTTAAACTTTTCACACTACCATAACATTTTCATGTTGAAACAATCAAAATTGAAAAATCACACAATGCATCCTCAAGCTAATCAAAAACAAAACTTGAGAGCAAACTCATAAATTATTCTAACAACCTAACAAAATTGAACTAAAACTAACTAAACATAAAAACCAAAATTTGAGAAAGTGGATGGAAAATGAAAGATTTTTCTTTGCGAAACAAGGCGCGCTAAGCGCCCTCTGCGCGCGCTAAGCACGGGCAGGAAAATTTTGTTTTTCAAAATCGGTTCTTTCTCTCATTCACTCCATCCATTGTCACTTAATATTAACTATACTACTAAACATAAAACTGTACAAACTCAAGAATCATTGGGTTGCCTCCCAATAAGCGCTAGTTTCACGTCGTTAGCTCGACACCTTATTTACGTACAAGCTCCTCCATGTTGCTTCGTTCACCAGTAAATACCAAATAAAATCTGCAACACTTAAGCAAACGTAAACCAAAAACAAAAATATGTACACACACATAAACATGATGGAAAACACATATATACAATCACTTATGGAAAACAACTATTAACAAGTATGTACAAAGCTTAACAAGTGTTTATACAGGTAAATATTCAATATAGACAATTATGTACGAAGCTTAAAAACATAGAAACTATGTGATGCAACTCAATATCGACACACCGATCCCCGGCAACGGTGCCAATTTGTTGAAGCTAGAATAGCAGCAAGCAAAAATATATAAGTAACCCAGTTTTGTCGTTCTCCACAGGGATCAGTGCGAGGGAAAGAATGTCATTCAACGGTTTCTATATTTCTAAGCTCATGAATCAAAAGTTCTGGTTTAAAGCGAACCAAAAGCAAATGCGAAAAATTAAAGGAACAAAAAGCAAGTAAATAACAATAACACATTCTTCGGAGGAAAGAAACTCAATAGAGATCACTCAATAACACATGCATTCTTCCGACCATTTCATACACAAATCACTCATTCGTCTAATATCCTCACGTATCACTCACAACAGAGGTTATGTCTAACGCAACGTCGAGAGAACAACGGTATTGTCTCATTGGTGATGTCTCACACAACTCAACAACACAGAGAAGTAAGAACTGATACTCATGCAAGTGTTAAGTCTAAATCTATCTCTAGAGTTCAGACAAAATAGATATTACTATAACATCCATGTCAAACTCATGAGTAATTCATATACAAAGCCCTGATCAGAATACAAACATATTATTAACCCTGCATTCAACTAATTTACCAACTGTATACGAACGCCGTTCTTCATCGCTATTGTCACGCATCCTCGCAATACCGTATCGATCCTACTCATGCTACCCATGCTAATTAATCAACACAATACAACAAAAGATACAATGAATATCAATTCACAAACCCCTATCAAAAGCTTGCTCATTGACAGATGAAAATCTAAGATTAACGATTCGATATAGGTTTTGTCACGACCCACAAATAATCAATCAAAGACAAACAATCAATAGAGAATCAAAACATATTCATAAACATAGATTAGATGAAATACAATAGGCATCAAGAGATTTACCTACCAAACATCAACAAAAGAGAACACAAAGAGAAGAAAGGAGAAAAACAAACTTCTCACGGCGTGTCAAAGTCGATCGAAGGAAATTCGACTCCGAATCATCAAGATGCATCATCCAATGTTGTTTCTAAGTTAATCTACTCCTAAAACATGTTTGATGAAGTTGGGAGAAAGTTCCCCGAAAAACATAACATAAAAAATGATGAAAAATGGCTTAAATGGGCAAAATTGACTTTCCAGGTTCGCCTAGCGAGTCCCCGTTCGCTAGGCGAACGTAAACCGCCTTAAAGTTGAGTTTTTTCACGATTCTGGAACTTTTTGTTTGCCCCGGTTCGCCTAGCGAACAAGCTAGCGAGTGCTCGCTACGGGGGTTCGCCCAGTGAACATGACAGAAAACCAGAATTTGTTTTCTTCATAACTCTTGAACCGTAACTCGGATTGACGCACGGTTTGAAGCGTTGGAAAGCTTATTCAATGCTCTTTATGAATATGGAAATATCCCATTGCTAGAACACCTAAAAAAAATGAAAATCGATTAAACTCAATGATATTTACACGGTAACGCACTATACACCGAAAACGTAAAGTAAACGTATTTACACACAAAGTGAGGTTTATTCAACCAATTTTAACACAAAGTAAGGATAAGTGCAACAAAACTTATATACAAAAATAGGTACAATTTGCACTTATCAGCCATTAATAATACCCAATCGTTCTCTCTCAAGGACTTTCCAACTGGACCAACATACCAAAACCTCTAATCCACCCCATCTTCCGATATAAGAATCTCCATCGACTCATCAAAACAATCCGTAATCATTTTCTTAATTCCAAACAATTCTTTGCACACACCATCAAAGCCGAAAAGACACGTATATTCCATCCAACATAATTTCGTCTACTATCAACAAGAGATTAAGGGTGATCAGTTCATCAATTTGTCAATAGACAGCCAACAATCATGATGGGGCATAAACCATCTTTACCAAACTATAATAGAATTTGTTGCATCTTATGCACAAAACTACCTAAGGCACAAATCCTTAGTTGACATAACCTTACCACCACATTCCCTCCGGAACCGGAACCAACACTGTCCAAACAACACTTACAATCTTGCAACCAACGCTCCACAACTGAAGCAACTTGGAGAAGCTCCAGCTTCTCCCTCACTTATCTCATTCTAAATTCTGCAGACAAAGGATTAGAAGAACCAGAAAGTACCGACAGTGTTTCACACATATATCACATACTAAGGAGCAAACAACATCGACAGTATTCAACTGTCACACCAACTGACTCAACAACTTGGCCAGACGGACCGACCTGCTCTGATACCACTAATGTAACACCCCAATTCCCATCGCGGATAAATAATACATAAATAAATCAGAGTAAATAAAAATTTTATCCTTAGACAGAAGCAAGGATGCCACATTTAAAGAAAGCAAACACAATCCCTGCTCATAAATTTGATACATAACACAAAATGGAATAAACCTAAAAGGGAAACTTTTTCCATATAAAAGGAAAGTTCAATTATGGAATAAAGCGGAAAGATCCATAACTGACTTGTTTTACAAAATAAATTGTTTTATAACATCAAAATATTCATACAAAGGTAATACAAAATAGATCCAACAAATGTATACATATATAACAAAAGCGTTCCCCGACTCCCGTGTTACGTATCAGAGCAGACAGACCAACAAAAGGATGGAGAACTAATCTTCACAAAAGCCTCCAAGATACTAATCTGCAATTGCCTCATAGAGCAACAAACCACAGCAGAAGGGTGAGAAATAACAACTAAATCAAGATTGCATAATAATATGCAAACACATATAAACTCACATGCATAATTATTCTCACCACAAGCATCACATACTAATACATATAGCATGCCACAAATACATAACATATTTCTGATAATCTAACCACATAGCATATATCACTTATACCAACACAATCACATATTCACACATAAGGCATACCAAGGTTATGACATATGGAAACACACCACCACATCACATATATTCATATATAGCATACCATAGAAATTAATACAATCATTGTAATGTAAAACATCCCCACAAAACATAGCATATGTCTATATATAAAACATATCATCCATAACCAATGCATTTATCACGAATGCATATCAAATCACCAATGCTATCACAAGCTTAATACATAATCAATCAATTCACAATTCCCCACACATAATGCATTCACTCACAAATTCTCACACATAATCAATCCATTCATGATTTATGCAAATGCACAGAGACCGACACAATGACTCTATGCAATGCAATGCGGTACCAATCCATCCATCATTCTCATCATTAATTCACTCAGGAATTATTGGAATCATCGCTTGTTACTTAGTGTAACTCCCCATCGGGCAAACGATGTTCCCCGTCGCTTTAGGTCCTCTTGGTATAAGGCTCACGACGTTTATGGATCGCTTTAGGTCCTCTTTATATAAGGCTCACGATCCGATCGCTTTAGGTCCTCTTTGTATAAGGCTCACGATCGTCTATAACATCGCTTTAGGTCCTCTTTGTATAAGGCTCATGACCGTTACAGCAGATTTCCTCTGGAATCATTTCGTCGCTCACACCCACTAGGGCACACGACATCATAAGAATGCATATCATGATGCTTGGCATACAATGACTCATGACAATCAAATGCATAACATACATAACCATGTGAACCATCTCAACATCAATAATCATGCATTGAAATCAAACCCAAAACAATGCATTTATTTTCCCTAAGGCCACCAAATAACACACATTGAATTTCACATAAACAATGCATTTCATCATAATCCACAACAATCCCACAAAACATCATAACAACATATGTTGATATTCAATCAAACAATGTATTTTACCACACAACAACATCATTATCACAGGCATCAGCATCATATAAATAGCACAAAGGCCCCCACATTTATAGGACGATAACATATCGCATCGAACACCAACAAACACAACAAAACCTACAAACCACTAATCATCCTCTACCAAATATTCTTAGTTAACACATGGTATCACATAACCAATTACTAGCACGTTGGATTCTCTTTCCAAGGCTTCAATTCCCATATCAATCGGATTCTCGATTCGTGAATTTTGGTGGAAACATAAACTACACTTATCACATTCATCACAATATTTAACTCTACCATATCAATCCATGGCATAAACATATGTTTCTATTCCACTATCATAAAGAGCATTGAAATAGCTTTCCAACGCATCCGACTGTGTCTCAATCCGAGTTACGGATCAAAAGTTATGAAGAAAACAAAATGGGAAATCTGCCACGTTCGTTTTCCTATTCGCAATGCGAACTTCCAGCGAACCGTGGTAGAGAAAAAACAGCATAAAGTTCGCAATGCGAACTTCTGGGCGAACCTTCGCTTTCCCCTTCGCTGGGGTTCGCAAAGCGAACCTGCGAACCCAGAAATTCACAGCAGCTTCAATATAGGTCATATGGGACCAAAATTCATCATTTCTTCCACCCAAACACTTCCAAATCACAATATATCAACCAAAACATGTTCCAACATAATCGACAAGTATTCTACGCAGTTTATATCGAAATTTATCCGTGAAAACATCGATTCCCACTCATTTTTCATCAATTTATCAATGAGAAAAAGTTGTGAAACAACCAAAACAATTACAACAAACAACACATATACATACACAAGCAAGATATAATCGAAACATCTCACCCTTACCCGATTAATCGCGATTGAAACGGAGATTTCTTCTATCCCAAGTTTTCCTCTTCTTTTCCCTTCTCTTCCTTTCTCTCTTCTCTTTTTCTTTCTCTCTATTTTCTCTCTAAACTCTCTTTTCTTTCTTTCTTATAATAACAAAATATCTAAACCCCTAAAAAGACTATTTTACCGCTCAGCTTAAATATCTCGCAAACGCTCTCAAAACGCTATAAAACATAATAACGATGAAAAATAATATATTGTCAAATAAAAGTCAAGAATAAAATAATATAAAAACGAAAATAATTAAATCGACTCGATTAAATAAATAAGACAAAATGGGGCGTTACACTAGATGTGAAGCAGATCACTTTATTTTCTTCCTTCATTCCTCCACCGGTCAACGCATCTTTCTTGTGGTCTATGTTGATGACATTGTTATTACTGGAGACGACACAGAAGGTATCCAGCGACTCAAAATTCATCTTTTCAAAAACTTCCAAACAAAAGATTTGGGTCCACTCAGATACTTCTTAGGTATTGAAGTTGCTCGGTCCTCATCAGGCATTGTAATTAATCAACGTAAATATGCATTTGACATCCTAACTGAAACGGGTATGCTTGACTGTCGTCCGATTGATACCCCTATGGATCCCAACGTCAAACTTCTTCCGGATCAGGGGGAGTTGTTGAAAGACCCGGGAAGATATCGACGTTTAGTGGGTAGACTTAATTATCTTACTGTCACCAGACCGGATATTACTTTTGCAGTGAGCATTGTGAGTCAGTTCCTGAATGCTCCGTGTGATACTCATTAGAATGCAGTCATTCGGATTCTCAGATATATAAAGAATGCACCAGGAAGAGGTCTATTATATGAAGATAAGGGTGATGCTAAAATCAAGTGTTATTCAGATGCAGATTGGGCAGGATCACCGTCGGATAGGAGATCCACTTCTGGATATTGTGTTCTTATTGGAGGAAATATGATCTCATGGAGGAGTAAGAAACAAAACACAGTTGCATTATCGAGTGCTGAAGCTGAATATCGTGTTATGGCAGCAGCATCGAAGGAACTTGCATGGCTGAAGAATTTGCTCTCAGAACTTAGGTTGGGAGACCTTCAAGCCACAAAACTCATATGCGACAATCAAGCAGCACTTTATATTGCATCCAATCTGTTTTTTCACGAACAGACCAAACACATAGAAATAGATTGTCACTATGTAAGAGACAAGGTACTGTCAGGAGAAATAACCACATAATTTGTCAAATCTAAAGATCAATTGGATGATATGTTTACCAAGTCTCTCAAGGGTTCTCGAGTGAATTATATTTGTAACAAGCTCGAATCATACAATATATACGATCCGGCTTGAGGGGGAGTGTTGAGAATCTGTATATAATCAATTAGTATTGATTATTAATCAATTAGTCATAAGTGTAAATTATAACATTACCTATTGTGTATATCTCTTTTATCTATAAATATATATCAAGTGTGATCATATTCGACACACAAAAATACAATTACAATACTTTTATTGAAAATGCAATCAGTTAAACTGATATAGAACATTAGTTTATTATATACTATGTATATTGTATATAGTTAAATTGAATACTAACTAATTTTCTTCATTGCTTCCCACTTCTTAGGGTTTGTTTCACATGTTGATGATGATAGTGGTACATATATATGAATTCATTCTGATAAGGTACATATATATAAATTCATTCTGATATTGTATATGAAATTTAGTTTATTATATACTATGTATATTGTTTGTTTCACTATCCTTTTATTGAAAATGCAATCAGTTAAATTGATATAGAAACTTATAATCTGAAAATTAAGATGAATTTGAAAACCAACCTTTATCATGTCAATGTTTTCCGAATTGCATCCATTTCATTCAACACATTTGTATGTTCCTTAACATAAAATTTATGGTTCAATGGTCCGTTTGCTTCAATTCATCGATATCTACAATTCTACTTTACCTCATCGTCGTCACTAATCATCGTGGTTGTTAAGATCATGATTGTTATGATGATAAAATCACGATGATTTGTGGCGATGATGAGGTAAACTATAATAAAAGATATCGATGGATTGAAGGAAACTGACCATTGAACCATAAATTTTATGTTAAGGAACATAAAATGTGCGGAATGAAATGGATGCAATTCGAAAAACAGTGGTGTGTTTAAGTTGGTTTTCAAGAACAGTTTAATTTTCAGATTATATAGTTCTTTACCAATTTTAATGGTTGTATTTCTTTAACTAGGTGTATGGTAAAACAAGCAATATACATTTTTATTTAATAAACTAAGGGTACATTCCACAACGGTTGAGACTCATAACCGTTGTGATAGTTAATATATATTACAACGGTTGAAATACCTAACCGTTGCAATCTAACGCGCGCTTTCCAGAATACAACAACGGTTTCCAGACCGTTGTAGAAACATCAAACTTACAACGACAATCTACATAACAACGTCTTCGCTCGCGTCATTATATGTCATTCCCAACCGTTGTTAAATGGGTTTTTCGTAGTAGTGATTGTTGTTATACTTTTTATTAATTATTATTGATAATCTCATTTGAAATTATAATAAATGAAATTTTCTTTTAAAGACATGTAAAGTTATTTTAATTAAATGAAATCCAATAATTTATTTTAATTTTTTTTTATTATTTCAATGGATTTCAATTCTCTATGTATTATGTAAGTGATGGACATAACCTATCGGTTTGGCGTTACTTGACGTGATCATTGTGTGATAGAGAAAATAGTTGAGTATTTGTTTAAATATTTTTAAAACTTTTGAATTAATAGTTCAACTATTATTATCTATAAAGTGAGGAAATTTAATATGTCAATTTTATATAATGAGAATTAAATATTATTTATTTAATATAATATTATCTTATGGAGATTTATATTGAGCATATTATAGTCTTATGTTATTGATGAAAATTTATGATTACTTTTGTTATATCCTCAATATTAAACAAATTAAGTCTCATATTTTTTCCGCTGCGTATAACATAATATGTTTCTCAAATGTGTGTGATTATAGTTGTAGCATTTGAGTTTTGAGTGAGTTATTAAGATAGTGTATAGATTTCTATATTTAAAATTTTAAGGATTTGATCTCACTCAAATGATGGTAAATCATTTATATGACCATCATATTCTTTAATGTGAAATTATTTAAATAATAATATTCTATTTACGTGCAAAATATGTGGTTGAAGTCGTAAAATTTTAATGATGATATATTGTAGAACCACTTCTCTGTACAGTTTTGCACTAAAAATAAAATTAGTATCCCATTGTTAAATGGGAGTATTTAATATTAGTGGACTATGGTAAATCTTTATCCTATTGGATTAGTGGGAGTGCATGTGTACACAGTCATATAATCTGAAAATTTTGGATTCTTATTCTCATAGTGTCATAAATTCTTACGCGCACTGTAAATATGACATATTCTAAAAGGACTTCAAAATATGAAATAATTATTAGAAGTCTTATTCTGTTATACTGAGATATATATTATTCTCTTAATCTCAGGAAACATCATAATTTGATGTTTAGGTCGATATTGAAAATCCACATTTGTCAGGTCATAATATGAAAGTACAAGTAAATATCAATACTCCTATCGAGTATGATATTGTGTCATGAAGGTATTTATGATTAAATGTAATTACTCTCGTAATAGGGTATCCCTATATGTAATTACTATTCTTAGACCTATGTGGATATTCTATGACCTATAATTTAAAACTCATTAGTATAATCACTAACCATAGACTTATACACATGAGTAAGTCTTATGATATTTTGGGTTAGTAGGAGTTTATCAATAGCATTTTCATATGCTTGGGTCATTCTTTATAACATATTACTCTGAAGTTAAATATGTTACTCTAAAGTCATCATTCTTTATATAAAATTGTAAGTTTTAACATGTATGGTTTGTCTTCCATATCAGATACAATTTCTGCAGCGTTGAAATTTACTTCTTTTTTATTGATTAGTGTTTTGACCATTATTGATATTATAATATTAATTAATATTTTAAATAATTAATTATTGTCATCCAAGTGGGAGATTGTTAGATTAATTATTTAATTAATCAAATATGAATTGACATAATTAATTATTAATTAATTATATTATGGTATATTGTTATTAAACACTAAACATATGAATTGTTTGATTGGGTACTTTTGTGCCTGAATGAACCGTAATGAGTTGGACCATTCAGTTAAGCCCAATGAGAGGTCTCTGCCTTCAGTCGTTTAGCTATTTAAGTGTCTCCTCATTAGACAATTAACATACTCTGAAAATCCTAAACGGAAATAAGGATAGTAATTCTCTCATACTCACTTTTTTGACAGCCGTCTCTCAAATCTTACAAGGTACATCGTTCTTATTATTATCGATTATTATATTAAATTCTATTAAATTTAACAGATAGGTGTATGAATTCTTAAACTTATAAATGTTTAAATTTTCATATTTCTAACTAATGAGATTAGAGTAAAAAATTAATATGAAACTTTCTCACACTCGTCACATAAATCTTTTTCAACAAAAAAATATATCTGTGGTATTATTATTGATGAGATAGTAATATATCAAGTTCTTCTCTAATATTTATTTGCCGAAATTCATTTAAAAATATCCCTATAAATATAATACACAACGTGTCCACTTGAGACTTTGGTAGTTGCCAAACAAGGAATTTTATTTTAAAAAATAAGGTATAAAGTTAGAGGATGACATAAAGAAAAAGTGACACCCCATAAATCCAATAAACATAAAGTTTCACTGAAACCACGAAATAACAAAATTTTGATTTAAAAATTTTCATATAAATAATAAAATAAAATAAAGAAGCAATTCTGTATAATAAATTGCAATACACTGTTTCATACACCCTCCATTTCCTTTTAAAGAAAAATTCAATTTTTTTAATTTATTAAATAAATAATATATTTA
This sequence comes from Lathyrus tuberosus, assembly GCA_022829125.1. Classification (NCBI taxonomy): domain Eukaryota; kingdom Viridiplantae; phylum Streptophyta; class Magnoliopsida; order Fabales; family Fabaceae; genus Lathyrus; species Lathyrus tuberosus. The sequence goes on from JALAZF010000959.1 coordinate 616,683, forward strand.
AACTATATAAAAACTAAATACATTAATTATACAATAAATTTATTAAATTAAAATTTATTTATAAAAAAAATTGAGAGTAATAATTTGTCATACGTAGAAGCAGCGGTGGGCTTGCAATAGTTTTTATGGAGGGGGTGTGTTTAAATATAAATTAAAATTAATTTCTGTGAAGATAATATATTAAATTGAATTTTTTGACAAATATTATATTTAATTAATAAACACAAAAATCACAATAATTTTTATTCATATAAAATACAAATTTAGAATTAAAATAGAGTAAAAAAAGTCACAGGTGCTATTTATAAAATTTAATATTTAATTTGTAATATAATTTAAATATTTTCAATGGTATTAAAAATAGTTTTTTTAGCTATTAATTTTTAACTTAGATTTCTTCTATTGATTTTTAATTTATTTAATAGATTGTAAAAGAAGTAGGAGGTTATTTAATACACTCTTGTTTCATCTAAATTCTATAAAAAAAAATTAAAGTGTTCATTCCCATTTTTAAAAGTTATCTTTTAGATATATTTTAAAATATTTTGCAAGAAATTATGTAGATTTTATTAATGTTTACTAATATTTAATATTCAATTATTTATTTATATATGTACAATTTTAAAGAAATAATTTATTATTAATTAATCAAACACACAACCCAAACCCATTTAATTAATAAAAATCACACACGTATCTATAGATAAAATTTAAAAATAAATTAATCCCATTGAATATGAATTAGAATAGTCTTCCCTATACATTATTTGGAGGAAGCAACCCCACATAAACTATTAAATTAAGACCAGTTGAGCTACACTACTCTAGTTAAACTCTATCCAATTGAAATGCCAGAATTAAACTATTATTTATGGTTCAACAATTATATTATTGGGTTGCTTTTTCTATATCAGCCAAGGACTGTTGTCCTTTCTCTCATAACATATGTGGACTCTTCTTTCAAGCATTTTTCTATATCAAGTATATTATATAGTAACAATTATAAAATAATATGGTGCCCAGCTGTATGGAATGGACCATAGTCTCATCAACAGGTCAATATCTAGCTTGTTTGCTTTTCAAATTAAGCTTGATATACCATACATGAACCACGGGTATATATATATATATATATATATATATATATATGGGAATCATCTTCCTTCAAGAGTATGTTATTTTAACTTACTCCAGATCAGTCTTTGAATTTAATTTAATCTAATGATTAAATTAATTTTTTTATTTAATTAACAATTAAATTAGATTCAATTTAAATATTATGATTTGGAGTAAGTTAAAAAAACGTACTCTTAAAGTAAATTAATTCTCACTATAATAATTAGTTTCAAAGTCCTTTAATTTAATGTACTGTTTCACTTTGATCCTTTAATAAAAAAAGGTTACATATATTAATCATCTAAAAGTTGTTCCGTTACAGAAAAAGTTCATTGCCGTTAAAAATTCTGAAAAAAAAAATGTTAATTTGATTACGTGGTATGACAAGTTGACAAGCTAAGTCAACATATATCTATATATTAAAAAATAATATTTTGTTTAAAATGTAGAGGTGTTATTTTAGGAGGTTAAAAATCCCCCGCAAAATATTAATATTGCGTAAAAAAAAATATAAAACACTTTCATTGATGAACAATGTATCTATCAAATGAAATAAATATACGTAAATTCTGATCACTTAAATCTATTATTTTATACATCATTCAATATTCAAAATATTATTTTATTACAATAAACATTATTGGGTAAGATTAACTACATACCAACTCAAATTGAAGATTTTTGCAACGCTAAGCAACTTATCAACTTGATTGTTGATTGCAAACCCTGCACATAACCACAAGCAATTGGAATAATTTAGTAATAGCTCTAATGATCTATCACTATTTCAGCTTAATGAGAAGGTCATGAACAAATAGGTAAATATGTAAGTCATTTATATTGGAGCACGTCTCCATAGTTTTCTAGAAAAATCTCAAGCAGAAAGGTTTTTAACTTGATATATGCACAGATAAAATCGTAGAAACAATTTTTGTTAACAGTGTTACCAAGAAGAACTAAGTGCAATTTTCTTTTGTCCAAAAATCAAAAGATCAATTTTAAAATATTTAGTAAGAAATTAAATGGACAAATTACACGGAAATTTCCAATTAATGAGAAGGGTAAATAACAACTAGATAAATATATAAGCCAGTTAATTGACATGAGAACGTACAAAAGCACATAATCAATTAAACACAACAACAACCAATGATAGATCCTAATATAATTTATCCTCATTGAAAAAATCTGTTACACGCCAATTAGAAAATCAAATAAAAAACTCTGTAAGAAATTAGAAAAAAGAACAAAGGATAAATTAGTAACATCATACAGATCTGAATGTAACTTCACAGATATGAGTGAATCAAAACCAAGAACACAACACCTAAATAGATCTATGAATCCTGGCTTGAACAACAAACAAAAACCATAGATCTGAGTGTAGTTTCAAAAAATTAGAAAGAATCGTACACCAATCTATAGAAAAACGAACATATAATGAAATAAACTTTAACAAAACACCAAAGTGACTTTGAGTTTCGTGTTCATCTTTTGTTAGAACTTATGTTGGGGGTTTGATGTAAAACATGGACAAGAAAAAGATGAAAATGGTATGATGAAAGTTGAGCAAATTAAAATTCCAAAGCGTGTGTTTACACTAAGCTTTAGGTTCGGTTCGCCTCCACCAATTTAGAGAAATTGGATGTAAATGGGTAACCCGGCGAATCTTTTTCACGATACTTTGGAAACCTTAACCTGAATCTCACATTCACACTAAGCATATCAATCAACTACATTTTATAGAATAAAATTCTCTCATTTATTCTCGTTCACAAGAAAAATAAAATAATGAATTAGATATAATTTTTGGCACTTGAAACGAGTAATTTTTGTATGTATTTTATGCCTAATAAAGTATCTCTATTTATAGAAAAACTTGTATCAATTGACGAGGAGAAACAATTCTTCAAAATTGTTTCATCATAGCCATTCGCGAACAGATGTATATTAACAACAGTCAAAATTTTCATGAAATGTTGTGTTGGTTCGGTGGTTGGGGTGCATTCCCACCATCCTTGGTGTCCAGAGTGCAACACCCAACAGGTGCAATTATTTTGCAGTTTTTTATTGTTCAAATTAAACAAATAAAAACATAAAACTAACAACGTCGAGACTTAAATCCAATACATCAACCTTGCCACAATCTATTTCAACCACTATGTCACTTTCTTCCTCATTAATTATCTTATCAAAATGTATATAAATATATATTTAGGATATTTTTGGAAATTCTCCAACACCTTTTGTGTTTAGAAGATGATAGTTAAAATAGCAAGGGCTTGATTTTGGGTTTCATCTTCAGCTCTTTGTGAATTGAATTAGACCAAAAATTGTATTACATTAAGATAAAATTCCATTAAGAATAAAAAATTGTATATTACATCAAAACCAAAATGGCACAAAACAACCTACAATTTAGACATCATTAAATCAAATTATAGTATCTTAGTGTCTTGTCTCTTAGTGTCTTGACTTTAAACACCTATAATTTCAAATAATAATACTTATTAGTAAATAACTTTAGAAGTTATAACTTAAATTAAATTATGAATGAAGAATATAAATACTCACTTGTTAATTTTCTCATGTGCCTTCTTGATGATCGTTACAAATAACATGCACATTATCTCTATTAACTTCTTTATATTAAATTGTGTTGCGTAAGAAGGAGTGAAAGAAATATCAAAATTTTCATCACTATGAAGAATGTATTTTTCTTGGAGAACAATTGACCATCTACTCGATAAGTTCGAAGGGTCTGTCACATAAAAAACATGTTTTGCTTGATTAGCCATGATGAATAGTTCTGTCATATAATTTTTCTTGCTTAGGTCAACCCGTGTGAATCCTAACTCATCAGTTTGTACACCATTGTTCTTGGAAACCCACTTGCATTTAAATAAAGGCACTTTGAAAATAACTTAACCAATCTTCAAAATCTCCTCAATGACACCATAGAACGTGCTAGTTGCCAAAATAGGAATCTTATCTTTCGAACTATAGAAATTTATGGATTCGGCCTCAACCATAACCCCACTATTTTGGATTGTACTGCAATCATCTTTTGCTTTTGTATAAAAAGAAAATTTAAAAATTTCATATGTAGTCTAAGTTATCACATTAAATTTTGGCATGTACGAAAACCATTTAATTATCTCGGATGCACAATCATCATTATAAGTCTTCTTATTAAACCAATTTATGGATATATTGTTATGCTCTATCAACAACCACTTGTCATTCATTCAGGAATATTTTTTCTTTATAACTGTTTTGTGAGTAGCTATATAAGGTCACTTCACTAAGATTATTCAATATATAGAAATGTGCTTTAAGAACTACATCCTGAGTCATTGACTTAACATTTAAACCTTGAGTACCTCTACCTCTAAATTTGTTAGCATTACGAGACTTTGGAATTCTTAGAGACTTTATTTCTGACAAATAGTTTGAACAAAACTCAACAGCTTCTTCTATGATGTATCTTTCAATGATCGAGACTTCCGATCATCGATGATTTTTCGTATATCCTTTAAATATCTTTATGTATCGCTCTATTGGATACATCTACCTTAAATAAACTGGACCACAAAATTTGATTTCTCTGACTAGATGAACAAGTAAGTGAACCATAATGTCAAAAAACGATAAAGGAAAATACATCTCTAATTGACACAAGATTATTGCAGCGTCATCTTATAATTCATATAAATTTTTGAAATCACGAACTTTATTACATATAGCATTGAAGAATTAACATAATATGGTTATAGTTACTTTTGTATTTTTTGGAAGGATGCCACAAATAGCTACTGGTAGAGGTTGTTGCATCAAGACATGACAATCATGAGATTTTAAGCCAATTAACTTGATATCTTTCATTGATACAAGTTTATTGATGTTTGATAAGTAACCTTGGGAAACTTTGATACCATGCAAACACTCGCAAAAACTTTTCTTTTTCTTTTTAAATAGAGTTTGACATGCTGGAGGCAAATAAGTTTTTTTCCTCTATCTTCTAGAGACAATTGTTGTCGTATACCCATTTCCACCCAATATAAATGGGAATTGCTATCATCTTTAGTCTTGTCTGGAATGTTTATAAGTGTCTCTATCAAACTATCACACATTTTTCTCCATATGCATCACATCAAGACATTGTCTTACATCGAGGCTAAACCAATATGCAAGATCAAAGAACACCGATCTCCTTTTCCAAATATTTCTTTCAACGAGACCTTTTTTATTCTTTCCAAATACAATAGTAAGGTGTTATTGTCATTGATAAAATTCATCTCCAGTTAAAGGTTTAGGAGCAATTTCAAACTTATGTTCTCCGCTAAAAGCCTTCTGCAATCTACGATAAGAATGATTGGGTTTTAGAAATTTTTGATTTCCAAGGTAAACAATATTTTTTCCAAACTCAAGATGGTGAAAACACGTATTAGATTCACATATAGGTCATGTTTTATGTCATTTGACACTATATCAAGCCAAATTACCATATGCATGTAAGTTATTGATTGTGCAAAATAACATTGCATGCATCTTAGACTTTTCACCAAAATATGCATCATTAACGTCAACATCTTCCTCCCACAAAAGTCTTAAATCTTCAATAAATGGACTTAGATAAACATTTATGTCGTTTCTAGGTTGTCTTGGTCTAGAAATCATCATGCTTAACAACATATACTTGCGTTTCATGCTCAACCATGGAGATAGGTTGTAAATCGTGAGAAGAACAGACCACAAAGAATGGTTAGTAATCATATTACCAAAGGGGTTCATTCCATCCGTGGCAAGTCCAAGCCTAAGGTTTCTTAGCTCAATGCCAAAATCCAGAAACAACGAATCAATTTTCTTCCATGGAGAATGTTTCTATCACATTTTCTTTCATCTGTATGTCATCTAATATTCTTTGCGTCAATCACATTAGAAAAAAGTCTCTTGAACCTTGAAATTATTGGCAAGTACCATAACACTTTAGTAGGAGGACGCCTCTTACTAACATTGCCATTGTCATTACCATTGTTGTCCTTCAACTTGTAGCGCAATTCACCCTATTCCGGACATTAATCAAAATTTTATACTCTTTCCTGTATAATATGGAATCATTAAGGCATGCATATATTTTGATATACTCCAAACCCATTGGACACAATATCTTTTTAGACTCATAATAACGATCCAACAAAATGTTATCTTCTTGTAGCATTTGTTTCAACAAATCAAGCACTTCTGTGAAACTTTTATCCGGCATCCCACTTTTTTCCTTCAAATTAAAAAGTTTTAACAAAGAAGACAAACGTGTAAAACTTGTGCACCCCTTATATAAAGGTGCATCTTTATCACTACATAAAGTATCATAAATATGAGCTTTTATATAAGACAGTTCTCCAATACCATAAATTATATCTTCTAGTTGATCATCCATATCTTCATCATCTTCATTCATGTGTGACATTTTATTTTTATTTTTATCTATTTCTCTATGCCATATCCATGTTGTATAATTTTGAAACATTCCATCACAACATAGATGATGTAATATTTCTTTCTTTGACCGTTTTTTGATATTCCCGCAAGTAACACAAGGACAATAAAAGACACAATTATTGACGATAAGTTTTTGCTCGACGAATTCAAGGAATTTAAGAACTCCTTTCTCATACACCAGACATAATCTATCAGTTTTCATCCAACTACAATCCATAACAAATTATGAAATTTATATCAAAAGATTAATATGAATGGCACAATAATGCTACACAGATAACATACTAATTTGGTTATATGCATATGCATATCCATCATAACAATATAACACCAAAACCTAAAGCATATTCATAACCACATTTATTTCTTCATTTGCAATAGAACTATAACACCAAAATGAAAACAACAAAAAAAATCCCAAAATCATCACAATGCCAGAAAAAGACATATGACAATAACACATACCTTTGAAACAACGAAAACATCACAAAATCTAAAAAAACCAAAAATACAAAGTAATCCAATGGCATCAAACCGAAAATCCATACCACATAAAGGAAAACCACAGCATAGCATGCAAGAGAGGCCAAGAAATGAACAATGAACAACGGATACAGAAAGGTAATGTACTGTACTTCATAGAGGAGGAAGAAACCAAGAAATGATATTCAGTCTAAGAAATGAATGAATATGGTGAAGATTTCACTATCGCAGTCGTCTCGTTCGCTAGGGCACTGTTATGCATTATGAACAAAATAAAGAACATGTTATGAAAGAAGTTCACAACAGTTGCAAACAACAATTGTAGTGAAATACGAAAAATATAACCATGGTTTATTGAAACAACCGTACTTATTCTACTTTTAATTTTTATATAATAATAAATGTTAAGGGACACGCGCTTATATTTATTGATAAAATGGAAAAATGTTGATGTTGAGATTTGAAGCTTGTTACCCACATTCTACGAACACAGCTGTTATTAGGAATCGTGATGAAAAGTGTTTTACTAAAATATAAAATAAAACATGCGCATTAAAAATGAGATATTACTACGGTTGACAAAATGACTGTAGTAATATTGTAACCATAGGTATATTTTGTAGTTGTTATTCTTTAAGATGGTCATATTCATGTGTTTAGTTAGGTCATTTTGTTGTGGTATTCTTGTCACGTATATTCTTCTTAATGCATTAGTTCCTGCAAAATTCATTTAAGTGCTCTTAAACAAAATCTAAACCATTTTTAGTCCTTAAAACTTTGAGTTTAGTTAATATTTTATTTTACATAGAATTATGTCATTCCTAAATCTTATCAAATGTATCACTTTTAGTTTTCAAAATGTGAACCTATACTCTTGTAGATAAATCATCAATAATAATGAGAAAATAGAAATCACCCTTATAAGTAGTTACTCTAGATGGATACATAATATTCAAGTGAACATAATTAAAAGGTTTTCTAGTATAATGCATGTCACTCCCAAACTTAACATTATGTTGTTGGCCTAGTATGCAATTATCAAAAAATTATATTTTCCCCAATTTATCATTACTTAGTGAGTCATGTTTAGCTAGTTCAACTAAATTCACCTCACTAACACGCTTTTATCTTAAAGGTCATAATTTGGTTTTAACATGTGAATTTTGATTGGTCAGTAATGCACGAGCAATAATATTTAAACCATCTAATATGTTCAAACCACACATTTTGGAATCTTTAGCTATTATCAATTCACCATGATTAATTTTTATCATGTCATGCTTAATTCTAATGTAAAATCCTAACCCATCAAATATCCATCATAACATGTCAATTCCAATGAAAAAACTAACCTGTCAAACATATTTATGGATAATAAATTTCACTTAAATTTGAGAACATGCCTTACATCTTGTTAAAGGAATTTGCATTTGTCAACATATTTAGACAAATTTAACTCATATCTTATACCATGCGTTCTTTATTGTTTCTAAGGTGAGCAAACCCTTCATTTTTAAGCTCCAAAGTCTCAAAAATATTCTTTCTATATACACATGGGATACAAACATTCAGATTCTTTGACCTAATTCTTTTTTTTTTCTAAACTTGTCCTAACTAGCACCCCCATATTATGTTAATCATCCTCTAAAGAAATAATCAATTGCATAAAATTACCATTTCCCCATTTCTCAGTAAAATCCTTCTTGAAGTGATTGGTCATGTGATAATTGAAGCATTTGTAATTTGATTTGTATATAAACTTAGATTTATTTCATTCATTGTTTTCTTTACTCTCACTATTTGCTTTTGAGACACCCAATCATTTTCCATTATTCTCAACATTCAAGTCTTAAAGCTTGGTTATCTCCTTGGTTGTAATATATGATTGGATCTTCTCCAATTCAGTAGTGGGTTTTTCCTTGAAATTCTCAAAAGATCTAGGCAACAAACTTAATAAGAGTTAAGCTTTAACCCCATCATTGAGTTTCACTTTAATATTTTTCAAATCATAAATGATCTTGTTAAATGTTGTCAATTGCTCAACAATACATTTGACTATATCATCATATATGAATAGAGTTGTTATCCTAGACATAATTGATGTCCCATCGGCTTAGGCATCTACAATGGTTCTAACTTTGTCCACATCTTCCTTACAAGATTTTTTCATGTGAATTCTCTCAAATTTTATCTCCAAACCACGAGGTAATGACACTTCTTGCCTTATTTATCATATCTGTCTTCTCCAATTGGGTTAGAGTGGTAATTATTTTTATCTCACACTTCAAAGCATTCATACATTTTTATTAAATCAAGGTTGTTCCATATTCACTTTTCATATACCGAAATCGTTGTTTTTAAAAATGTATTGATATCATATTTATTACCCATGGTCCACATTATAATGATCTGTTGTATTTCCCAAATATGACACCACTTTTAAAGTTAAAACCTAAAAAAGCGAGGTTCAACTAGAAAAGTTGAATAAATAACAATGAAAACTAAATTAAACAACCCAGAAGATATACATTTAACCAATAAACAATATATAAACTATGTGTAAACAAATATACAAATAATCAAACCAAAAACAAAAATAAGCAAAATATGGAAATAACATTGTTGTTTTGTTGTCGCAACTTTACTGAAAAAGATGCTTGCATATGTGAAAGAAGCATTAAATAAGTGACTCTAAACACAAGAGAAAGGTGAATTGTGATGATTGAAAATCAAAACCAATTTATAAAAAAAAATTGTAATTTAAGATAGTTATATATATTCGGCCTAACAAAGAAAGATTATTGAGATGAAGAGAGATACACAGCCGAAATAAAATAAACAGTGGAAATAAAAGAGAGAAAGGATAAAGAGACTGCACCAGAGATGTATACGGGTTCCACCTAATGATTGGGCCTACTAGAGGCAGAAACATGTCCAAGCCGAGAATGCCATAAATAAAAACTAGTAGAAGATGAATTCAAATGAAATGATGATAAATCAACAATGGAATGTGAGGCTGCAGTATCTGGAACTTTCAGCTCATCCAAAACATATAGTCCCCTTTGTCTACGGTCTATCCCAATCTTCCTCCTAGATTGTGAATCCTGCACATGGCAAGACGTGGAAGAAAACACAACTGAATAACCCGAATCACACAATTGACTAACAGAAGCAAGACTCAAAGTGAGGTTAGAAATATAATTAACATCAGATAAAGATAAATTAGTTGTGGAGACAGACCCTACACCTGCCACTGGCATATGAGTACCATAAGCAGTCAAGATGGACATGGATGATGTAATATTTAAATATGCAAATGACTTATGATCATATGAAATACAATGGGATGCACCAGAATAAAAAATCCATATGGAAAAAGATATATCTGACAAGTTAGAAGGGGTGAAACCTTTAATAGATGAGATATACATAGCATGTGGTTGAGTGACAATAAACTTTTGAAACTACTCAACAATATCATATACATGTGAATTCGTCTCTGATGAGTACAGATGACTAATACTATAACCAGCGGGAAGAGGGGTAACTGTAGAAGGAGCAACAACAACAACGTGGGACGATGAAGTCTTAAAACTCTTTCTCCCTAACTTTAACAATTTTGTAAATTGTGTTTTCCAATTTCTATTTTCCTTGCAAAAAGAACATTCATCAATACCAAATCTTCCTTGTGGTTCTCCTTTGTTAAAAGGAGCAGCAAATACAAATGGAGAAGGCAAGAAATTTCCTCTCTTATGATACGAATGAGAGTGAGACTTGAGTCTTATTTCTCCTGCCAACAAGTCATTAACAATTGAATCAACACTGAGAAGAGGAGTGCGATGCAAAATAGTCCCACGAAGTCCTTCAAAATCATCTCGAAAAGTCGTAAAAAATTGAACCAAATGTTGCTTTTTTCTATGATCAATGTATGTCTTGAAAGCTCGCAATTCATCTCATTTAGTGAGTGCCAATTGATCTCACAAATTAGACATGGCCGAATAAAATTCTTGAGTAGTCATATTGTTCTTCTTTAGGGCCCGAATATCAATCTCTAGCTGATATTGTTTTGCAAAATTAGATATAACATATAAACGTTTCAAATAATACCCAAACATCAATTAGCAGTATCATATTTTGTAAGTTGCATACCTATTGATTGAGAAACTGAATTATCAATCCAAATAAGAATTTTCGAATTATTAACATCTTATGTTTCTAAATTCTTCTCATATTTTCCATCCTTTTTATCGTAGGCTTAACAGAAATTCCATCAACATAACTCCACATCCTCTTTCCTTTCAAAATCATTACATAACTCCAATGAAAATAATTTTATCCATTCAATTGAACACAAATATATTGAAGAGAGTCATCTTAATCACTGACCATTATAATTAGTTATGCGAGATCAATATTATATGATCAAATAGAAACTATTCATGACTTAAAAAAATTGAGAATTAGAATCAAAATAATTAGCAATAGAAACAAATGGATAGCACAATAGAAATTATTTTTGGCTTACAATAGCTAGCACAGTAAAAACAAATGACTATATCACTCAGTAACCAAAAGCACTCACAAAAACTAAAAATGCATTTATTACCTCATGGCATAACCGAATTTAAATTAAACTCGCATTTTCTTAACCTTGTTCAGTGATACCATATAAATTAGAAATAGTAAAAAGAGAAAGTGATTAAAATTTTCATTATAGAATAACAAAAAGTATAGAATATAAGGTTTATGAATTTAATATATAATAAAGCATAAATAGCCAACAATACTTTTAATCTAATTATAATAAAAATTAATTGCACGTCATCTAACATATTTGAATCTACAAATGCAAGAAAAACATGAACAAATTTTTGATGGCATTATACGAATCACCTTCCTTTTTTTTCTTCTTTATATATAAAAGAATCTAGTATGCTTTATTGAAGGAAGGGTACTTTGCATTAATTTCCTTTGCCGGCCGCAAATACACTTTTTTTAGATCTGTTTGCCAATCACTTGTATATAAAAATGCAAGAATAGTAGTACCATGATCTTGAGTAGTTTTTGCTTTATACTTTTACAACATTGCAAATATATTGAATTTTAAATGAGCAAGTTGGGATTCCATATAAACCAACAAAATTGAAAAATGTTTGCAGGGGCTCGAGCCGTGGAGGGCTTGACCAATTATATTGTTATTCATGGCCTTGTAATGTTATTCTTTTGACTAAATTATACACTCTACCGTATTTCATCAATACATATAATTAACACTAAAATATTACAATAATAAAATATTTTTAACGTGCTGAATTCCAAGCAGCTCTAACTAGGGCCGACCCAAAACATATCGAGGTCCGAGACGAATTTTAAAATGCGACTTTTAATATATATATATATATATATATATATATATATATATATATATATATATATATATATATATATATATATAGTGAAAATTAATTGTATATTTATTTTAATTAATTTTATTTAATATTTTTAGTTGATAATAGAATTATTATATCCAATTTTAATTGAAAAGAAAGTTGATCTTAAATAAATTTTTACTTATTTTTAATTTAACTATTATTTATTCTCTTCATTTAGACTATTGTTGGCTATTTATTCACACCTTAATAATATAAGATCAAATTTTCGCAAATAATTATATTAATATAAATCAATTATTGTTTCTTGGCAATTGTTATAACTATTTATTTTTAATCTTTTTCTAACAATTTTCCAAAAGTACAAACCACCTACCTTATGTATATTACATATTACAAAGCAATTAAAATGAATTTTAATTTGTTGAAAACACAAAGAACAAGATTGGAACAATACAAGCATTGAATAATACCAAATTTTGGAGGCCTAAAGCGGTGGCCTCGGCCGCCTTCCCCTTAGGCCGGGCCTGGCTCCAACTTAAACACAAACGGTTTTATTGTTCACGACATTGTATATATGAATAATATATACAGTATAGGTGTAAATCGGTTTATTGTTCACGACATTGTATATATGAATAATATATACAGTATAGGTGTAAGAAAGGTGTAACTATAGCCGAAACAAAATTAGAAGAATTCCGTGGGCACATAAAATTCAACCTGGTTCAAAATATCAGAAGAACAACTTTACTTTTAGTAAGAAAAGTACACTATTATTCTACTAGGCCCCAACTAAATGAAAGTCACCTTTATCTCCAAATTTGAACACCAACCCAAATTCTTAACGTGCTGAATTCCAAGCAGCCCCAACCTGGCTCTCTCTCTCTCTCTCTCTCTCCATGTTTTTACCTCAAAATCCAAATCTCCTCCCAACTTGCTCAACACACTTTACAGAATTTTCAAATCAAGTAACTCTCCCAATCCTTCCCTAGTCACCCTTGATTCGACAAACCTTAAGGCGGCCACGTATCATTGTCCCTTTCGAAGCCAACCCATTTTTACTACTACTATTCTTCAATTATTCATCATAGAATAATTCTAATAGCTTTTTTCTCTTTGCTAATTGTTAAAGTCATTTTGAATACAACTGGCTCGTGAGTCACCAGTCGTGACCACAACAACTTCATACATCTCTTCTATATATATACCCTGACCTCATCTCATACTTTTCAAACAAACATCTCTTCATTTGAAAATGGGTCGGTTTAATGTTATACTAGTGTTGTCACTCGCATTAACGTTGTGTCTTGTTCCTTATACATGTTTGGCTCAGCTTAGTCCAAACCATTACGCTAACATTTGTCCAAATGTTCAATCCATTGTTAGATCAGCTGTTCAAAAGAAATTTCAACAGACTTTTGTGACAGTTCCGGCTACTCTCCGTCTCTTCTTTCACGATTGTTTTGTTCAGGTAGTTACTACTATCTCTGGTTCTTAATTTAAGTAGTCTAGATACATTGATTCTTTCATATCACTGTTACTAGTAGTGTAATGATACATGCTTTTATTATAATTACAGGGTTGTGACGCTTCAGTTTTGGTGGCATCGAGTGGAGGTAATCAGGCGGAGAAGGATAACGCGGAAAATTTGTCATTGGCCGGTGATGGATTTGATACGGTTATTAAAGCGAAAGCAGCGTTAGACGCTGTTCCGCAGTGTAGAAACAAAGTTTCTTGTGCTGATATTCTTGCTTTGGCTGCTAGAGATGTTGTTAATCTGGTTTGTGTTTTTTTAACCATTTGTGAGAAGTTTTTATGTATATTTGAATTTGAGGTGGTGGTGGTAAGGTAATAATAAGGGAAACTTTGCAGGCTGGTGGACCATCTTACACAGTTGAGTTGGGAAGATTTGATGGGTTGGTTTCAAGATCTTCAGATGTACATGGAAGACTGCCTCAGCCTGGGTTCAATTTGAACCAGCTGAATAGTCTATTTGCTAGCCATGGACTTACTCAAACAGACATGATTGCTCTCTCAGGTAATAAACATGTTGCTATCGCTTACAATTTCATTTGATATAAATATTATAATACTGATTGTGATCGCTGTGTGAATTAATCACAAGTTATTTTTTAATATAAAAATAGCTGATAATAGGTATTGTGTCAATCCTTTGTATCAAGGTCGTAAACTGTTTTTTAAATGGGGACAATTTTGTTACTCATTATAAAAAATTTGATAGTTTTTCTTCAACCAATTCACTAATACCATATCATTTTATTAAACTTAATTATTTATGTAATGATTTAAATTTTGTAGATTTCTAATGCAATGTAATCTAATTTATTCTATGGATAATTCTACTCAACTTTTTTAAGTGGGTAAATAAAAATTCACCTTTTTAAAATCCAATAACTTCTTGATAATTTATTTGAAATGCTTGGCTTTACTTTTTTTTTTTTTAAGATGTAGAGAAATTAAAATAAATTCAGTTCAAATATGGATAGTTTGTTAAAAGTTTCATTATTTTCGTAAAACATAAATGAAAACTTTCAATTCAATCATTTCAGTGATGAATGATTTGCAAGCTAAAATTAATTAAATGATGTCACAATCTTGTTTGGTTTTCCATCTCTTTCTACTTTTTACACAGTTGAATAGAAGTTTTTTTTTTTTTTTTCAATAATCATACACTAATATTAAATTTTAATTTTAACGTCACAATCATGGAAAATAAAATTTACACTATAATCACTAATAAATTATTTAAAATTTGCTTGCTTCAAAACTCATTAAATAATACACTAGATAGTGAATCAAATTTAAATTTATACATAATATTTTCTTATATTAGGTTATTCAATTTTATAAAATCAATTTATAAAATAAAAATTATCTTGCTTTATAAAATCAATTTATAAAATAAAAAATATTTTATTTATAAAAAAAATCAATTTATAAAATGAAAATTACCTCACTTTATAAAGGTCCTGCCCATGTATTGTCTATTGTGAAATTCTTTCCAATAATGTTCTATGTTCTCTAGTAGTGAATTATTCTTGGACTAGCTTGAATTGTTTAAAACATTATTGATAGCTAGACTCCATTTTTCAAATAATTCGTGCATTAAATTAAATTAAATATAATAAAAAAAAACCTCAAAATCTATGTTATAACCATAGCACCCAATCCAAAACACTAAAATAACATTAAAAAAAAAGAATCTGATCTTAAAACCATTGCCAGCAATTAAAAAAAACAAAACAACACTAATCACGTGTAGTCTGAACCAAACAGTTCTCACATGTCTTACATATTTTGTGTCTTTATTTTCCAGGTGCACACACTCTTGGATTCTCTCACTGCGACAGATTCTCCAACAGAATCTTCAACTTCAACAACCAAAGTCCAGTTGACCCAACACTGAACAAACAATACGCAACCCAGTTACAACAAATGTGTCCTAGAAACGTTGATCCAAGAATAGCCATCAACATGGACCCAGCAACTCCAAGAACATTCGACAATGCTTATTACCAGAATCTTCAACAAGGAAAAGGTTTATTCACTTCAGACCAAATCCTCTTCACTGACACAAGATCTAGGGCAACTGTTAACTCTTTTGCTTCTAGTGGTAACGTTTTCAACTCCAATTTTATTAGTGCTATGACTAAGTTGGGTCGTATTGGTGTTAAAACTGCGAGGAATGGGAAGATTCGTACGGATTGTTCTGTGCTCTGATTGAACAACAAGTGTGGTGGTGATTATATTATTTGTTGATTGTTGTTGATAAATTTGTTTATGGGTAAATTAAGAGTGGTTTGGAGATGTTTAAAAAAAAACATTTGAGGGGAGGAATAAGTTGTGTTTTTTCTTTGATGTAATGTTTCTAATAATTCATGTCCCTGAGATACATGAACTTTAAGTTGTTTACTAATAATGAAAATAAGTGTGGCCAAAATGTAAATTAATTTATTTTAATTTTAGTATTGAATATTTCAATATTTCATTGCATTAATCTATTAGAGTGTGTTTGGATGAAACATTTTAATTAGTGAAAGTAATTTTTTGAAGGAATTTAAAATGATTTGACCAAAATCCATTGTTTGAATAAAAAATATAGAGAATTGTTAAAATAATATAAATTTATGAAGTATTTTATTCAAGTTAAATTTAAGGAATTTCAAATGACACCAACAAGTAAGGAATTTGAAATTACTATTCCACTCTATATCATACAATTGTTAAATTATTTGTTATCAAATTTTCAAATTTTGCAAGATAGTCCTCATATTTTATAAAAATTTCAAATTCACCTCTAAAATTTTCTAAAAATTGTAAATAAATCCCTAAAATGTTTTAAATTTTACAAATGAGTCCCTTCAAATTTTTAAAAATTGCAAATTGGTCCCTATTTTTCATATTTTAAATTTGGCTCAAAAGTTTTAAAATTTATGAAAATGACCCTAAAAATTTAACTATGAATCATTTTAATACTCTATCCAAACAAAAGAATTTTAAAATGAATGGATTTCAATTGAATCATTTAAATTGCTTAGGATTTTGAATTTCTTGAAAAATCTCAATTACCTCATCCAAACACACTCATAGAGTTTAGTCTAACACAATCTTACAAAACCGGTTGGTAAGGTGAGGGGGTGTCACTCTATATAAACTATTTCATTGCTCTATCTCCAACCAATGTTGGACTTTAGGATCTTCCTAACATAATCAGAGATGAAACTAACAATTAGTTCTACATCATATTAATATCGGTAGGGTCGGAAATGAATAGAGTCGAGTCGAATTCGCCTTGTTTGTCTTGAATCGCTAAGAATTGGCTCATTTCGAAATTCGACTTGAGTTCGATACAAACTTTTTTTAAGCTCAAATTTGAATCATTTTAAGTTCACGAATAATTCAGTTCAACTCTGTACTGGTTAAAAAGTACATGTGTACGTTTTACTCCTGCAACGACAGAGGTATAAAGAGGCCTTAATAGGTGTATAACAAATATTGGTGGTTAGGGATTGCCACGACGGTGAGAAGCCGTGTATAGTTGTGTTATGATGGTTTAAAGGGTCTGCTCACGTGATGTGAGAGGTTATGTGTTTGTGTTAAGCACTTAAGTATAAACTTATTAGTTAAGATCTCCCTTCCTCCCGTTAAGGGAGAGGTGTTTTATACAACCTTTGGGCATATGGTTTCCTTAGAAAATGTCACTGCCCACCTGTCATACCCCAAATTTTGACCACTAAGATTTCCCATCATTGTGCAAATCATCATCACAATATGGATGTGCCTTCATGTCTCATTAATCTCCTCAAGGATTGTTGAGCATTCACCACAAACAAGAATCAGGGTTTTAAGCCCTCTCAGAGCCTTAGACAAAGGATCAATCAAGGAATGACATGATCTTCAACTTGTCTAAACCTCTCAAACACCTATAAAGGATCAAAAGGACTCTCATATCAAGAATCAAGCACAAAGTTGCCACATTCCAAATGGATCAAGCCTCGAGATCGCCAGTGTCACCAAATTAGGGTTTTGGTCGACTGAGGCCTCCACATGGAAATTTTCCTCTAGGCATGAGCCAATGCTTCAAACAACAACCCAAGATACTCTAAGGGACCTCATGGACCCAATCATCAAGTCAATTTAGCCTCAGGGGATGCATTTACCAAAAATCAGGAATTAGGGTTTCTTGACCTAATTCACCCTTAAGTTGACTTTTGGGACCAAACATGAGCCAAGACCTCAAGACATGATTTGAGGGTCTCCAATACACTACATTGATCCATTTGCAATAATGTATTGATCCAAGAAGCTTGATCTACAAGTTTCAATTTCATCAGGACCACAATTAGGGTTTCGAGGGAAAAGTCAACTGTACCTTTGACTTTTGACCCAGACATGCTCCCAAACCTTGGGACATGAGTCAATACACCATATAACACCTATGGAATCCATCCATTAGGTTTGATTTAGGTCAAGGACTTAATTTCATAGAGGATCTACAAGTTTCAATTTCATCAGGACCACAATTAGGGTTTCGAGGGAAAAGTCAACTGTACCTTTGACTTTTGACCCAGACATGCTCCCAAACCTTGGGACATGAGTCAATACACCCTATAACACCTATGGAATTCATCCATTAGGTTTGATTTAGGTCAAGAACTTAAACACACTCAAAATTGGACTTTTTTGCATTTTTCAAGCCATGTCTTGATTTAGTCACTTTCAAAACTAGATAAAACCTCAAACACACTCCAAATATCATCCTTGAACTGTCCCAAATGGTTCCCCACATCTGGAACACCATTTGAGAGAGTTTCCATATTAGTCACTTTTGCCTCTTTTGCAAGAATGAGCTCAAACTTGTTCCTGAGGATTCCAGCTGGTTCTAACAATTCTAAAAGCTTCTAAGGGATCAATTGAGAGTGTCTAAAGCATCAAATTACTTCTGGCACAAGAAACTTGGCAGATTGCACAACAAGCTCCAAGAGGTAAATGCATCATCACTTGAACTTTCTAAATTATGCATTGCTTTGAAGGCCACTGATCATAAACATCTCATACATGTTATATATGTTGTGTTTGGACCAATTTGCCATGTAATTCTTGCCTGTACCATGTGTTAGTATAGAAAATGCAATTATAGGCCTATTTCAAAAACACTATCGGGTTTTTAAATAGGGACCTCATCTGAAAAAAACCACCACCACCATTGGATTCCTTGGGAAATTCTAGGCCAGATGCATATAAATTTTGTCCCAATCCATGGAGAAATGAGAAAGTTATGGCCTTTACGTTTTTGGTCCAAAACCTTGCCTTGCCTTGCCTTGGCCAGACCTAAAACAAGGCATGCCTTATGTATTTCTAGGGTGGCTTTGATACACGGATGTATCACCACCCCAGTGGTAGAAGGCGTGCACTGCAACCTTGAGGTCTGGGGTTTGAATCCCCCTCGCCCCAGACCCTTTTTTTTTTTACCATTTTTTCCATTTTTTAAATATTTTTCATATTATTTTTAATGATTTGGAAAGTTAATTTCTCTCACTTTTAATCATTTTTTATTGGTTCTTTTTGAAAAAAATCACAAAAATGTTAAAATATTTTATTCCACAAAAAAATCCAATTTATATTATTTATTTAGTATATTTAGAATTTTTGTAATTAATTTCATTTTAATTGTTTTTAAACATTTTTTAAACGAAAGTCGCACTTTGATCTTTCAAAATTAATTGGATTTTAAGCTTTCATATGATTAAACTTTATTTTCCAAAATATTTTCCAAAGTGTACAACTTGTTTTTGAATATAATTGATATTTTATCATTTATTATTTAAATTACCTTTGAAAAATGCCATTTTAATTCAAAAATTTGGGTTTCTTTGATGTTCACTCTAACAAATCTTTTTCAAACACTCACGGGCCTCTAATAGAGTGTAAGACCCAACCCCCTTTTAACGAAAACCATTTTGGGCCTCAGATATAGTATAAGTCCCTCTACGTTAAAAAAAATCTCTGCCTGATCGCCATTTCAAAACAAAAATCATCTGGGCCTCCCCTCGTGTTGTAAGTTCAATCTTTCTTTTTAAAAACACTTTTGGGCCTCTCCTTGAGTTGTAAGACTCATCCCTCTGTACAGAAAACCTCTTCGGGCCTCCGTCATTGTATAAGTCTCGATATAATCTTCAAAACAATGGTGCGATCACTGTCAAACCTTGGGCCTCTCCTTGAGTATAAACCCCAACAGTCTTTTCAAAAACAACTTCCCCTTTTGATTTAGATTCAAATATGCAGTTGTTATAAAAACTTTCTTTAATTTCTTTGAACCACTAACAATACAGCATGAAAGCTTGCTCGCCTGTAAGTTTTTATCTGCTTTCATTTACTCGCTTTCATATAAATATAACTGTATTGTGAGAAGTTGTGCACGGTTAGTCTTCTTTCATATCCTTTTAAATACTTGTCATATATCAACTGTATATATACTAGTATAGTTATTTAGAGTTTTCCCTGACAACTAGGTCTAGAACTAGGTAAAGCCAGTTGGTCACTCTTAGATACAGTCAAAACTAGATCCCCATAGGATTTCCAGATACAGTCATGCCTTCTCTTGGGCTAAAATAATATGGAACAAAGAGAAAGACAATATTCTTCGTGAACCTTTTCTCAGACTATCACCCCTAGAAATTGTCAAAGAAATTCTACTCCCCGGAGTTGATCTATTCTCGGTGAATAGAATCTCTTGAGTTTCTTCAAACCTCAGAACTTTCACTAAATGATCTATTCTCGGTGAATAGCATTTCTTGAGCTTTTCTTGGTTTGGGACCCACAGGCTTCCTAAAAGCATCCCCGCTTCCTCTTGGGCTTTATACAAGGACCCTCTGGCTTCTTAGAAGTTCTTATGCCTTCTCTTGGGCTTAATACAAGGACCTTGACGATCTCTTAAAGGTATAAGATAGAACTTAGTCATCCTTTGATAGAGCAGTCTTTCCAGCGTCGAAATCTTAGACCAATTTAGGGTTGATTCTCATCCCTTAATACACCTGCCTCTTCTTGGAGGCATCATACAAAAAATAAAACTCTTCCATACCAGTAGACTTGGACATTCTAGATCCCTTCTTGGGTCTCAAAGACATTCTCAAGTTCCTTACAAACATATGAAGAAACCCCCAGTCATTCTGGATAAATCCTCACTGAGTTAAAATCCAGTCTCTATCCTAAAAATTCCCCAACCAAGGTCAGTTTATTATCAGGATAACATTATCTCAAATCAGAACCTCAAGGCATCTGATACTTTAACTCTGCTGTAAACCCTCAGCAAGAGTTTATTTCCCCACTTGGACCTACCTCGGGATCTCAATAATTCCCAGCAGAAGCTAGCCTCCTCTTAGGCTTTGTATAATGATCTTTCCTCAGCGCAGTTAGCCTCCTCTTGGGCTTTGTACAAATGATTCTCCCCAGCAGAGCTAACCTTTTCAGACTCTCTTATTGAGTCAATCACATTTTCAGACTCTCTTGTTGAGTCAATCACACTTTCAGACTCTCTTGTTGAGTCAATCACATTTTCAGACTCTTTTGTTGAGTCAATCACATTTTCAGACTCTCTTGTTGAGTCAATCACATTTTTCAGACTCTCTTGTTTAGTCAATCACACTTTTAGACTCTCTTGTTGAGTCAATCACATTTTCAGACTCTCTTGTTGAGTCAATCACCTTTCAGTACTCTTTTGTTGAGTCAACCCTGTAGCCTCAATCTCGGGCCTTGTACAAGACAGATAAAAAACACTCTCTTGTTGAGTCAATAGCCTCCTCTTAGGCTTTGTATAATGATTTCCCCTAGCAAGAGTTATCCTCCTCTCAAGCTGTGCATGCTGACTTCTCCAGCATGTTCAACCACAATCCCGATAAAAGCACTCTCTTGTTGAGTCAAACCCTTTTTAGCCTCTATCTTGGGCTTTGTACAAGACATAAAATTTCATAACCTTCTCTTAAGCTTGGGACAAACATCTTCCCCAGCGGAGTTATTTCCCCCGAGCCTTCTTTTAGACTTCGAGAAATAATTCCTAAGCAGAGTCAACTTTTTTCCGCCTCTATCTCGGGCTTTGTACAAGATAGATAATACTCTCCAGCAGAGTAAATTCCCTTTTAGCATCAATCTTGAGCTTTGTACAAGACAGAAAGAACATTTCCCCCGGAAAGGTCAAAGCTCATTTTAGGCTTCGTATAAAGATATCCCCAAAGAGTCAGCCTCTTTTAGCCTCAATCTTGGGCTTTGTACAAGACACGTATATAAACTCTCTTGTTGAGTCAGCCTTTTTTAGCCTTCTCTTAGGCTTTGTATAAGGACTTCCCCAGTGGAGTCAATCAACCTCTTAGCTTCAACCTTGGGCTTTGATCAAGGCACACAAAAATCAACATCTCCCTTTAGAGGTGACAAATTCTCTCTCAGTCAAACCTTTAGCCTCAATCTTGGGCTTTGAACAAGACATAAATAAACTTTTTACCTTCAATCTTGGGCTTTGAACAAGACACCAAAACATCTTTTTCCTCCCATAGAATAGGAGGAACTACGATTGCTCTGATTTCCCTGTTTCGTTTAAACGGGAATATGTAGGCATAAGATTGTGAAATCTTAGCGAGCATACTAATCAAAAACTCTAGGTCCAATACCTTCATACCAATTAAAACTTAGGTCCAGTACCTTACCAAAAACATCTGGAAAATCCGAACATCAACATCAACTCACTCACTCACTCATACTTCCCAAGAAACTTTCCCAACCCATTAACGGATAAACACCATCAAGTATAAAGCGAAACCTAAATCTAATATCCTGTGGATAACCACATATAGGATGGGTAATTGACAACTCCCCATTGTATAACCTGACCCCGGACCCCCCAATCTCTTTTAAGCGTTTGTTCAGTTAAACAATCGCGTGCAAGGTTAGTTTTAGATAGTTTCCCTTTCCCTTCCAGCTTCATGGGATAAATAAGAAATCAGAAAGTAGCACCCTTTTCTCCTCGAGGAGGAAAACCCAAACTTCAGCGATAAGGTGGTCGCGTCACTGACAAAAATCGCTCGCTACACCACCTAGTCAATGGTGGACCTTTACGTTGAATCCCTATTTTCAAGGAGGCATGGGTCAGTTATTGACCCTGACTTCGCTCCACCTAAGAAATATATTATCCTAAGTCCTTGAGGGGGACATATGAACGTCGCCTCTCCTAGGGGTTGTAACACCCCAATTCCCATCGCGAATAAATAATACATAAATAAAATCAGAGTAACTAAAAATTTATTTTTCCGACAGAAACAAGGATGCCACATTTAAAGAAAGAAAATACACAATCCCTGCTCATAAATTTGATACATAGCATAAAATAGAATACCCTCAAAGGGGAAACTTTTTCCATATAAAGGGAAAGGTCAATTATGGAATAAAGCGGAAAAATCCATAACCGATTTGTTTTACAAAATAAATCATTTTAGAACATCAACTATACTCACAAAAGAACTACAAAATACATTCAACAAATGTATACATATATATATATATATATATATATATATATATATATATATATATATATATATATATATATATATATATATAATCGTTCCCCGACTCCCGTACTACGTATCAGAGCAGACACCAAGACCGATAACAGAACGGAGGCTAGTCTTCACAAAAAGACCTCCATCAACTCTAATCTGCAATGCCTCATAGAGCATTATAAAACAGCAGAAGGGTGAGAAATCACAACTAACATCAAGATTGCATAATAATATGCAAATACATAACAATTCACATGCATAGCTATTCTCACCACAACCACCACATACTATTACATATAACATACCACATATACGTAACATATATCTATTAATCCATAATATAGCATATATCAAGTATCCAATATACTCACGTATTTGCACATAAGGCATACCAAGTCATAACATTTAGAAACACATCACACATCACATAGCATATGTCTACGCATAATACATATTATCCACAACCAATGCATTTATCACATATGCACATCAAATTACCAATGTTATCACAATCTCCACACATAACAAATCAATGCACAATTCCCACACATAATCAATCAAATCATGATTTTCCACACATAATGCATCCATTCACAATTCTCACACATAATCAATCCATGATTTATGCAAATGCACAGAGACCGACACAACGACTCTATGCAAATGCCATGCGGTACTGACTTCCAACTTTTCATATCTCATCACCAGTTCACTCAGGAACTATTGGAACCATCGCTCGTTACTGAGGGTAACTCCCCGTCGGGCATACGATGTTCACCCGTCGCTTTAGGTCCCCACATGGGCACACGACGTTTATGGATTGCTTTAGGTCCCCCCCTGGGCACACAATCCGATTGTTTTAGGTCCCCACATGGGCACACAATCTGATCGCTTTAGGTCCCCACCTGGGCACACGATCGTCTATAACCATCGCTTTAGGTCCTCACATAGGCACACGATGTTATAGCGGATTCCCTCTGGAACCAAACCGTCACTCAGGACGTCACAACAATGCATATCATGATGCTTGGCATAAAATGACTCACGACATTTAATATGCACACATATATGCAACCATAAACATGCATATATAACTAAATACCACCCATTGCATTTACGTGCCCTTAGGCCACAAACCATCATCACAACAAATATCACGTGCATTTTCATTTCACAACATCACACAAGCTACACTTTACATAACAAAAGCTTATAGCATGATAACACACCAATCGCACACAATTAACGCGATAAAAACCCGACAACCCGACTATTTTCCAAAAACACGAATTAATTAAATCATCTTTTACTCTCCAAACCATTTTTAATAGAAAGAACTTTTCGTTAGCTTTCCAACGCTTCAAACGGGGACCAAAACGGACTTACGGATCAAAAGTTATGAATTTTTGAAGTTTTGAAAATTTTCATTTTTCCCAGACCTGCGCGCTGAGCGCGCTACCTGCTGAGTCTCAGCCTCAAAAACACCATTTTTAGACTTCCGGACATCCGTTTTCGATTCCGTAAAAAGCTGCGATCTCATAATTCAACGTACTACAATATTTTCACCATTAAAAAGGCATCAAACATATTTTCACGGTTGAAATATTTTGACACATAGTTTTATCAATTTAACCAAATTCCAAACTCGATCAAAATCACTCGAAAACACACAAACAACCATTCCTGATTAAATATCAACCTATACCAATGTTACCAGACATATCCAAACACTCTAACTCAATCACAACATCAATTTGCACAAAAACATCGATATATATCAAAAACGCAAAAGTTACAAATTCGACTCAATTCAATCAAACGATCACACTAAAACACAACCCAATATCACACGACTCTACTACGCGATTTATTCTGACTTTCGTCCGTGAAAACATCGATTTCTAACCATTTTTCTCATTTCGACCTAAAAGGAAAACTAGAAGAAAATCACCAAAACAATCCAAGAAAACATACACATATACATACACAAGCAAGATATAATTGAAACTTCTCACCCTTACCCGATTATTCGCGCTTTAAACGGAGTTATCTTTGATTTTCCTCATTTCCTCTTTTTCTCCTCTTCTTTCTCCCCTTCTCTTTTCTTTCTCTTCTTTTTCTTTCTTTCTCTCATTTTCTCTCTATCTCTTTCTATTTATATATAAAACATAAAACTTACCCAAGCAAAAGACCAAAATACCCCTCAGCTCAAATATCTCCCAAACGCTCTCAAGATGCGATAAAACATAAACATACCGATGAAATATATTTCGGGAAATAAAAGTTGAAAATAAATTATAATTTTGTGCAAATAGTTTACCTATCAGAGAAATTAACCAATTAACTCAATTAGCAGGTAAAATACAATAAATTCACACATTTCACAAAATTCACATAAATGAAATAAATAAATAGAATTAAACAAATCGGGGCGTTACAGGGGTGGCCTATAGTCATTGCCCTAGCCAAGTCCTTCATAAAGTTAACACCGCACAATCCCTCAAGCACGAGGAATTTGATAGAGGATAAAATGTTTTTAGATTGTGTTACGAGGGAGTATCCCAGGGCCTTGAGCTTCTCGATTATATGTGTGACGTGCTAGGCATATAAAGCTCAAAGAGACTTTTTATGGGAAATTAAATTATCTGGTCCTGTCTGAGTGGCTCTAAGTCCCTCAGGAGAAGTTATATGTAGAATGGTTGATGAGACTATAAGTCCCTCAGGCGAGGTTTTGGACTTTTCAGGCGAGATTTCTATTAATCCCTCAGAGAATACTTGTAACTAAGTTTCTTAGGCTACACTTCATTCGCTCTTCTTAGGCGTGATTTTTATGTTTGATCCTTCTAGAAGAAACCATAAGTCCCTCATGCAAAAGTTTAATTAGTTTGGGAAATCTAAGTCTCTCAAGGAAAGTTATATTTAGTCTGACTAATGAGTTTATAAGCCCCTAAGGAGAGACGTTAGACCTCTCGTGGGATACTTTTATCAAGCCCTCAAACAAGACTTGTGACTAAGTTTTTTAGGCTAGACTTCGGTTGCACCTCTTGGGCGTGATTTCTATGTCTAATCCTGCTCCAAGACCCCTAAGCTCCTTAGGAAAGAGTTTAATTTGCCTCGAAAATCTAAGACCCAAATGAAAAAGATGAAAATTGATGGAGGCACGAGCATTGGACAACAACCTAAATAACCCTTCAGTGTCTAAGATGAAAAGAAAAGATGATAAAGGATTGCCTTGACGAAATCCACTCCTGATTTAAAAAATAGTTGTATGGATTAAATTGATCAGTATGGAAAAAAAGTTGTTAAAACAAAAGCTTGAATCTACTTGATTCACTTAGAGCTAAATTTCATTCTCCTTGATACATACAACAAGTAATCTCACAAGACCGAATCAAAAGCCTTTTCAAAATAAACTTTGCAAAGAAAAAGCTTATTCTTGTTTCTTCTCGCATAATCTACAACTTCATTGAATACTGACACTCCTTCAACACGTTCCTATTTGAATGAATTTTGTTTGTTTAGAAGAAATGAGCTTTCCGATAACTTGCTTTAGTCTGCTTTAAAAATTTTGAGATGATTCTATAGAAACTTCCAATAAAATAAATGGGACAAAAGTTGTTAAGATTTTGAGGATTTTGGGATTTAGGAATCAAAGAAATTAATGTCGTTGTGAAGGCCTTAGGAATGTGAGTTGTTCGAAAAAATTCATTAACACAATCTCCTAAATCAAATTTAATAATCTCCCAAGCAACTTTATGAAATGGCATGTTGAAGCTTTCAGGACCAGGATTTTTATCACCTGCAGAAGACCAAAATTACCTCCTTAATATGTTCTATCGAAAAATGGGAGTTCCAAATTTGTACTTTCAGAAGGATAAAGTTTATTGGACACTACTCCAATCAATTTTGGTCTCCTAGGAAATTGTTCATGAAGTTTATCTTTGAAGTGATTAGTGTAGCACCCCAAAATTTGCCCTCCTTACTTTAGTACTAACTGGCTTATGTTTCATTTCATTGTTGCATTATCATGTGTGCATATCATTGGTTCTTAGTATGGGGTTAAGGTGCCTGAGGCAAGTTCAAGAGGAGAAGATGTTCTTTAAAGGGTCAATCAAGAGAGTTCAAGTGGATCACTTTCTCCTAACCAGTGCAGAAATTAGGGTTTTGAGATTCTTGGGTTTATTGCTCCAATGGGCAAGCTTATTGGGTTTTTATCATCACCAAATGGCATATATTATCTTTGTTGGAGAGGATACACATCATATTCAGAGGAATTTGGATTTGGAGACTATGTTATTTCCTTCTAGACTGAGGGTACCAAAACTAGGGTTTGCTATAAAGTCAGTTTATTTCTGATTTTTTGGGCAAGACTTGATTCCATGGTATTCCTTGGGTCCCTAAGTATCTAGGAATGGAAGTTTGTCCATCAGTTTGGTTCAGGAGAAGTTCAAATGGCCAATGGATTGGGAATCAGGAGAATCAGGAGAAAAGTCAACAGTGAGAGGGGCAGTCAACTGTGAAATTTTGAGGTTCTCTTCAAGGTTTTCAAGGTCTCACATCCTTATATGGTCTTCAAGAGTCAAATTTCATACCATTTATCAAGAATCAAGGGTTGGTACAAAAGTTGCTAAATATGGAAATGATCTATAATTTGAAAGTTTCCTTTTTGGGCAAGTTCTTACACTACATTCAACTTGACTTTTCATCATCAAAGAAGCTTCAAATGAATTTTCCTAAAACATGAAAGTTGAATATCTTTTTCTCCTCTTTCCAACAAGTACTAGTGGGTCTCCATATCATTTGTGAAACTCAAGTTATGATCAAAAGAAGGCAAAGTGGTTTTTAGGATTCCATTTTCACAACTTTTGCATTTTGGGACATATGGACCTATAATTAATTCCATAGCTTCAAGACATATTCCAACATCAAAGAACAATCCCTAAGGAGCATTTTTGGCCTTTAAATCAAGTGGATCCATGGTTTATTCATTACTTATTTTTCATTGTGCAAAATTGCAAAATTATTGAAATCTCATTAACCAATACATCTCAAGGCCCAAATCAAATTCAGGTGTGATTAGCAATTGAAACTTAAGTGATCCATCATGAAGTATTTGGATATCCATGCATGGAGGAGGGTGTATTTCAAATTATTCAAATTTCCAAATTTGTCCAAAACTCATTAAGTGGAGAATTACCAAGGCCCAAATCATTATCAGTGGGATGACCTAATCTATTTAAACCAACTCATGCTAGGGTTAGAGTTTTTTACACGTGATTTGGAGGAGAAAAGAAGCTTGAACCCTAAAACTTGGATCATTCATATCTCTCAAGTAAGAATAGTTTTTCAAGAACTTCTTCCACAAACTTCCTCTTTGTGATCCATAGAGTGTAAACCATCCCTCGTTTGAAGCTAAGAGCAAGGGAATAAGTGGCTTGATCTCAGGTTAGTGATGTTTTTGATGATCACAAAACTCTCTTTTTAAATACGCATAATGTTCTGTGGCATCCATGGATCATTCTGATGTATTTATTTTTGA
The DNA here is from genome assembly GCA_022829125.1 of Lathyrus tuberosus. Lineage (NCBI taxonomy): Eukaryota > Viridiplantae > Streptophyta > Magnoliopsida > Fabales > Fabaceae > Lathyrus > Lathyrus tuberosus. The sequence goes on from JALAZF010000959.1 coordinate 645,785, forward strand.
GATTGGACGTGTATATTGATTGCTGAGTGAATTTCAAGTTTTGAATGCAAACCTTTTCTCATTCATTTTTCATGATGCGTTGATTGTTTGTGATTTTGGATTGGATATTTGAATTCCTCATGATTTTCTGGTCAAGAAGGTGTGTTCGTGTGCGTTTTCTGGGCTATTTTTTGTTGCAGGTGAACGTGGATGGTGGCCGGAACCCTAGCTCCGGCGGTTGGTGAGGGTTCCGGCGAAGGGAGAGGCTGGAGGTAGAAGACGAATCCTCAGCCGTTGATGTGGTTGATCGTGTGGCCCTCATGCTGCCACGCGTTTTAAGTTTTATTTTTTTCTGATTTTTATTTAGTGATTGTGAGTGTGTGCTTCCACGCTTATTATGGTGAGCCTTCAATCATGTCCTCTCGTCTGAATTACCTTTTTATTTTGTTGACTTGGCCATGTCCGTCTGATGAATCTGGTGGCTATTGTTACGCCAGCACATTAATGATACGGTGTGCGTGTCACGTGCGTTATTTTTTTTATTTTTGATAATTTAGTGTGCATATATGTATGTTAACTATGGTGTGCTGTGAATCTTGGCCCCTTATCATGAGTACATGCAGGTTTGTTTGACTGATTGATGAACGTGAGATCAATCCAAGGGCTGATAGTGAGTCTAACCATTGACCAGGTCCACGCGTGCATTTTTTTCCCTTTTTTTATTTTTCTGATTAATTATTTGGACTGGGCTTTTATTCGCACCCCCACCCTTTAGCCCATTAACATTTCCAACATGTTTGGATTACTAAACACACCCCCTTGCATATTTCATATTTTTGTTTTTATTTAACTATTACATTTCATTTTAATTTTTTTTAAAATAGTTAATTGCATTAAAAAATTCCAAGAAAATTCATGCATCATTTTTATAATTTTATAAAATTTTCACAAATTTTATTTTATTATTTTATTTTATTTTTAGCATCTGAAATAAATATTTGTTTATTTTCTTTTTGAATCATTCATATCATGCATACCTAAACTTGTAGAATTTTGTTCTCATAGCATACAAAACCTTTTGAACTCATCCTTTTTGCATTTTTTCACCAATACATTGAATTGCATTAAAATATTTTTCTGTCATTTTTTAAATAATTTCATATTGCATTTTAGTCCCTTCCTTTTGCATGTTGAGTCATGTTTCTCATCTGACTTTGCATAATTGTTTGAGTTACTTATATTTTGAAGTTTTGCAGCAGTTTTTGATATGTTGTTTGTTTCTCGTTGAGTAATATTGATAATTAATCTGGTTATTTTAGAAGATGTCTTCCTAATTGTTTAACTGTTCCTTGTGTGAGATCTTCTTGTATGCATATCTTTGACTATGTCTGATCACTTGTTTGAAAAGGCACTTGTGCCATCATTTGGGTTTGTTTCTTTGACTTCATAATCCATGTTTAGGTCATCCACATTCTGTCTTGGTTGAGTTTCATTTGGTTTATTGTCACTTATGTCCATTTGCACTAACCTTTTATGCAGAAGCTGAGGTAAGTTATTTGAGGGTGTGGATAGTTATCCATGTCCACCTTACTCTTTCCTTCTCTCATCTTTTCTTTTATTTAGGCTTAGGTTGTCGTCAAACCTCACTAACCGTAGGTCACCCATGCATGATAACATTAGGACTCTTAGTTTCCCTTTAGAGTTTCCTTTGTGTCTTCTCTCTTCTCATCTCAAAACTTCTTGAAAACACTTAATAAGGATAAAGTGTATTGCGCACGAGCCTTAAGCGTGGGGAATGAGAAATGAGGGGCTTCCTCTCATCTTTCTAGAGTGCTTAGCGAGCGTCCTGTCTTGGGACGATGCGTTAAGTATTCGCCCCTGTGTCCTAGACTTTGGTGCAATGCAAGTTATAAACTAACTCAAACCACTTCTGTCCTAAAAAATACAAACAAATTTCAAACCTTTTTGTCCTTCGGGATTGTCAAACTAAAGGCTATTTTCAAAAAGGGCACGTTACTTTCCGTCTGAGACGCAAACAGGCATCGACCTTAACTGCTGGACGCGAACTTAACGTCGCTCATAAAAAACACAAAAAGAACTTGGTCTGAACTACGTTGACTCTGAATTCCCCATTGAACAAAGGGGGTACGTAGGCCTAGGACGTCGACGTCCTACCGAGTCTGTCTTTGTTTTTCCCTCCCCGTCTTAGTACAGCCATAGATGATAGGATAACTCACCCTTAGAATAGACAACAAGCGTGGATCCCATCGAGTACGATGGACGCGTGGGGTGCTAGCACCTTCCCCTCGCATAACCGACTCCCGAACCCAGGCTATGGTTGCGATGACCATTCCTTTCCCTTTTCCTCAGGTTTATGCGGTGTTCCCTTTCCCTCTCTTGGGATAAATTTACACGGATGGCGACTCTATTTTTTCCGTGCCACTCTCGCGTTTGTACCTGGATGAAAATCCCGGGAGCGACAGCTGGCGACTCTGCTGGGGAATCTGGTTGACCTATGCTGGTCCATCCCTAAGCGAGTCAATCCTAGCACTTGCTTGTCTTTGTTCTCTTTGGTTGTTTTTGTTTTGTTTTGCTTTATTTGTTGTATTTTTTTTTTACAGCTTTTACTGCATTGCATTTCATTTTTAATACTGTCATACTGGATACTGCTGTGTTGTGCTGGCTATTTCTGTTTTGCAGGTTGGGTTGTTCTGAGAGATAAGCCCAATACTCAGGCTTGAGTACACCCTAGGACTAGAGTGGAGAGTAGTGGGACCTACGTGCCCGCTTGGTACGTTTGTGTGTTCACGAAATTCACAACCAGACGAAGCTATCTTGGGACACATTCTAACGTGTGTGTCTTGCGCATGTTAGGATGTCGATCTAGAGAGCCGTCGACTCTGGTGACCAATCATCGAGGACCTTAGTGGAAACATCCCTCTTTAATGGTGACAGTGGCAGACCATATCCTGTGGCAAACCCATTTGCACCAGAGGGCCCACTTTGGAACTCGCATAGGATGGCCCCTATCTTTTGAAGAGAATCAGTGGAGGCACTCCTCGATTAACGATAGTACTGTACCCTGAGGGATGAATGTACTATTGTTTCTCGACCTCAGTGCCAGAAGCTGAGGACCTTCTATTTTGGAGAATCAGTTGAGGCCTCCTCGATTGATGATGATGCCAAACCAAAAATGGTGAACGTATCATCATTTCTCGACCTGAGAGCCCGGGATACTGAACATCCTAGTACCCACACGTGAGAGGGGATGGGTGTTTGCAGGTTTGCAGGTAACCGAAACCTCCAACCTACCCGATTTTCTGGATTTCTCATCAATGTTTGATTATCTGGGTTCCTGGTTATCTCAGTGGTTCGGTATTTTGGAATTCTGGTTTTCTGGGTTGTGGTTCTCATTCAGTTAACAGCACAGCACATCCAGCAGTGTTGCCTTGATCCCATGTTTGCATGAGCATATCATGTTTCTTGCATTCTGACGTGTTTGACATTTTTCAGGGCTTGCATCTTACTCTTGATTCTGGTTTTCTGACGTTACCTTGGCATGGATGTCCAGAGAAAGAAGACTGTTGCCTATTCGTTCCCAGATCCAACCTTGATGTTGATTCACAAGCTGATTAATATGGCTGGTCCCGGAGTTCGTACAGAGTTCAGTGGAGAGTATGGGAGACTTCTGAAGTTTGTCTACAATATCTCCAAGTATGAGAAGGATGCCATTCATACACTTCTTCAGTTTTATGATCCGTCCTTGCGTTGCTTCACTTTCCCAGACTACATCTTGGCCCCAACGTTGGAGGAGTTCTCATTTATTTTGGGAATCCTCATGAGGCATGACATAGTATTCTTTTCTGAAGAACACCCCGGGATAAAAGAAATGGCTATTGCTCTTCATATTGGTGAATCCGTTCTGAGCAGTAATATTGAGGAAAAACAAGGAGCTAAGGGTTTCTTATTGAAGTTCTTGTTTGATCAAGCTTGCATACATGTTAAAGAGAAGAATTGGACTGCTTTCCAAGCTATTCTGGCTATGTGCATCTATGGGATTGTCCTGTTTCCCAATGTTCCTGATCTGGTGGATATGCATGCTGTCAGAATCTTTATTTCAAAGAATCATATACCTACCTTTCTAGGTGATGTGTATCACTCAGTCCACTACAAGAATGAAAATAGGCGGGGAAAAACTGTGAGTTGTTGTCCACCGCTCTTAACTACTTAGTTTCTGAGCCATCTCCCCGAAGCTGGCGCCTTCGTCGATACAAAAGATTCTCTGAAGTGGTTAAAGAGGTTAATGGGCTTGACTGCTGACAACATTGTTTGGTTCAATCATGACTTGCTAGGAATGGAAATTATTTGCAAGTGCGGAGAATTCCCTAATGTACCCTTGATAGGGAGAAGAGGTGGAATTAACTATAATCCTTCCCTTGTTATCAGGCAGTTTGGTTATCCTTTGAGAGGTCCACCAGAAGAGCGAGATATCGGAGAGTCCTTATTCTTCAATGGTACGGGAGATCAAGAGATGATAAGGAAGATTGTGAATGCTTGGAAGCAGGTGACCAAGAGGGGAAAAACTTCATTCGGGAAATGTAACAACCGGGCTTTCCCTTCCTATAAAGAGTGGATTAAGAAGAGAGCAAAAGAGGAGCTTCTTCCCTTCCCGGTAGAATCACCATCTTACCCCTTACTGATTGAGCCTCATACCACAGTTGAGTTGGAGAAGTATAACAAGTTGTGGGTGTCGCTCCCGGGATTTTCATCCAGGTACAAACGCGAGAGTGGCGCGGAAAAACAGAGTCGCCAGCCGTGTAAATTTATCCCAAGAGAGGGAAAGGGAACATCGCATAAACCTGAGGAAGAGGGAAAGGAATGGTCATCGCAACCATAACCTGGGTTCGGGAGTCGGTTACGCGAGGGGAAGGTGTTAGCACCCCACGCGTCCATCGTACTCGATGGGATCCACGCTTGTTGTCTATTCTAAGGGTGAGTCATACTATCATCTAGGGCTGTACTAAAACGGAGAGGGGAAGACAAAGACCGACTCGGTAGGACGTCGACGTCCTAGGCCTACGTACCCCCTTTGTGCAATGGGGAATTCAGAGTCAACGTAGTTCGGACCAAGTTCTTTTTGTGTTTTTTATGAGCGACGTTAAGTTCGCGTCCGGCAGTTAGGGTCGATGCCTGTTTGCGACTCAGACGGAAAGTAACGTGCCCTTTTTGAAAATAGCCTTTAGTTTGACTATCCCGAAGGACAAAAAGGTTTGAAGTTGGTTTGTGTTTTTTAGGACAGAAGTGGCTTAAGTTAGTTCTTAAGTTGCATTGCACCAAAGTCTAGGGCACAGGGGCGAATACTTAACGCATCGTCCCAAGACAGGACGCTCCCTAAGCACTCTAGAAAGATGAGAGGAAGCCCCTCATTTCTCATTCCCCATGCTTAAGGCTCGTGCGCAATACAATTTATCCTTATTAAGTGTTTTAAAGAAATTTGAGATGAGAAGAGAGAAGACACAAAGGTAACTCTAAAGGGGGACTTTGAGTCCTAAAGTCATCATGCATGGGTGACCTACGGTTAGTGAGGTGTGACGACAACCTAAATCCTAAAGGAAGAAGATAGGAGAAGGAAAAAGTAAGGGTCGACATGGATACTTATCCATACCCTTAAAGAACTTACCTTAGTCCCTGCATACAAGGTTAGTACAAAACGGACATAAATAATATCAAGGCAAGTGAAAATCAAACAATGGCAAACAATAGTGATAATAATCCAAACATGAATTTAGAAATCAAAGAAACAACCCCAAAGCAAATGGCACAAGTGCCTTTCAAACAAGGACTTAGGCATGATCAGAAATACACATATAAGCAGATCTCAAGTGAAAGCAAATCAAATAATTAGAGAAATAACTCCTAAGATTCCCAAATTAAATATCAAAGCTACTCAACCAGAAACAAAACAAATACCAAAAACTCCTGCAAAAAATCAAGATGTTAGTCACTTAAACAATTAGGCAAAGTTCAGGTGAGAAGTAGGGTTTAGTGTGCCAAAAGAGGACCAGAATGCAATATGAAATAATAATTAAAAATGATTTAAAAATATTTTGATGCATTTTAGAATGTTACATAACAAATGCAAAAAGAACGGATAAAAAATATTTTACGGATGCAGAGAAATAAAATAAACAAAATTAGGTATGCATTATATGGCTAATTCAAAAAGAAAATTGACTAAATATTTAATTTAAATGATAAAAATAAAATAAAAATAAAAAATAAAATTTTAAAAATTTATTAAAATGATAAATATGATGCATGAAATTTTTTAGTAATTTTTTAATGCAATTATGTAATTTTAATAATTAAAAATGAAAATAAAAAATTAAATAAAATAAAAAGGAAATAAAATGTGCTGGGGGTGCGTTAAGTAACAAAAATGAAGTGGGCTGAAGGTGGGGGGTACGAATAGCAGCCCAACCCATCAGCGAAAAAAAATAGAAAAAGCAGCGCACATGTAGCTGCCACGCGCACGGCACATGCCGATTTTTATTTGCTGTCACGATGTTGACCGTGTGATGGATCAGACGGCCAGTGGTTGGTCAACATGGATAAAAAGTAAACGGAATAAGGAATTGTGACTGGGTGCACACGGTAGTTGGCATGGTAAGGCACACATACAATTAAATAAAATAAAAATAAAAATTAGAACATGTGGCGCCATGAGAACCGTGCGATCAACGGAATGGATGGACGAGATTTCGTCTTCAACCTTCCTTCGCCGGAACCCTCACAGCCGCCGGAGCTAGGGTTCCGGCCACCGTCCTCCGACACCTGCAACTTGAAAAGTGCCCAGAAAATGCAAAGGGGTACACTATCCGACCTAGAAAATAACGAGGAATCCAAATATGGCATCAAAAATCACAAATTGTTAGTGTATAATAAAAAACGAACGGAATATCATTGATAATGAATGAGCTTATATAGACTAGGGTTTGTCACTGATAATGAATTGGGCTTGGGTAATTATTTGTTTAATGATTTTTGAATAATTTTGGAAAATTGCATAATGTGAATTACACCTCTCTCCTTGCATGTATACTTAAGAAATCCATGATGGATCACCCATATATGAATTGCTAATTACACCACAATTGAACTTGGGCCTTGAAAACAATTGATTCATGAGTTTTTTGATGACTTGACTTTTTGACATAATGGAAAATAAGTGAATAATAACCCATGAAACCACTTGATTAAAAATCCAAAAATGCTCCTTAGGGATTGTTCTTGGATGTTGGAACATGTCTTGAAGTAATGGAATTAATCATAGGTCCATATGTCCCAAAATCTAAAAGTTGTGAAAATGAAACCCTAAAAACCACTTTGCCTTCTTTTGTCCATAAGTTGAGTTTCACAAATGATATGGAGACCCACTAGTACTTGTTGGAAATAGGAGAAAAATATCTTCAACTTTCATGTTGGAAAAAAATTCATTTAAAGCTTCTTTAATGATGAAAAGTCCAGTTGAATACAGTGCAGGAACTTGCCCAAAAAGGAAACTTTCAAATTATAGGTCATTTCCATTTTTAGTAACTTTTGTGCCAACTCCTGATTTTTGTGAAACTTGACTCTTGATGACCATATGAGGATGTGAGACCTTGAAAACCTTGGAGAGAACCTCAAAATTCCACAGTTGACTTCTCCTCTCACTGTTGACTTTTACCCAATTCACCTGACTCTCAATCTTCTGCTCAATTAAATCTCTCCTGAACCAAACTGATGGACAACCTCCCATCCCTAGATACTTAGAGACCCAAGGAATACCATGGAATCAAGTCTTGCCCAAAAAATCAGAAATAAACTGACTTTATGGCAAAACCCTAGTTTTGGTACCCTCAGTCTAGGAGGAAATAACACAGTCTCCAAATTTAAATTCCTCTGAATATGATGTGTATCCTTTCCAACAAAGATAAGATATACCATTTGGTGATGATAAAAACCCAAGGAGCTTGCCTATTGAAGCAATAAACCCCAGAATCTCAAAACCCTAATCTATGCACTGGTTAGGAAAGAGTGATCCACTTGAGCTCTCTTGCCACTTGTGAACTCTTGATGATGTGATAGACCAGATAGGACCTTCTTGAACTCTCTCAAACACCTTGACCCCATGCTAATGATATGCATACATGATAGTGCAAAAAATGAAATGAAACATAAGCCAGTTAGTACTAAAGTAAGGAGGGCAAATTTTGGGGTGCAACAGCTGCCCCTATTCAATCAACTTGGTCCTGAAGGTATGATAGCAACGGCTCTCAGACATTCCAGGGTACACGGGGATTGAATACCGAAAGAGCCCTGGAAATTTACTGATGGTAAGAATAACGAGATAGAGTATGCTGAAAAATAAGGAATATGACCTCAACTATATCCACAAGAAAAAAAACAAATACGACCTCAATCGTACCCAAGAAAACGAATACAACCTCACTTGCACCCACAAAGGAAGACTGACCTCGATCACTCCACCCACAAAGAAAACACGAATACGACCTCAATCGCATCCACAAAATGAATACAACCTCAATTGCACCCTCAAAGGAAGACTGACCTCGATCACTCCACTCACAAAGAAAACACGAATACGACCTCAATCGCACCCATAAAACGAATACAACCTCAATTGTACCCACAAAGGAAGACTGACCTCAATCACTCTACCCACAAAGAAATACGAATACGACCTCAATCGCACCCACAAAACGAATACAACCTCAATTGTACCCACAAAGGAAGACTGACCTCAATCACTCTACCCACAAAGAAAACACGAATACGACCTCAATCGCACCCACAAAACGAATACAACCTCAATTGTACCCACAAAGGAAGACTGACCTCAATCACTCTACCCACAAAGAAAATACGAATACGACCTCAATCGCACCCACAAAACGAATACAACCTCAATTGTACCCACAAAGGAAGACAGACCTCAATCACTCTACCCACAAAGAAAATACGAATACGACCTCAATTGCACCCACAAAACGAATACAACCTCAATTGTACCCACAAAGGAAGACTGACCTCAATCACTCTACCCACAAAGAAAATACGAATACAACCTCAATTGTACCCACAAAAGAAAACCAACATAAAGTGGACTTCACTGGGGATAACGTGAAGTAAAACTTCCGGTTTAGACCACCCTACTGAGAAAGGGAAATTGGCAAACAAAAAATGTCAGGCGAGAACGGGTTATCTGGCGAGAACTGGATTTCACAAAAAAAAAAGGCCAAACTGAGGCGAACAAAGGCAAACTTCTAACAAACTCATGATCCACAGATAAGATGACTCCGTTGGGGAGGGAGAAGTCTAAATAAAAGACTCTTTAGGGGAGCACAAGTATGAGGAACGCATCTCTCCAAAATCTCCTGAGTTGTGCCATCTCTGTTGGGAAAGAGAACTGGCAAAGGAAGTACCAAACCTGGCTTATGCTTCGAATGCGAATGTTTGAATTTTGTCGTAATGCTCCACACGAAGTGAAAATGCTACGCATTTTGAGGATGCAATGTAAATGCTTATGATATGCAAAAGAGGTCCCTCCAGCAAAATAAATGCCAGAGAGAAAAGCCCAATTCAGCTGCGGATGACAAAAATAAATTGTCCTCTGAATCCAGGAACTCTGCTGAAAAGGATCACACTGATCGACTCCTTGGATCAACAACTTCTGCTGGGGATGAAATCCCAAAAGAACTACTGGGGCTACACCTGTCCTTTACTGAAGGTAACATCTAAAACCTGAGATTTCTCCTCTGCTGGGGGAGTTGAGAATGGATGCCAATAACGGAACCGGAAGTTTGTTGCCGAGGATTGCCAACAACAGACGGGCTTAGGACCTGCTGGGGGATACCAACCCATAATACCATCCTGCTTGGGGATACTTCTGAACTTAACCTACTGAAGGGGAGAATGCCCTTACCCCCACCTTGTTGGGGATTAGAACATGACATTGTTGGTGAAAGTACACTTCCTGACTGGATGGGGAAGTGAGTACCATGATTCTGTGGGGAAATAACGTCTTGATCCGGAGAAAATACTTCCCAAGTCTTCTGCTGGGGAAAGTCTGCTCTACTGAGGAACGTTTTGTCCTACTAGGGAAGGAGCAATCTCACTACTGGGGAGTACAATGTTGTTGCCCTGCAAGTCAAATAACAACAAGAGGAGAATGCCACAACATAACTATCACTGTTAATGCCTAAGTAATTTCTACTACTTTTCGTTATGCTTTGCAAAGCTCAAAGTTTTATATGCAATGTTTATAAAAAATATCGGACGTTTTTGCAAACAAAATAGTAAAAGTAAAAGTAAAACAAATAATGGAAAGCTCTCTGAGTGAAATGAATATTTTATTGAGAAGAGTGGCCTGTAAATAGGCATTTACAATAGGAAGCAATTCCTAAAAAGAGGTAATTGCGCAAAAGCAAAAAGAAAATACACATGTCGGCAATGTGGGAACAGATATCCACCATGATTCGACTCAGCTATGACCCATATGGCTTTTTTATCCACAAATGTCTTGACCTTTGAAGAGACTAACTGTACTGATTCCTTTCTTTTAGAATTTCTCGGTATTGAGAGTGCTTCACAGATCGAACGCAGACCGTAGCCTTTCGCTTATAAATCCCTAACTTTTGCCTGGATCATCCTTTTCGGGTTTTCAATCCACCGGGATACCCATTTTTGTCAAAGTCGCCTTTTCAGGTTTTCAACTTTGTGGGTCTACACATTTCTTTTTACATTTTATCCCTAATTTTTGCCCGAACCTTTCTCCTTTTATGGTTCACCGGGATGCCCCTTTTTGCCTGGACTTTCTTTTTATGTCCAGCGGGTCTCTTTTATGCGAAGTATTTTTTGACTACGTCTGCGTTCACAGGGGATGTAAAATCTTCGCCATCCATAATTGAAAGTAGTAAGGCTCCACCAGAGAAAACCTTTCTTACTACATATGGCCCTTCGTAGTTTGGAGTCCATTTGCCCCTGTGATCTGTCTGAGGAGGAAGGATCCTTTTCAAAACCAAATCGCCTGTCTGAAAACTCCGAGGACGCACTTTCTGATCAAAGGCGTGCTTCATCCTGCTCTGATACAACCGACCATGTGCGATGGCTGCCAATCTCTTTTCTTCAATAAGGTTCAACTGATCCAACCTGGAGCGTACCCATTCAGCTTCATCAAGCTTCACATCTGCCAGAACTCTCAAAGACGGAATCTCGACCTCTAAGGGAAAAACTGCTTCCATACCATATACCAATGAGAAAGGGGTTGCCCCAGTCGACGTACGCACCGAAGTACGATAACCATGTAGGGCATAAGGTAGCATCTCATGCCAATCTCTATACATTACCACCATCTTCTGTACAATCTTCTTGATATTCTCATTCGCCGCCTCAACAGCCCCATTCATCTTTGGACGATACGGAGAAGAATTGTGATGCTCGATCTTGAAACTCTGACATAGTTCCTTCATCATCTTATTGTTCAAATTCGAGCCATTATCAGTGATGATTCTCTCTGGGACCCCATAACGACAGATGATATCCTTCTTTATAAACCGGGCTACCACTTGCTTGGTGACATTGGCGTACGAGGCTGCCTCCACCCACTTCATGAAATAGTTAATGGCAACCAAAATGAAACGATGCCCATTGGAAGCAGTGGGCTCAATCTTTCCAATCATATCAATACCCCACATTGCAAAAGGCCAAGGAGACGACAACACATTTAGAGGCGTAGGCGGTACATGCATCTTATCTGCATAAATCTGGCATTTGTGGCACTTTTGGGCGTACTTGAAACAATCTGACTCCATAGTCATCCAATAATATCCTGCCCTCAACAACTTTCTAGCCATGGGTGTCCACTAGAATGAGTACCAAAACAACCTTCGTGAACTTCTTCCATCAATAACCCTGCCCGGTGTTCATCAACACAACGTAGCAAGACCATATCGAAGTTCCTCTTATATAACACATCATCCTTGTTCAGAAAGAAGTTTCCTGCCAACCTCCGCAGAGTCTTCTTATCTTTGGTGGAGGCACCCTCTGGATACTCTTGTCTCTTCAGAAAAACTTTAATATCATGATACCACGGCTTGCCATCAGACACATCTTCAATTGCAAACACAAAAGCTGGTTTATCCAAACGCATGATTCTAATCGACGGAGTTTCGTTCCAACAGTTCACCTTATACATGGATGCCAATGTTGCCAACGCATCAGCCATCTGATTCTCAGCTCGGGGCACGTGATGAAAATCCACCCTATCAAAGAAAGGTAGCAACCTTCTGGCATAGTTGTTGTAAGGCACCAAATTTGCCTGGCGAGTCTCCCATTCTCCTGTAATCTGATTAACCACCAACGCGGAATCACCATAGACATCGAGGTTCTTAATTCTCAAATCAATTGCCTCCTCTAACCCCATGATGCATGCTTCATACTCCGCCTCGTTGTTGGTACACACAAATGCTAACCGGGCAGTGAAAGGTATATGAGAACCCTTCGGAGTTGTAATGATTGCCCTAATTCCATTACTGTATAAGTTGACAGCCCCATCAAAAATCATCTTCCACTGTGATCCAATCTCAGGTCCTTCGTCAGGCAGAGGCTCTTCACAATCCTTCATTTTCAGAAACATAACATGCTTGTCTGGAAACTCAAACTTCATAGGCTGATAATCCTCGACCGGTTGTTCAGCAAGATATTCCGACATAACACTTCCCTTAATGGCCTTCTGAGAAACATACTGAATATCATACTCTGTCAAAACCATCTGCCAACGGGTTATCCTTCCAGAAAGTGCTTGCTTCCCAAACACGTACTTAATCGGGTCCATCTTCGAAATCAACAAGGTTGTGTGGTTTAACATATACTGCCTTAGGCGCTTGGCTGCCCAAGCGAGTGCACAACATGTCTTTTCCAGCATAGAGTATCTTGATTCGCAATCAGTGAACTTCTTACTCAGGTAGTAAATGGCGTGCTCTTTCCTACCTGTCTCGTCGTGTTGACCGAGCACACAACCCATCGAATTCTCAAGAACCGTAAGGTACATAATCAACGGTCTCCCAGACACTGGTGGCATAAGGACTGGAGGTTCCTGCAAATATGTCTTTATCCTTTCAAACGCCTCTCGACAATTTTCATTCCACCTGACCTCTTGATCCTTTCTCAGCAACTTGAAAATTGGTTCACATGTGGCTGTCAGATGAGAGATAAACCTGGCAATGTAATTCAACCTCCCCAGGAACCCACGAACCTCTTTCTCTGTTCTCGGCTCAGGCATCTCTTGTATGGCCCTTATTTTTGCAGGATCAACCTCGATACCTCTTTCACTAACAATGAATCCCAACAATTTACCAGACCTCACGCCGAAAGTGCACTTGTTCGGATTCAACCTCAATCTGAACTTCCTTAATCTTTCAAACAACTTCTGGAGGTTCACCAAGTGTTCTTCCTCTGTCTGTGACTTCGCAATCATGTCATCAACATAGACTTCAATCTCCTTGTGAATCATGAAAGAGAGTCACCATCGCCCACTGATAAGTTGCCCCAGCATTCTTTAATCCGAAGGGCATTACCTTGTAGCAAAATGCTCCCCACGGTGTTATGAACGTAGTTTTCTCCATGTCCTCTGGGGCCATTTTGATTTGGTTATACCCAGAGAAGCCATCCATGAAGGAAAACACATAATATTGAGCAGTATTGTCCACTAACACGTCAATGTGGGGGAGCGGGAAATTATCCTTCGGGCTCGCCCTATTCAAATCTCGGTAATCAACACACATCCTGACCTTCCCATCCTTCTTAGGTACAGGTACAATATTAGCAACCCACGGAGGATAATTTATCACAGCAAGAAATCCGGCGTCCAACTGTTTCTGAACCTCTTCCTTGATCTTGACAGCCATATCTGGTTTCGTCCTTCGCAATTTTTGCTTGACTGGAGTACAACCCTCTTTAAGCGGCAGTCTGTGTGAAACAATGTCAGTGTCAAGCCCAGGCATGTCTTGGTAAGACCAGGCGAAGATATCCACATACTCTCGGAGTAACTCAATCAATCTTCCCTTAACAGTGTCTTCCAGGGCAGCCCCAACCTTTACTTCTCGTTTGACATCCTCGGTTCCCAGATTAACGGTCTCAATTTCCTCCTGATGAGGTAAAATAACCCTTTCCTCTTGTTTCAGTAGCCTGGCTAATTCTTCCGGTAAGTCACAGTCTTCGCCAGTCTCTTCTTCGGCCTGATAGATGGGATTATCGAAGTCATATCGAGCCATAGCTAAGTCATGGGTCGAATCTGAACAAAGGAACCTGCATGATGGATGTTTTATGTTTATTATGAGTGTAACAAACAAGAAAACACATTGCCATTTTGATGTGGGTTAATGCAAAAAGTAAAAAGTAGAAAGACAGGGATAAAAAATATTTGAATGAAAAACGTCCTTTATTAATGATAAAAATAGCAAATAAACATCCAAGCCCTACAAATAAATGTCACCATGTCTTGGGCAGAACGTAGGACTTAACATAACAGAAAACAAAAGTAAATTACTCCGGGCGAGTCACTTGGATGACTTTCTCGGAGGACCAGTTGCCTAAACTCTGACCAGGGGTGCAGGGACGGATTCACTCATCCATGTCACAATCACTATCTCCTTCATCCTCAATAGCATTGACTCTGTCGAAGAAAACACTGGCACTGGTGAAACGGACTGGACCATAGAACTTGGGAGGCTCTTCGGCACGCCTGGGTGGCTTGTAACCTAGTCCATGAGTATCCTGCTTCCTTTGGACATCAATGACACTGCCCCACTTCTGAGAACCACCAGCTTCAACTATAGCACGCGCCTCTTTGAAAGAGGACATTGGAACTTCTGGCTGTATGACGACTTCAGGTTGGACAACCACATCAGGCTGACTGACTGCCTTTGGAGGTCCCTCAGGAATCTTCACAGCTTCAAAGGCCTGTCACAAAGTCTCCTGTACTTCACCATCTACCTCTACATACTTGAAGGTCGATAGGTGACTCACCATAATATCTTCTTCACCACAAACAGTCACAACGTGGCCATCCACCATATACTTCAACTTCTGGTGCAGCGTAGAAGTTACTGCCCCAGCTCCATGGATCCAAGGGCGACCCAGCAAACAACTATAGGCAGGCTGAATATCCATTATATAAAAGGTGGTGTTGAAAACCTCAGGACCCACCTTGATCGGTAGAACTAACTCTCCAAAAATTGACCTCTTGGAGCCATCAAAAGCACGTACCACCAAGTCACTTGGTGTACAAATTAACCCACAAGTATCCAGTTTCATCAAAGCCTTCTTCGGTAGCACATTCAAAGACGACCCAGTATCAACTAACACATGCGACATTAAAGAACCACAGCATTCCACTAAAATATGCAGAGCGTTGTTGTGATTCCTCCCAACCGGAGTCAAATCTAAATCGGTGAAACCCAAACCATTACCAGCGTTCACATGAGCCACAACCCCTTCTAACTGGTTGACAGATATCTCCTGCGGTACATAAGCCATATTCAGAATCTTCAGCAATGCATTTCGGTGTGCCTCGGAGCACAACAGTAAGGATAGAATGGAAATCTTCGATGGAGTTTGGTGAAGTTGGTCAACAATCTTGTAATCACTTTTTCTGATCAACCTCATAAACTCTTCTACGTCTTCTGAGAAAGTATCCCCACTTGGCTTTGTCGTAGAATTATTAGCTTCCTGCCTCTGTACGGACTCATCCATCATCTGTTTACCTTTGTCTTGTCTTGAACTGCTAGCTTGATTCTCGGACGGAACAAAGACTCTACCACTCCTAGTGATAGCCCCTGCTTCAACAAGATTTCCCACCCCTGTATTCACAGCTGATGCCTCTTCCAATTCCAGCTTCTCACCATTAACAAACACCTCGGCCCCATAGTTCCATGGGATGGCCTTGGTACTCTCATACGGGACTGGTCCAGGAACAGTGATAGTGACCGGCGCTGGTCTCGCGGGCGCTGATATAGTTATCGTCTTGAATGGAATTGTTATCGTGGCGACATCAATCTCTCTGTCAGTAATATTACTCTGTTTGCAGCCTCTGTCAAACTATAATATCCCTTCGTTGATCATTCTCTGAATACCTGTTTTCAATAACTCACAACCGCCTGGCTGCGACACACATCCTACACAACCTTCATCACAACCGGGGAATACCCCTCCCTTTAACAGTCTCTCCTTCACCACACCCAAGGGAGTTTGGACTTCGTTCACATCTGAAATCAAACTCAAGTCTTCACAGTCTTTAATAATAGCATTGACCTTCGGCCCACCGTGATTCGGCATCGGGTTCTGATTCACATTTGGAACGTCATTGGAGAAATTGGTGGCTTTGGAATCCAGCAGATCTTGAACCTGATGCTTAAAAGCTTTACAGTTTTCGATATAATGTCCGGGTGCCCCAGAATGAAACTCACAGTGGACGTTGGCGTCATAACCGGGAGGTGGATTACCAGTAGGTGGAGCCAATGTTCTCTTCTGGATTAATTGTAGCTTTAGCAAGTACTAAAATAATTGAGCGTAAGGAAGAGGTGGAGTGTCAAAATGCCTATCCCGCCTAGTCAGAGGCTGAGACTGGCGAGGAGCCTGATTTTATTGTTGAGTCGCTGCTGGCTGTTGAGGTGCTGCTGGGATGGTTACAGAAGCCACCTGCTGATTGTAGTTCTGACGAGGCCCATCTCTACCACGATATGATGACACAGAGTTTGTATCTCCCTCCTTCTTCTTATAACCACTAGCATAAGGTTTCTTACTTCCTCCAGATGAGGACCCATCATCGCCTGATATTTTTCCCGCCTTAATTCCGCTTTCCACCATCTCTCCTACCAAGATCAAATCAGCAAACTTTCCAGTCATACACGGTACCAACTTTTCATAGTAATGACCCTGCAAGGTGGCCATAAACATAGTTATCATTTCACGTTCCAACATGGGAGGCTGAACCCTTGCTGCCAGTTCACGCCACCTCTGAGCGTACTCCTTGAAACTCTCATTGTTCTTCTGTGACAGATTCTGCAGCTGTGTTCTGTTAGGAGCCATATCAGTGTTATATTGGTAATGTCTGATAAATGCCCATGCCAGATCTGTCCAACTACGCACATCCTTCCTTTCCAGTTGCATGTACCACTCCAGGGATCCCCCAGATAGGCTATCCTGGAAGCAATGCATCATCAGCTTTTCATTCTTCGCATGTGCAGCCATCTTACTTGCATATGCCCTCACATGGGTCCTCGGACAAGTCATACCATTATACCTGGAACCAACCCCAAATCCTCTAGATCCATTCCCACAGAATCCTGGTTCACAACACCCCTCAACTGTTCCTCAAGCAACCGGATCCTTTGATCATGGTCAATCTGGGGACCAGCATCCCCACCTGGCAAAGAAAATGCATCATCCTGAACATCATCATACTGACGGCCATGAACTGCGCCAGCACCAATACCACCTCCCACTGCAGTGGGAATCACAACATTTTCTACTCCGCCCAGAGGAATCACAACACCAGTAGCAGGAACACCTCCGCCCGTAGGGCCATTCTGAACATCATTAGTAACACCAGTCTAAATTCATCCATGAAGGACACCGTCTTCATCAATTCTCGCAATCAGTGGCTGAACGAGAGTCCTCAACTGCTCTTGGCCCTGAGCAACACCTTGCATTAACTCTATGAATTGGTTCATGCGAGTCCGCATCTCAATGATTTCATTCTGTACCTGATCCATGAGCCTCTTCTGATTCTGTCTGGTGGGATACCGGTGAATGTGCTGATCTGCAATCCTGAGATTTAGAACAAGATAAGAACACCGGAGATAAACACCTGTCATGCAAAATGATTATGCAAAATGATTATGAGTATGCAAATGCAAATGGACATGTTTGAAAATTCACAAGGCGATCCACCCCTTGATTCCGGTTTAATAACAAGATATAATGGAACTTCTGCTTATATATTAAGAAAATCAGAGAAAAGTCAAATGTCAACAATCACAAATCCGAGATAACGAGTCTGAATATAAAAACCCTAGGTCCCAACCAACAAGCCTGGTGGTGATCCAAATATAATAAAAGAGAACAGGAAACTATGGCATATCATCAAAGTTTACAAGAGTCAATCCTCCCCATCCACTATGCTTTCTGCACCAGTCTTGAATTTCCTTGAACAACTTTCTGGTGTCGGGATGCTTGGGTCTCTGAATTAGTCCTTGAATGAGAAGGTCTCTCCTGTGTATGATCCCATCCAAGTATCTGCAATGTAATTCCCAAGCGTCTTCTCCAGAAACACCCTCCATGCTAGGTCCCTCATGTCTATATCTCTTTACTCCAGCTTGGACCTTCAGTTCTTCTATGGAGGCTATGGCTCGATTAAGTCGTTCTTCGACTGCTTGTCTCTTGAATACCCCTGACAAGATCTCAGCGTCTTTCTTCTTGAGCGTCGACTTCAACTGATCAATCTTAGCTAGGTAGTCATCTTCCTTTCTCTTATTCTCAGCCATGGCAGTTTCTCGGTGATCATCGAACCTGTGAATCTTTAATAAAGCCTTACCTAATTCCTCCTCCTTGGACCTGAGAACCTTACTGATACCATCCAAAGCTTGTTTCATCCTTTCTCTAGATGCGACCATGTCAGCTAGCTCTCTTTCTGCCTTAGCAAGAAGCTCTGTCTTCAACTTGGCGATATGAACAGCTTCACCCCGCTCATGCTTCCACTGATAAATCTCTCTCTTTAGCTCACTATTTTCTTCCCGCAACCTTTCCTTTTCAGCCCATAATTTGTTATACTTCTCCAACTCAACGGTGGTAGGAGGCTCGATCACCAGAGGATACAAAGGTGGTTCCACCGGGAATGGAAGAAGCTCCTCTTCTGCTCTCTTCTTAATCCACTCTTTATAGGAAGGGAAAGCCCGATTGTTACTTTTCCCAAATGAAATTTTACCCTTCTTGGTCACCTGTTTCCAAGCACTCATAACTTTCCTTATCAACCCTTGATCCTCAATACCATTGAAGAATAAGGACTCTCGGACATTTCGCTCTTCGGGTGGATTTTTCAAAGGATAGCCAAACTGTCTGATAGCTAGGGAGGGATTATAGTTAATTCCACCTTTCCTCCCTATCAAGGGTACATTAGGGAATTCTCCGCATTTGTAGATAATCTTCATTCCTAACAAGTCATGATTGATCCAAGCAATGTTGTCAGCAGTCAAGCCCATAACCCTCTTTGACCACTTCAGAGAATCTTTCGTATCAACGAAAGCCCTAGATTCGGGGAGACGACTCAGAAACCAAGTAGATAAGAGCGGTGCACAGCAACTCACCGTTTTTCCACGCCTATTCTCATTCTTATAGTGGACTGAGTGATACACATCCCCAAGCAAGGTAGGTATAGGATTCTTCGAAATAAAGATTCTGACAGCATGCATATCCACCAGATCAGGAATATTGGGAAAGAGAACAATCCCATAGATACACATAGCCAGAATAGCTTGGAAAGCTGTCCAATTCTTCTCTTTGACATGTATGCAAGCTTGATCAAATAAGAATTTCAACAAGAAACCCTTAACTCCTTGTTTTTCTTCAATATTACTGCTCAGAACAGATTCACTAATATGAAGAGTACTAGCCATTTCTTTTATACCGGGGTGTTCTTCAGAAAAGAAAACTATATCATGCCTGATAGGGATTCCCAAAATAAATGAGAACTCCTCCAACGTTGGGGCCAAGATGTAGTCCGGGAAAGTGAAGCAACACAGAGACGGATCGTAAAACTGAAGAAGTGTGTGAATGGCATCCTTCTCATACTTGGAGATGTTGTAGACAAATTTCAGAAGTCTCCCATATCCTCCACTGAACTCGGTACGAACTCCAGGACCAGCCATATTAATCAGCTTGTGAATCAGTGTCAAGGTTGGTTATGGGAATGAATAAGCAACGGTCTTCTTTCTCTGGACATCCATGCTAAGGTAGTTTTAGAAAACCAGAATCAAGAGTAAGATGCAAGCCCTGAAAAATGTCAAACATGTTAGAATGCAAAAATGATATGCTCATGCAAACATGGGGTCAAGGTACACTGCTGGATGTGCTGTGCTGTTAGCTGCACGAAAACCACAACCCAGAAAACCAGAATTCTGAACCACTGAGATAGGAACCCAAATAATCAGCCATTGATGAGAAATCCAGAAAAATAAGGTAGGTTGAAGGTTTCGGTTACCTGCAAACCTGCAAACGCCCATCCCCTCTCACATGTGGGTACTAGGATGTTCAGTATCCTGGGCCCTCAAGTCGAGAAATGATGATACGTTCACCATTTCTAGTTTGGCATCATCATCAATTGAGGAGGCCTCAACTGATTCTCCAAAGCAGAAGGTCCTCAGCTTTGGTACTGAGGTCGAGAAATAATAGTACATTCATCCCTCGGGGTACAGTACTATCGTCAATCGAGGAGTGCCTCCACTGATTCTCTTCAAAACGTAGGGGCCATCCTATGCGAGTTCTAAAGCGGGCCCTTGGGTGCGAATGGGTTTGCCACAGGATGTGGTCTGCCACTATCACCACTAAAGAGGGATGTTTCCACTAAGGTCCTCAATGATCGGTCACCAGAGTCGACAGCTCTCTAGATCAACACCCCAACATGCGCAAGACACACACGTTAGAATGCGTCCCAAGATAGCCTCGTCTGGTTGTGAATTTCGTGAACACACAAACGTACCAAGCGGGCACATAGGTCCCACTACTTTCCACTCTAGTCTTAGGGTATACTCAAGCCTGGGTATTGGGTTTCTCTCTCAGACCCACCCAACCTGCAAAACAAAGACAGCCAGCACAGCACAGCAGCATGACAGTAATAAAAAATGAAATGCAGAAAATGCGGTAAAAATAAAATAAAATACAACACATAAAGCAAAACAAAAACACCCAAAGAGAACAAAGACAAGCAAGCGCTAGGATTGACTCGCTTAGGGATGGACCAGCATAGGTCAACCAGAATCCCCAGCAGAGTCGCCAGCTGTCGCTCCCGGGATTTTCATCCAGGTACAAACGCGAGAGTGGCGCGGAAAAACAGAGTCGCCAGCCGTGTAAATTTATCCCAAGAGAGGGAAAGGGAACACCGCATAAACCTGAGGAAGAGGGAAAGGAATGGTCATCGCAACCATAACCTGGGTTCGGGAGTCGGTTACGCGAGGGGAAGGTGCTAGCACCCCACGCGTCCATCGTACTCGATGGGATCCATGCTTGTTGTCTATTCTAAGGGCGAGTCATACTATCATCTAGGGCAGTACTAAAACGGAGAGGGGAAGACAAAGACCGACTCGGTAGGACGTCGACGTCCTAGGCCTACGTACCCCCTTTGTGCAATGGGGAATTCAGAGTTAACGTAGTTCGGACCAAGTTCTTTTTGTGTTTTTTATGAGCGACGTTAAGTTCGCGTTCGGCAGTTAGGGTCGATGCCTGTCTGCGACTCAGACGGAAAGTAACGTGCCCTTTTTGAAAATAGCCTTTAGTTTGATAATCCCGAAGGACAAAAAGGTTTGAAGTTGGTTTGTCTTTTTTAGGACAGAAGTGGCTTAAGTTAGTTCTTAAGTTGCATTGCACCAAAGTCTAGGGCACAGGGGCGAATACTTAATGCATCGTCCCAAGACAGGACGCTCGCTAAGCACTCTAGAAAGATGAGAGGAAGCCCCTCATTTCTCATTCCCCACGCTTAAGGCTCGTGCGCAATACAATTTATCCTTATTAAGTGTTTTAAAGAAATTTGAGATGAGAAGAGAGAAGACACAAAGGTAACTCTAAAGGGGGACTATGAGTCCTAAAGTCATCATGCATGGGTGGCCTACAGTTAGTGAGGTTTGACGACAATCTAAATCCTAAAGGAAGAAGATAGGAGATGGAAAAAGTAAGGGTCGACATGGATACTTATCCATACCCTTAAAGAACTTACCTTAGTCCCTGCATACAAGGTTAGTACGAAACTGACATAAATAATATCAAGGCAAGTGAAAATCAAACAATGGCAAACAATAGTGATAATAATCCAAACATGAATTCAGAAATCAAAGAAACAACCCCAAAGCAAATGGCACAAGTGCCTTTCAAACAAGGACTTAGGCATGATCAGAAATACACATATAAGCAGATCTCAAGTGAAAGCAAATCAAATAATTTGAGAAATAACTCCTAAGATTCCCAAATTAAATATCAAAGCTACTCAACCAGAAATAAACCAAATACCAAAAACTCCTGCAAAAAATCAAGATGTTAGTTACTTAAACAATTAGGCAAAGTTCAGGTGAGAAGTAGGGTTCAGTGTGCCAAAAGAGGACCAGACTGCAATATGAAATAATAATTAAAAATTATTTAAAAATATTTTGATGCATTTTAGAATGTTACCTAACAAATACAAAAAGAACGGATAAAAAATATTTTACGGATGCAGAGAAATAAAATAAACAAAATTAGGTATGCATTATATGGCTAATTCAAAAAGAAAATTGACTAAATATTTAATTTAAATGAGAAAAAAAAAATAAATAAAAAAAATAAAATTTGGAAAATTTATTAAAATTATAAATATGATGCATGAAATTTTTTAGTAATTTTTTAATGCAATTATGTAATTTTAATAATTAAAAATGAAAATAATAAATTAAATAAAATAAAAAGGAAATAAAATGTGCTGGGGGTGCGTTAAGTAACAAAAATGAAGTGGAAATTGAAGTGGGCTGAAGGTGGGGGGTGCGAATAGCAGCCCAACCCATCAGCGAAAAAAAAATAAAAAAAGCAGCACACATGTACTTGCCACGCGCACGGCAAATAAAAAATGGAATAAGGAATTGTGACTGGGTGCACACGGTAGTTAGCATGGAAAGGCACACATACAATTAAATAAAATAAAAATAAAAATTAGAACATGTGGGGCCATGAGAACCGTGCGATCAAGGGAATGGATGGACGAGATTTCGTCTTCAACCTTCCTTCGCCGGAACCCTCACAGCCGCCGGAGCTAGGGTTCCGGCCACCGTCCTCCGACACCTGCAACCTGAAAAGTGCCCAGAAAATGCAAAGGGGTACACTATCCGACCCAGAAAATCACGAGGAATCCAAATATGGCATCAAAAATCACAAATTGTTAGTGTATAATAAAAAACGAACGAAATATCATTAGGGCATAAAACTTCAAACGCACATAACAAGCCATACACACGTCCATATTCAAAACCAATTATATCAGCATGATCAGTGACAATCACACAACAATATAGACATAAAAAAAGGGAGTTTTAGGAGCACGAAAAATCCACCAACCTGAGATGGTGCAACTCCAATCCTTGCTTTTGGATGCGAATAGTGGTTGGGTTGTGTTCTAGAGATCACCAAGAGAAGGTTTGTGGAAGAACTTTGAAGAAACTCCTTGTGGATCGTGAGATTTTTTGAAAGAAATCTTTAGGGTTCAAATTCTCCAATCCTCCAAATGCCACGTGAATCCCCCCTAACCAGTGCATGAATGAGCTTATATAGACTAGGGTTTGTCACTGATAATGAATTGGGCTTGGGTAATTATTTGTTTAATGATTTTTGAATAATTTTGGAAAATTGCATAATGTGAATTACACCTCTCTCCATGCATGTATACTTAAGAAATCCATGATGGATCACCCATATATGAATTGCTAATTACACCACAATTGAACTTGGGCCTTGAAAACAATTGATTCATGAGTTTTTTTGATGACTTGACTTTTTGACATAATGGAAAATAAGTGAATAATAACCCATGAAACCACTTGATTAAAAAGCCAAAAATGCTCCTTAGGGATTGTTCTTGGATGTTGGAACATGTCTTGAAGTAATGGAATTAATCATAGGTCCATATGTCCCAAAATCTAAAAGTTGTGAAAATGAAACCCTAAAAACCACTTTGACTTCTTTTGTCCATAAGTTGAGTTTCACAAATGATATGGAGACCCACTAGTACTTGTTGGAAAGAGGAGAAAAAGATATTCAACTTTCATGTTGGAAAAAAATTCATTTGAAGCTTCTTTGATGATGAAAAGTCCAGTTGAATGCAGTACAGGAACTTGCCCAAAAAGGAAACTTTCAAATTATAGGTCATTTCCATTTTTAGTAACTTTTGTGCCAACTCCTGATTTTTGTGAAACTTGACTCTTGATGACCATATGAGGATGTGAGACCTTGAAAACCTTGGAGAGAACCTCAAAATTCCACAGTTGACTTCTCCTCTCACTGTTGACTTTTACCCAATTCACCTGACTCTTAATCTTCTGCTCAATTAAAACTCTCCTGAACCAAACTGATGGACAACCTCCCATCCCTAGATACTTAGAGACCCAAGGAATACCATGGAATCAAGTCTTGCCCAAAAAATCAGAAATAAACTGACTTTATGGCAAACCCTAGTTTTGGTACCCTCAGTCTAGGAGGAAATAACACAGTCTCCAAATTCAAATTCCTCTGAATATCATGTGTATCCTCTCCAACAAAGATAAGATATACCATTTGGTGATGATAAAAACCCAAGGAGCTTGCCCATTGAAGCAATAAATCCCAGAATCTCAAAACCCTAATCTATGCACTGTTTAGGAGAGAGTGATCCACTTGAGCTCTCTTGCCACTTGTGAACTCTTGATGATGTGATAGACCAGATAGGACCTTCTTGAACTCTCTCAAACACCTTGACCCCATGCTAATGATATGCATACATGATAGTGCAAAAAATGAAATGAAACATAAGCCAGTTAGTACTAAAGTAAGGAGGGCAAATTTTGGGGTGCAACAGTGGGCTGAAAAGGAGAAGCTGCGAGAAGAAAACAATGAGCTACAAAGAGAGATTTATCAGTTGAAACATGAGCGGGGTGAAGCTGTCCATACCGCCAAGTTGAAGACAGAGCTTCTTGCTAAGGCAGAAAAAGAGCTAGCTGACATGGTCACATCCAGACAAAGGATGAAACAAGCTTTAGATGGTATTAGTCAGGTTCTCGAGTCTAAGAAGGAGGAATTGGGCAAGGCTTTGTTAAAGATTCACAGGTTCAATGCTCATCGAGAAACTGCAATGGCTGAGAATAAGAGAAAGGAAGACGATTACCTGGCTCAGATTGATCAATTGAAGTCGTAGCTCAAGAAGAAAGACGCTGAGATCTTATCAGGGGTATTCCAGAGACAAGCAGTCGAGGGTCGACTCAATGAAGCCATAGCCTCCATAGAGGAACTGAAGGTCCAAGCTGAAGTGAAGAGATCTAGACATGAGGGACCTAGCATGGATGGTGTTTCTGGAGAAGACGCTTGGGAGTTGCATTGCCGATACTTGGAGGGGATCATGCATAGGAGAGACCTTCTCATTCAAGAGCTAATTCAGAGACCAAAACATCCCGACACAAAAAAGTTGTTCAAGGAAATTCAAGACTGGAGCAGAAAGCATAATGGATTGGGGGATTGACACTTGTGAACTTTGATGACGTGTCGTAGTTTTCTACTCTCTCTTATTGTATCTGGATCACCACCAGGCTTGTTGGTTGGGACCTTTGATTTTTGTATTCAGACTTGTTATCTTGGATTTATGATTATTGACATTTGGTTTTCTTCTGGTTTTCTTAATATATGAGCAGAAGTTCCGTTCTATTTTGCTGTTAAACTGGAATCAAGGGGTGGATCGCCCTGCGGATATTCAAACATGTTCATTTGTGTTTGCATATTCATAATCATTTTGCATAATCATTGTACATAACAGGTGTTCAAGGCTGGTTATTCTTATTTTGATCGGGTTTTCTCAGAATTGCAGATTTAACTCCTCAGGCCATTCAAGAGTTGATCATGGAGCAAGTTCAAGCTGAGTTGAGGGAAATGCGAGGCCAGATGGGGCAGCTTATGGGGAATATGCAAACTCTCATGCAAGACCAGAAGATGCTGAGGGAGGAGGTCAATTAGATGAAGACTCAGATGGGTTTGGCCATGGAAATTTTGAATAGGGTGTTGAAGAAGGAAGACAGTCCTGTGCCCGCTTCCACAACAGAGATCCTTACTTCTCCGCTATTTGCAGGATCCACCTCATGTCATGGACTTTCTCCACAACCTTTTGCTGCAAAAGCTCTACGTCAGCAAACTTTGTTTGTGCCTCAGCCAAATGTGGAACGAAAAGTGCAAGCGCAGGTGAGGCGCCCAAATCAGCACCGACAGCAGAATTATCAGCAACAGGGGCAACCAAGACCAAGAAGGCCCAAGAGGATATTGGATCCTATTCCTACCCCTTATAGTCAGTTGTTTTCTCATCTGCTCGAGAACTCTCTGATTCAAACGAGGAGTACCACGCCGGTACCATACCCTATTCCTCCGGATTATGACATGACTACTAGGTGCGAGTTCCACTCGGGAACGTTTGGGCATACAATTGATAAGTGTAATGCATTCCAGCACAAGGTGCAAGACCTGGTAGACTCAGAGATCTTTGTATTCACTGAAGATGATATGTACATCAATGGAGGCCTCCTTTCTCAAATGAACACTCAGTCTGCAAGTACGTCCAGACAGAATTAAGCTTCCTCAGCAATGGCAATCTTCAGCTTCTTTACTGCATTTTCATTTGTAGTTTTTTCATTTCTTGTTAAAGCATCATATGCATGTAAGACTTGTTTGTTTTTTTATGATGATATTAATGCAACGAGTATGTTTTTCTTTAAGTAATCCATTCGTGTTCACTCTTAAATGTTTATATGCACTGCAATACCAATTTTCTTGTTTAGAACTCTTAAGGGAGGATGATGAGATGAAAACGCAAAATCTCTGGTTGTATGTTCAAGGATAGAACCCTGTTGAGGATGTACAGACATTGTTTCAAACCCCTAAACACTGGAGAGATAAGGAGATAAACCTTCGTTAACCCCCTTTGAGCCTTGGAGTAGGAGCTTCTTTCGTACGAAAAACCCTCATACTTAACCCAAGGGCAGGGTAGGCATCAGTTAGTTTGACCAAGCGTTCAGATTTCAAGGAGAGTGTGCATTTGAGGATCCATTACCTTCTATCCCACCGTCAAGAGGTCAAGAGATGTGAAACCACAATGGTTATCCTTCAACAATCAAGGAGTAAGACAGTCACAACCCTTTCAAGCAAGTAAGACAACCAGTGTCACACGCTTTGTTCAAAAAAAGGAATAAAAAAAAAAGAGAGAAAGCCCGCTAAGTCGAAACTTGAGAACAAGCGACTTAGGCAAAAGTTAGGGCATCCCGCTGGACTTCAAAATCGAAAAACTCAAAAGAACCAGTCTAGGCAAAAATTAGGGATCAAAAAAAAGAAAAAGAAAGAAAAAGGGAAAAGCGTTACAACAGAAAATCCTCGATAAGAACAAATTCGTGTGATTACAGACACAAAAGATAAAAAAGGGTGCCTGTCACTCCAAAACTTCCTTAGGTGTCAAACCATTAGTGGCATAGGTCCCTTAAAGATCATAAACCTTTTGAGAGATAAGCGTTTGTGTCAGATTAACTAAACATAGGACTGGAGAACATCACGAAGAGTGGGTGGGCACCGATAAATTTTGAGCCATAAATCTTTTTTCTGAAACCGTGAACCAGACCACGTTACAACCCTTAAAAGTCTTAATTGAAACAGGGTTTATTCCGAAAGCGTACTTCAACAGGATAGCGTTCCTGACTCCTATGAGTTGTGCTAATAAGATTTCTGTTGGTATTGCATGTGCGCATTGGCTTTTTCCATTCAAAAATCAAGGTCGCATCCCGGCTAGTGATTCGTTCACAAGGCTTGGTGACACATTTTCAATAAAACTTCAAGGTTAACATATTTGTTGCATTAGAATTATCATTCTCAGAAACAACTTGTTCTGTTTGCATACATGTGCCTAAGCATCAACGCAGTTTACACAGTGAACGTCAGTCAAGAAGCTTGATCCTGCCAAGTTGGGATGCTTGAAAATTCTGAAGGACGATCGTATCAAAGGGCATGCTGCCAAAAGACTCAGTGTAGAAGGGGCTTTCCCCAGTAAGTCGTGTTAAGATGTAGCCAATCTAGGGCAGTCACGTCGAGAAATCTCTCCAAAATTCAGTTATTCTGGGGCATTCATTCTAAGACCAGGGGCAAAGTCACCTCAAAGCTCATATTGGGGCAGGCCACCTCTAGAGCGTGGGATGTTGTCCACTCCTGAAAATGGTTAATTGAAAACACCTCCTCAAGGTTCAAGATACTAAAGCAGAGTATTTTTAAGTCATTACAATCTCTTTCGAGGTAATGTACTTCATGGATTATGAAGACTGGGGAAGCTATATCGAGATATGATAAATCTCTCCAAAAGTTTGAAGACCCTGGGGCAGTGTGAATGCTCGATCTTCTGTAAAATCGTCTTGAGATGGTCTGGGGCAAGTGAAAAGTTCAAAGAGCCGCTTATAACCATAAAGACAAGGCAGGATGGATGACAACAGGATAGTACTTCCCCAGCAGTTTGCTTTCCCCAGCATTGAGATTGCACTTTCCTCAGCAGAGCATACCTTCCCCAGCAGGAGACCTGGAAAGTATTTTCTCTAAATCAAAACGTTATTTCCCCACACAATCAGGGTGTTCACCTTCCCCCTCCAGTCAGGAAGCATGCTTTCACCGACGATGTCATATTCTAATCCCCAGTAAGATGGGAGTAAAGTTATTCTCCCGGTTAGCAGGCTAAGTTCAGCAGTATCTCTAAGCAGGATTATATTATGGATTATTTTCCCCAAGCATGGTGGTATGGCATCCCCAACAGGTCCTAAGCCCATCTGTTATTAGCAACCCTCAGTAGCAGACTTCTGATTCTGTTATTGGCATTCATTCTCAACTCCCCCGGCAGAGGAGGAATCTCAGGTTCGATGTCACCTTTAGTAAAGGGCATATGCAATCCCCGGTAGAGTGTATACGCTTTGGATTTCATCCCCAGCAGAAGTTGTGGATCCAAAGAGTCGGCCAGTGTGATCCTTCTCAGCAGAGTTCCTGGATTCAGAGGACAATTTATTTTTGTCATCCCCAGCTGAATTGATCTTTTCTCTCCGGCATTTATTTTGTTGGAGGGACCCTTTTTTGCATATCATAAGCATTCGCATTGCATCCTCAAACGCGTAGCATTTCCATTTTGTATGGAGCATTACGCCAGAATTCAAACATTTGCATTCGAAGCATATGCCAGGTCTGATAATTTATTTGCCAGTTCTCTTTCTCAGCAGAGATGGCATGATTCAGGAGATCCTGGAGGGACGCGTTCCTCATACTTGTGCTCCCCGACAGAGTCTTTTATTTAGACTTCTCCTTCCCCAACGGAGTCATCTTGACTGTGGATTTTGAGTCGGTTGGGAGTTTGCCTTTGTTTGGCCCTTATGTGAAATCCCGTTCTCACCTGATAGTCAGTTCTTGCTTGACATATTTTGCTGGCCAGTTTCCCTTTAGCAGCAGGGATGGCATTTATTCTGCTAGTTCTCTTTATCAGCAGAGATAGCAATCTTTTGAAGATTTTCTTCGTCAGTTCCCTTTATCAGCAGGGATGGCATTTATTTTGCTAGTTCTCTTTATCAGCAGAGATAGCAATCCTTTGAAGATTTTCCTTCGTCAGTTCCCTTTATCAGCAGGGATGATATTTGTTTTGCTAGTTCTCTTTATCAGCAGAGATAGCAATCTTTTGAAGATTTTCTTTCGTCAGTTCCCTTTATCAGCAGGGATGTCATTTGTTTTGCTAGTTCTCTTTATCAGCAGAGATAACAATCTTTTGAAGATTTTCTTTCGTCAGTTCCCTTTATCAGCAGGGATGGCATTTATTTTGCTAGTTCTCTTTATCAGCAGAAATGACAATCTTTTGAAGATTTTCTTCGTCGGTTCCCTTTATCAGCAGGGATGGCATTTATTTTGCTAGTTCTCTTTATCAGTAGAGATATCAATCTTTTGAAGATTTATTCTGTCAGTTCTCTTTATCAGCAGAGATGACATAACCTGGGAGAGTTTTGTTTCACGTTATCCCCAGCGAAGTCCACTTTATGTTGGTTATCCTTTGTGGGTACAATTGAGGTTGTATTCGTTTTGTGGGTGCGATTGAGGTCGTATTCGTCCTTTTCTTTGCGGGTAGAGTGATTGAGGCCATTCTTCCTTTGAGGGTACAATTGAGATTGTATTCGTTTTGTGGGTGCGATTGAGGTCGTATTCGTCCTTTTCTTTGCGGGTAGAGTGATTGAGGTCAGTCTTCCTTTGAGGGTACAATTGAGGTTGTATTCGTTTTGTGGGTGCGATTGAGGTCGTATTCGTATTTTCTTTGTGGGTAGAGTGATTGAGGCCAGTCTTCCTTTGAGAGTACAATTGAGGTTGTATTCGTTTTGTGGGTGCGATTGCGGTCGTATTCCTTTTTTCTCTGTGGGTAGAGTGATTGAGGTCAGTCTTCCTTTGAGGGTACAATTGAGGTTGTATTCGTTTTGTGGGTGCAATTGAGGTCGTATTCTTATTTTCTTTGTGGGTAGAGTGATTGAGGTCAATCTTCCTTTGAGGATACAATTGAGGTTGTATTCGTTTTGTGGGTGCGATTACGGACGTATTCGTTTTTTCTCTATGGGTAGAGTGATTGAGGTCAGTCTTCCTTTGAGGGTACAATTGAGGTTGTATTCGTTTTGTGGGTGCGATTGAGGTCGTATTCGTCCTTTTCTTTGTGGGTAGAGTGATTGAGGTCAGTCTTCCTTTGAGGGTACAATTGAGGTTGTATTCGTTTTGTGGGTACGATTGAGGTCGTATTCGTATTTTCTTTGTGGGTAGAGTGATTGAGGTCAGTCTTCCTTTGAGGGTACAATTGAGGTTGTATTCGTTTTGTGGGTGCGATTGCGGTCGTATTCGTTTTTTCTCTGTGGATAGAGTGATTGAGGTCAGTCTTCCTTTGAGGGTACAATTGAGGTTGTATTCGTTTTGTGGGTACAATTGAGGGTGTATTCGTTTTGTGGGCGCGATTGAGGTCGTATTCGTATTCTCTTTGTGGTTAGAGTGATTGAGGTCAGTCTTCCTTTGAGGGTACAATTGAGGTTGTATTCGTTTTGTGGGTGCGATTGCGGTCGTATTTGTTTTTTCTCTGTGGATAGAGTGATTGAGGTCAGTCGTCCTTTGAGGGTACAATTGAGGTTGTATTCATTTTGTGGGTGCGATTGCGGTCGTATTTGTATTTTTCTTGTGAATATGGTTAAGGTCATATTCCTTATTTTTCAGCACACTCCATCTCGTTATTCTCATCATTAGCAAATTTCTGGGGCTCTTTCGGTATTTAATCCCCGTGTATCCTGGAATGTCTGAGAGCCATCGCTATCATACCTTCAGGAATAAGTTGATTGAATAGGGGCAGCTGTAGCACACCAAAATTTGCCCTCCTTACTTTAGTA
The DNA here is from genome assembly GCA_022829125.1 of Lathyrus tuberosus. Classification (NCBI taxonomy): domain Eukaryota; kingdom Viridiplantae; phylum Streptophyta; class Magnoliopsida; order Fabales; family Fabaceae; genus Lathyrus; species Lathyrus tuberosus. The sequence continues at coordinate 677,254 of JALAZF010000959.1, forward strand.
CTAACTGGCTTATGTTTCATTTCATTTTTGCATTATCATGTGTGCATATCATTGGTTCTTAGCATGGGGTCAAGGTGCCCGAGGCAAGTTCAAGAGGAGAAGATGTTCTTCAAAGGGTCAATCAAGAGAGTTCAAGTGGATCACTTTCTCCTAACCAGTGCAGAAAATAGGGTTTTGAGATTCTTGGGTTTATTTCTCCAATGGGCAAGCTTATTGGGTTTTTATTATCACCAAATGGCATATCTTATCTTTGTTGGAGAGGATACACATCATATTCAGAGGAATTTGGATTTGGAGACTGTGTTATTTCCTCCTAGACTGAGGGTACCAAAACTAGGGTTTGCTATAAAGTCAGTTTATTTATGATTTTTTGGGCAAGACTTGATTCCATGGTATTCCTTGGGTCCCTAAGTATCTAGGAATGGAAGTTTGTCCATCAGTTTGGTTCAGGAGAAGTTCAAATGGCCAATGGATTGGGAATCAGGAGAATCAGGAGAAAAGTCAACAGTGAGAGGGAAAGTCAACTGTGAAATTTTGAGGTTCTCTTCAAGGTTGTCAAGGTCTCACATCCCCATATGGTCTTCAAGAGTCAAATTTCATACCATTTATCAAGAATCAAGGGTTGGTACAAAAGTTGATAAATATGGAAATGACCTATAATTTGAAAGTTTCCTTTTTGGGCAAGTTCTTACACTACATTCAACTTAACTTTTCATCATCAAAGAGGCTTCAAATGAATTTGCCTAAAACATGAAAGTTGAAGAACTTTTTCTCCTCTTTCCAACGAGTACTAGTGGGTCTCCATATCATTTGTGAAACTCAAGTTATGATCAAAAGAAGGCAAAGTGGTTTTGTCACAACTTTTGCATTTTGGGACATATGGACCTATAATTAATTCCATAGCTTCAAGACATATTCCAACATCAAAGAAAAATCCCTAAGGAGAATTGTTGGCCTTTAAATCAAGTGGATCCATGTTTTATTCATTACTTATTTTTCATTGTGCAAAATTGCCAAATTATTGAAATCTCATGAACCAATACATCTCAAGGCCCAAATCAACTTCAGGTGTGATTAGCAATTGAAACTTAAGTGATCCATCATGAAATATTTGGATATCCATGCATGGAGGAGGGTGTATTTCACATTATTCAAATTTCCAAATTTGTCCAAAACTCATTAAGTGGAGAATTACCAAGGCCCAAATCATTATCAGTGGGATGACCTAATCTATTTAAACCAACTCATGCTAGGGTTAGAGTTTTTTACACGTGATTTGGAGGAGAAAAGAAGCTTGAACCCTAAAACTTGGATCATTCATATCTCTCAAGTAAGAAGAGTTTTACAAGAACTTCTTCCACAAACTTCCTCCTTGTGATCCATAGAGTGCAAACCATCCCTCGTTTGAAGCTAAGAGCAAGGGAATAAGTGGCTTGATCTCAGGTTAGTGATGTTTTTTATGATCACAAAACTCTCTTTTTAAATACGCATAATGTTGTGTGGCATCCATGGATCATTCTGATGTATTTATTTTTGAGATTGGACGTGTATATTGATTGCGGCGTGAATTTCAAGTTTTGAATGCAAACCTTTTCTCATTCATTTTTCATGATGCGTTGATTGTTTGTGATTTTGGATTGGATATTTGAATTCCTCATGATTTTCTGGTCAAGAAGGTGTGTTCGTGTGCGTTTTCTGGGCTATTTTTTGTTGCATGTGAACGTGGATGGTGGCCGGAACCCTAGCTCCGGCGGCTGGTGAGGGTTCCGGCGAAGGGAGAGGCTGGAGGTAGAAGACGAATCCTCAGCCGTTGATGTGGTTGATCGTGTGGCCCTCATGCTGCCACGCGTTTTAAGTTTTATTTTTTTCTGATTTTTATTTAGTGATTGTGTTTGCGTGCTTCCACGCTTATTATGGTGAGCCTTCAATCATGTCCTCTCGTCTGAATTACCTTTTTATTTTGTTGACTTGGCCATGTCCGTCTGATGAATCTGGTGGCTATTGTTACGCCAGCACATTAATGATACGGTGTGCGTGTCACGTGCGTTCTTTTTTTTTTATTTCTGATAATTTAGTGCGCTTATATGTATGTTAACTATGGTGTGCTGTGAATCCTGGCCCCTTATCATGAGTACATGCAGGTTTGTTTGACTGATTGATGAACGTGAGATCAATCCAAGGGCTGATAGTGAGTCTAACCATTGACCAGGTCCACGCGTGCATTTTTTTTCCCTTTTTTTTTATTTTTCTGATTAATTATTTGGACTGGGCTTCTATTCGCACCCCCACCCTTTAGCCCATTAACATTTCCAACATGTTTGGATTACTAAACACACCCCCTTGCATATTTCATATTTTTGTTTTTATTTAACTATTACATTTCATTTTAATTTTTTTTTAAAATAGTTAATTGCATTAAAAAATTCCAAGAAAATTCATGCATCATTTTTATAATTTTATAAAATTTTCAAAAATTTTATTTTATTATTTTATTTTATTTTTAGCATCTGAAATAAATATTTGTTTATTTTCTTTTTGAATCATTCATATCATGCATACCTAAACTTGTAGAATTTTGTTCTCATAGCATACAAAACCTTTTGAACTCATCCTTTTTGCATTTTTTCACCAATACATTGAATTGCATTAAAATATTTTTCTGTCATTTTTTAAATCATTTCATATTGCATTTTAGTCCCTTCCTTTTGCATGTTGAGTCATGTTTCTCATCTGACTTTACATAATTATTTGAGTGACTTATATTTTGAATTTTTGCAGGAGTTTTTGATATGTTGTTTGTTTCTGGTTGAGCAATATTGATAATTAATCTAGTGATTTTAGAAGATGTCTTGCTAATTGTTTAACTGTTCCTTGTGTGAGATCTTCTTGTATGCATATCTTTGACTATGTCTGATCACTTGTTTGAAAAGGCACTTGTGCCATCATTTGGGTTTGTTTCTTTGACTTCATAATCCATGTTTAGGTCATCCAAATTCTGTCTTGGTTGAGTTTCATTTGGTTTATTGTCACTTATGTCCATTTGCACTAACCTTTTATGCAGGAGCTGAGGTAAGTTATTTGAGGGTGTGGATAGTTATCCATGTCCACCTTACTCTTTCCTTCTCTCATCTTTTCTTTTCTTTAGGCTTAGGTTGTCGTCAAACCTCACTAACCGTAGGTCACCCATGCATGATAACATTAGGACTCTTAGTTTCCCTTTAGAGTTTCCTTTGTGTCTTCTCTCTTCTCATCTCAAAACTTCTTGAAAACACTTAATAAGGATAAAGTGTATTGCGCACGAGCCTTAAGCGTGGGGAATGAGAAATGAGGGGCTTCCTCTCATCTTTCTAGAGTGCTTAACGAGTGTCCTGTCTTGGGATGATGCGTTAAGTATTCGCCCCTGTGCCCTAGACTTTGGTGCAATGCAAGTTATAAACTAACTCAAACCACTTCTGTCCTAAAAAATACAAACAAACTTCAAACCTTTTTATCCTTCGGGATTGTCAAACTAAAGGCTATTTTCAAAAAGGGCACGTTACTTTCCGTCTGAGACGCAAACAGGCATCGACCCTAATTGCCGGACGCGAACTTAACGTCGCTCATAAAAAACACAAAAAGAACTTGGTCCGAACTACGTTGACTCTGAATTCCCCATTGCACAAAGGGGGTACGTAGGCCTAGGACGTCGACGTCCTACCGAGTCTGTCTTAGTTTTTCCCTCCCCATCTTAGTACAGCCATAGATGATAGGATAACTCACCCTTAGAATAAACAACAAGCGTGGATCCCATCGAGTACGATGGACGCGTGGGGTGCTAGCACCTTCCCCTCGCGTAACCGACTCCCGAACCCAGGCTATGGTTGCAATGACCATTCCTTTCCCTCTTCCTCAGGTTTATGCGGTGTTCCCTTTCCCTCTCTTGGGATAAATTTACACGGCTAGCGACTCTGTTTTTTCCGCGCCACTCTCGCGTTTGTACCTGGATGAAAATCCTGGGAGCGACAATCAGGAATTAACAATTTAATTCCAACAACCTCTTCTACTAAAGCATCCCCCAATTGTAAAATCAAAATTCCATTATACCTTTATTTGACTTTCATGAATGAGTGCAAAAACTTGGAATTGTGATCACCTTCTTTAATCCATACACATCTCAATTTTTGCCTTAGCATGGATAGTCAATAGTTCATTTTCTTCCAAACTAAAATTTGGGCTTGTTTCCTCTTTCTAGACTGATCCAACCCTAAAGCAGGATCATCTAATGCCACGATATTATCCAATGAATTGAGCTCCTTTTATCGTAACATTAACATCTAAACCCAACTTTCCAAAGACATCAATGTTCTACACTTTCAATCTAGCTTTAAGAATCTTGAGCTTTTACTTGAAAATAAAAAATTTGTTTCCTTGAATAACAAAATTCTTCCAAGTATCCTCGATCACCTCTAAGAATTCGTGATATTGAATCCAAGCCCCAAAGAACATGAAGGGCTTAAGGCTCCATTTCACCCCATTTAACTTTATCAGAATCAGACAATGATCGGAAACTATTTCCTATCCTTTGCCCTTTCAATTTCCACCTGTCTATTAAACCTTCTGAAATCATGAACTTATCCAACATACTCATTGATGAACCAACTGTATTAAACCATGTGAATTTATTGCTCAAAGCTGGTAAATCAATTAACTCCATGACATCAATGAATTTGCAAAAATTGTTCATCGTCTCCATTGAATTTGATTGAACCTTACATCCTCTTCTTTCACTCGAACACTTAATTACGTTAAAATCTCCTCCCTCCCACCATTCACCATTGGAAAATAGATATTTTTTATTCTAATTAACTCCTCCCACAATTTCTTTTTTCTTGAGAAGATAACATGTGGAGTACACATTAACAACATAAATGAATAAATATTTCCACGCAAGTTGAATGCCAACAAAACCTTCACCTTGAAAACTGAATAGAGGAATAGAAAATTTTGGATTCCACAAAATTAATAAACCATCTAACCTTTCAGAAGCTTTCTTCGTCGTCCACGAGACATCCAAGTTACTCCATATCGATTTCACAAAAGATTGCTCCTCTGATTGCAATTCGGTAACTTGAAGCATGCAAATATCAAATTTTCTAACAAAATACTCTCCCTTATCACTCTTTGTTTTGCTAAGTTCCCATCTCCTCTAATATTATATGAAAGAATATTCATTTAACACTAGATTTGTTTACTTTCTTTGATCAGTTCCTCTCTCAATCATTCTTCTCCAACCTTTCAATTTCTACGATGTATGCCTTATCATCATCTTCTCCTCTAATCCCTAGGTCAGAAACTTTCTTCTAGATTTTACTAGCTACTACTTCATCTTAATTATCCAAGAATCTTCGATTTCATTAAAACGCATCCTGATCAGAAATTGATTCACAACAAAGTGTCGCTCCATTCAGGAATATTTCCATCGAACTAAGAGAAAAATTAGAAGGAACATGAACATATGATTTGGATAAGACAACCCAAGAATTACTTGGTTTGTGAGGAAACAAGGAAGAAAAATAAGAAGGCTTCACGGAGATATCTAATTTAGAAGAAGAGGCAAATTGGGCTTCAGATAACGTTTAACAATCCTTCAATTCTCCAATTAGTCTGCATTTTTGTTTGGGCTTTAACAAAAATGACTTGTCAAGTAACTTTTGACAATCCTTCAATTCTCTAATCCGTCGTAGGAGGGAGTTATTCTCCATTATTATTTGGCGGATTCTCCATCGTTACGCGTCTCCTTCTTGGTATTGCTTCGTTATTAGTGGTTATTTTACCACTTCTTAATCTCATGCAATGAACTTAAAGGAAACCAGAAATGAAGAACTTCTAAATATTTTTCACAAATTCTAACTAACAACACTGGTCCCACTGGGCGTGCCAATTTGTTTACCGTCGAAATTAGTAAACAAGCGCTAGTCTTCCAAATTTGTTAAATCTTTGGTTACTTACAGGATTGACTATATTGATCCTAGGACATGTCACTACTACAAAACACGCAAACAACAACGCCAGGTTTACAACGGATTCATTTACACTGTTGTAATAGGTTATATTGTTCACGCATCAGTGAGTAGCAAGATTTATTACTACGGTTGTCTAATAACACCGTAGTAATATATGATTTGTAGCAAGCTTCGATCCCCAACAAATACACGTTTTCAATTTTTTAGACTACATTAAGTGTGTGTCACTTAAGTCCATTATTTAAAAATTAAATTGTAAATGATTTTACAACAGTTAATAAACCAACCGTTGTTATAGGAATTAAAAAAAAAATAGAAAATAGAAAATTATTTAACCAAGATATTTAACCATGGTGTTACTAAACAACCATTGTAATATTTGAAAATTGCATGACGGTTGTAATTTCTAACTGTGATGAAAAGTGATAATTTTTAGTATATAAGCGAACGTATCTATCGTTCACTACATAGCAGTCGTTTCTATCAAAAGAAAACCCTAACATATTTCACTCTTCCCTCTCATAACATAACTCTAAACATACTTCAACCTTCAGATACATCTTCAGATTTGTCTTCACTAATCGCTAACTTCAGGTTCGTTCATTATACTTATGCTTCGATTTCGTTTACTTGTCTTGTTAAAAATGGAGTTCTAATTTTTTTCTTGAATGTTCTCATTTTTTCAGATCCATCATCACCACCTTAACAAATGCAAGAAGTATAATTCGCTATGTTACATATGGTTTATGTAGCTATGAAAAAAAATACAAGAAGTATGAAGCTATTGTGTTAACTTCATTCACCTTGTACTTTTTTTTTCATAGCTTCATGAACTAGATGAAATAGGAAAGTGTCTCAGCAAATCCTTCCATAAAGTTTCACCGTATATTTTTTTATTTATTTTTTCCATAAAGTTTCCATCAAATATTTCCATTAAAATGTCTCAGCAGTCCGGCTGTAGCCATGGAAGCAGGTCCTCAAATCGTTCAAGGTACGTATGTAAGTGTGGTTTCAATGCTCCGTTGATGACGACTTGGACCGATTCGAACCCAGGCTGCCGTTTCTATGGTTGTGGGATGTATAAGATTCAAGGATACAAACAATGCTCTCACTTTGCTTGGTTGGATGATGAGATGGATCTTAGAGCAAATTAATAATTTCTTCACTAGTAAAGAACTTGAATGAGGAGAAGGGAATGGTTAACACCTACAAAGCCAAGGAGGACGAATTGATGTTGAAGGTGAAGATCCTGAAGAAACAGTTGAAGATTACCTGGATTTTTTTTATTTATTTTTAGTGTTCATTGCATTTGTTGTAATGACGAATTAGGTTATAGTTGATTAGGTTTGTATGTTTACTGATAGTGTAATGGTTGATGTATTGGTTACGTAAGATTCATGTGATGATGTTATGGTGTATCATGAATATAATACAAGTAATATTATTATAACTTTATCACAAATCTTTGTTGTATTTTTTGTTGTGATATGGTGAACAATAATATAGGTTAAAAATTAGTATAAATTATAAAAGCAGGATATAATTCTAAATTATGTAGAAAATTTTACAACGGTTATTTATCATAATCGTTATAATAACTCGCGTGCTGTCCAGTAAAAAATTAAAAACAAAATTGCGCAGTAGGGAATCGAACCTAGGACCATCACTTTATCACAACGGTTTTTTGGATAAACCGTTGTGATAGGGAGCACACTTTCCAGTTTATTACAACGGTTACAGGGCCGTAATTGTAAGTATCATATATACAACCACACTCTACATAACAACGCCTGGTCCTGCGTGGTTATATATCTTTCCTAACCGTTGTTAAAGGTCTGTTTTGCAGTAGTGTGTGTTGTTATTTATAGGTTAAGTTAATAATTGTAACACTTCCTTAACAACATTGAAGAACATTTTCGACAGCAAAAAATAGATATCTATAGGTTTGTTACAATTTTGATAATTAACAAAATATAGGTTTGTTAATTATGAACATTTCGACAATGTTCTTCAATGTTGTTAAGGAAGTGTTACAATTCTTTAAAGAGATGCAGACACATAGATTACAAAGTAAATGGCTTTAAAGTAAATGACAAAATCTTAAATATCAAAATTGGCTTCAAAGTAAATTTCAGCAAATGTAAATGACAAGAAGAATCTTAAATAATCTGGTAAAAAGTGTAAATATGGTATTCACACGTACATTTTCACTCAAGAACACTCGTTTCTCACGCACAAGTACTTTGATTAAATTTAGAGTATTTTGTACAAGGTTGATCATCCCCAATCCTAACTGCTAAGACTTATATTTATAATGAATCAAAATTAACTGTAATCTAACGGTCTTCTTGTCAGAAAATGCCACGTCTTTGATTTGCATGCATTTTACTGCTCAAAGCTTTCCACGTGTCATGAAAAACGGATAAGGCCAAAAAATAGTTATCAGCCTCAAATTTGAATTATATTATGTCGAACGCTACTCCGGGTAAGCTTCGTCGAACTCCAGTCTAAGCCAAAAATATTTCTAAGTCCTAGACCACAACTTCCTTGATAAAAAGATCCTTCATCGAAATGTTCTCATCAATGTTTTGTCGAAGTCAGCATATTCTTCTTCAGAATATATCTTTGAATCCTATAATTTATTTCCAACATTTATGTGTGTCAAAATCCCAGCCAATAAATTGCCCCCCAAAAATGTCATTTTCGACTATATGGATAAGAAGACATTTTTTAAAGCATTTCGGCATTATAGCATCATTACTGCTATGACGTCATGATCATCATGACCACCTCGCTTCAGACGTCTTATCGAGATATGCAAAAACCCAAAATTTAATCATCACACTCCTATTTCCTAGGAAGTAGTGGGCTACGTCAACTGCAATCATCCCATCAATCCATATTCGGTCAACACGTGTCCCATGATTTTAATAACTGTTTAGAATGGTTGAAATGAAACGTTTCTCTCACTCTTAGAGCATTTCGCTCTTGTCCCTTGTCGAAAGACCTTGAGAATTACTTGTCTTGGCTGGCGAAGATAGAGAAAAAGAAAACTCAAATTTGGAAAGATATGGAAATCTTCGACATGATTCAACTATCGAAATCTGGACCAGGTTAGTGCCAAACTATGTTGCTAACCTCCTTGTATTTCTGGGATAGTACACACAACAATTTTCACTTGCCTTGTGGAATGTTAACTACACCACTATTCGACATCGCTGCAATTACTGGTCTTCGACCAATTGGAGAATCCTTTGATCTAATCCAAATGACAGAAGACACTACAGGCTTCGACGGTAATCGAGCCACTTTCACCTATTATATCTCTGACCATCATGAGAAAGACACTGAAGAATTTTCTAATGAGGAACATATTGCTTTCCTTGCTCTTTGGCTATCCCACTGTGTTTTTTTCTCCAAATCTTTACAAGTTGCAAAGAAATTTTTGACAATGGATAACCAACTACACGCTGGACGTAAACTCTGCCTTAGCCAAATGATTCTAGGTTACCTGTATAATCTTTAGGAGAAGGCGTGGAAATACTTAAAAAGATTCAAATTGGGTCGAACTTATTGTTAGCTGGCCCATTCTGGATACTTCAGTTGTGGCTTAATTCCACCTTCGAACCTTTGTTGCAAATTCATAACATCATCAACAAAGAAGCTGACGAAATGAAGAATAGAAAATTCGAAGGGACACGTCTTGTTCAATTAACTCCCAATGAAGAAGAGCTGAACTTGCAAAAGACTTTCACGAAGTATGTAATGATGTATGCCAAGCGCTACAATTTTACTCCCTCTATGGCTCACTTTGCCAAAAGGACTCATGGCCCAGAATGGTTTACTAGAAAAATTTCCTCCTACTTCAAAGGATCAAGAAGTAGAATCCTTGGCCATATGGGAGGCATTTCGAACGCCCAAACTGATTTCAACAAGACTTTGACCTTCCAAAAATCAAATAATCCTCCTCAGTTACCAACCAAATCTTGTCTCTCGACAGTTTGGTCTTAACCAAATCTTGCCCAAGCCTTTTTTCCAAAGAAGAGCTCAGTTGTCTTTTACAACATGTACCACACTGAAGCTAAATGCAATGAAGAAATGTCGTAGTACATTGGCACTACTCAACTCACCCCCATTCCATTCAAACCATTATACCATTATTCTTAAGAATATGATACTTAGTGGAAACACTACTATTCCACATAAATGTTCGACGTTAATGTTTTTACTCAGCACTTAACAACTGTTTTGCTCTTATATAGGACATATCCAAGAAAGTTACTTCGACTCACATCAAGGAAATCCAAAAATTTCAAAAATACTTTGAAACTGCCTACATACCTGATGACCTTAGTCGAACCATCCGCGAAGCAGCAATTATTTTAAGAGAAAACTTTATGAAGAAACTCCCCGATTTAAAACTACCTTCATACGTTAAATCCGAACACATGCATGAATTGGATTTTAACTTACATCCACCAAGATTCCCTCGAATGCCAACGGCTGATTTTGGAGTGGCTTTTAGCCCTCTGTTTCCTGACTGGTTCATCTATGAGGACTTTGTGAAAATCCTTCGACAAGACTCTCAAAAACTAGCAAAATGGGTGGTTCCGACTAAGCACACTCTGGACAGTTTCAAAGGACATCTTCATATTGGCATAAAGGATGTTCAAGTACTCTCCCCCATATATGAAGGTGTGGAATAAGAGGAATTTTCAATTTAATTTATTTTTTCTTCTAACAGCTTCTTGACATCTTTTTTACTTGTGGCATTTGTTTTGACATGTTCTTGTTTTAGCCATCGAAAGGAAACAACTAACAAAAGGCCCAACAAAGAAAATGGCCAGTTCGACCAAAGACGAAGGTCAAGAAGAAGAAAACACAAAACCAACAACAAAGTTACACTTTTTGTTTTCCTTATTTTGCTTGATGTATTATCTTAATATGCTAATGTTTTTTTTTTGTTATTTTCAGGTAAATTGAAAACCTCCTTCGACTCTAAAGAAAAGAAAAGCTAAAGAACCTCAGGTTCAAGTATTTGAATCAGATGATCATGACTTGCACTAGATACCTCTAAAATGTACAAGAAGAAAAAGAATGCGAAGATTTCCGACGCCACTTCTCAACCAAAAACCAACAACATAAAAATCAAACCCTATAAACCTGTCACTCCAAAGGTAATCAAAGTTGATCCTGAACCTGCTACCAAAGGTACTCCTGAACGACTCGAAAGCGATAATTCCATCCCTGGTGCAGAAGGTCTTAAGGTAAAAATCTCACCCCATAAATGAGTTTAAGGCCCCTTCAACTAGTACCATTGCTGCTTTCTCACAAGAAGAATTGGAAAACTTGAATAAAAACAAACCAGCAGAATACCTAAAGGCAATCCTGAGCTCCAGGGGTAGTTTGACTGACAAGTGCTCTGGCTCATCGATCGTCTCAGGTGGTCAATCTACCAATGAGCCTACTGATGAACTGCTCAAGAAAATCAAGGAGAAAGCCTTTGATGCTGACTTGCTCAAAGCCTTAGAAGACAGTCTTTCTGCTTGCTTTAGCATCAAAGACCTCTTGAAGCAGATCGACATCCTAACTACTCCTCTTGAAATCGCATATGTCATTATGGAACTTGGGCGGCTCATCGATCATATCACTGCATATCTCAACCACCGAAGGGACGTTTTGACCAAATTTTAGAATAAAATGAACACCCAAACGGCTGAATGGGATGATGCCACTGAATCCACCAACAAAGTTGCCGAATTAGAGAAAAACCTTGAACAAAGTCAAGAGGAATTCGAGACTTGCACTAGAAACATTGCTGCTTGGGAGAAATAAATCAAAGAGTTGCAAGCCAAGATTCAAAAGGTTAAAGAGCGCCAAGAAGATATTCAGAAGCTTGACCATCAAAAGCTCGACAATGAAATTCAAGTAGGAGTACATCATGTCAAACGGGCTCAGGCTTTTGGAGCAGAAATTGACACCCTCAACTCTAACAAGTATGTCATTGGTCGCCGTCTGCTACTCTCGAAGACAAAATATGAACGAATGAAGGCTACCATTCCCTTCTAATTATCTTGCTTGGTCATATTTGTAATTGATTGACTTTTTATTTCGATTCTGGAATTCTGAAATTTAATGACTTAGCCATTTTGGCATTTGAACTAAATTACCATTTTGGCTTCAATATTGCATATGAATCATTTTGTTAATATTTAAACCTCCTGAAGCGTGGATCAATATTTTTTCAAATATTTCCTATTGACTCTCAGGAGTCTTCGATCTTCAGCTAACTCTTCGATCTCATACGCATTGTTAGAAAACACTTGGATAATTTGGAATGGGCCTTCCCATTTTGGGGACCATTTACCCAATGTCCTATCTTTTTTATCCATAGGTAGAATCACCTTCATGACTAAATCTCCAATCGAAAATGACTTGACTTTAACCTTTTTATTGTATGCTTTTTCTATCCTCTTTTCTCTTCCTCTTTAATAACTATAAGGCATTCAACCTTTCTTCATCTAAATAAACTAATTCATCCAACATCATATTCCAATAAGATTCAGATGGAATTTCATACTGTCTTTGAATTCTAGTTTATTGGAGACAAATTACAACTGGCAACACTGCTTCGTGTCCATAAGTCAATCGAAAAGGCGTAGAATTTGTAGCCACTTTAAGGGAGGTTTGACATGCCCACTAAATTTGGTCCAATGTCTTATGCCAATTTCTTGGCTTTTTCCCTACACGCTTCTTTATTAACGCAATTACCACTTTATTCATGGCTTCGACTTGGCTGTTCGCCTGGACATGATAAGGCATAGTTAATAATTTGAATCCTACTTCGTTAGCGAAGTCTTGAACTTTTCGACCAGTAAACACTGACCCTTGATCATTTGTAATGGACTTACGAATCCCAAACCTAAAAATTATGTGTCTCTGGACAAATTCGATCACTGCTTCTTGATCAATATTCACCAAAGATATGGCCTCAATCCACTTAGTAAAGTAGCCAATGCCTACAAGGATATACCTATGGCCTTTAGAAGATGTTGGTCAAATCTCACCAACTAGATTTAACGCCTAACCCCTGAAAGGCCAAGGCTTCACAATAGAATGCAATTTGCTTGCAGGAACATGTTGTATGCCTGCATGTATTTGGAACTCTTGGCACCCTTTGGCGAGCTCAATGCAATCTTTCAGCATGGTAGGCCAATACATTCCTTATCGAAACAAAAACCATTTCATTTGATGGCCTACTTGGTGAGCGCCACATGCCCCACTATGGACATTCGACAAAGCCAAATAGGCCTCAGGCTCATTAAGGAAATTGAGTTACACTCCCTCATGCATATTTTTAAATAGTTCATTTCCCTTAAGAGTATAATTCAAAGAACGATACCTGACTTTTCTTTCTACAGATGTTGCAAGATTCTCCATGTAGTTTACTATTGGTTTCCTCCAATCTGTATCTGTCAGGTTGTCAATTGCCAAGATTTTGAAGTTCTCATCATCTGTGTAACCCGACTTTGTTCCTTCCAAATCTATCAGAGACAATCTGGTTGCCATTACTTTCCCTCGAACTTCGATCACTTTTTCCAACTTTTCTTTCGAAATCTTGTAGCCAGAAGCAATTTTAGCCAAATCATTGGCCTCTCGGTTCTTCAGTCGAGGAATGTGCCTAATACTCACCATTTCGAACTTTCGTAATAGTCGGTTTGCTATTACAAAAACATTATCAAATTCTCCTTGACACATTTGTACTCCTTCGTCATGTGCTTCACAACCAATTCGTAGTCACAAATGATTTCGACTCTAATCTCCCTCAACTCTAACAAAATTTCAAGGTCGGCTATCAAAGCCTCATATTCAACCTTGTTGTTTGAACAAGGACCTTCGATTCTATGCTTGAATCTCGTTGGAATGTTATCAGGAGAGATAATCAATATCCCAATACATGTTCCATCTTTGTGACTCGAACCATCGAAATATAATTTCCAAGGCTCAAGTTCGAGATTATTTTGGGGACTTTCGACTAAAGAGTGGTTTTCCTCAAACTTCTCGCCAAATTCTCCTGGGGAGATGCCATTTGACAGAAAAAGTTGACGTCAGACTTGCTGGGGAGCCCAATCGTCTGAGTTGTAGAGGTGCACAAACTTCTCTGTTGGAGACGCCATTTGTTTCTACTGGGGGAAAACGAGTCTCTTGAGAGACTGCTTTTGCTTGGGGTATCACATCATACTTTTCTCAGGATCTTCTCGGAGAAATGCCATATGATAGGATCCAATTTTGAGGTGCCGATGACCTTTTCATCAGCGGTTTTTTCGGAGAAAAACTGCTGTATTGTCGAATCTTTTGTTAAAAGGCTTTCTCTCGGGATTTTCCTTAATTCGGGAAAGCAAGGATATCATCTTCAATGGCGAAGAGTGACATCTGTTGAAGGTTCTCTGGTCTTTCAGAGGTTCAAGTCATCAAAGTGGTCGAGGAGCCAACTTTATTCCAGAAATAAACTGGAGGAGAGAGATTGTTCAGACACAGCATTTCCTGACGAGGACCAACTGACAACTCGATTGAGAGGACTTTTTATAACCAGGGGATAAGACCGACTAGAGTGATAGTAATGCAATATGAAATGTGAATGCAAATCAATAATGCATGATGTATGTATGTTTATGCTGACAAAACTGACGCGACATACAAACTAAAAGATGAACATGACTGGATACTCGGCCAACGCGGGGAGAAGAAGTACCGTTGGTCCAAAAGTAGCAATTCTACCTTGCTTAGGAGAAGTAGTCCTCGCGGGGAACTATGTTGGTCGGGATTAGGAGATGATAACTCGTCCGAGGCGTGTCAGACGAAACAAGGTCTCTGCCACAGTTGATCCCTTCATTCAGGCGTACTGGGTTAGAAGGAGTACTTTGATTCTGCACTTTAAAGTTCAATTGCTTTCGGGGAAGCAGTCGATGCTCTTTCGATGTTCAATAGTCAAAAGAAATTGCCATCTTTATTTTAAAGCAGAAAAAGTTTTACAAGTAAATTCATTTTTGTTTTATTTCAAGAATCGTTAATCATATTAAAAT
Source organism: Lathyrus tuberosus (assembly GCA_022829125.1). NCBI lineage: Eukaryota > Viridiplantae > Streptophyta > Magnoliopsida > Fabales > Fabaceae > Lathyrus > Lathyrus tuberosus. Next base: position 692,339 of record JALAZF010000959.1, read on the forward strand.
GTCATTCTGTAAAGCTAAAATAAATGAGAATTACAAACAAAAGCACAAGGGCTCAAATTTTATTGATAAGAGGGAGATCAGCCAAACGCGTGATTCCAAAGAGTATTTACAAAGTTATAAAATGGTATTTTACAGGGAAAAGGGCTACGTTGAAACATAACAACCACTATCCTTCTACCAACTTTGAATTCGGGACATCCTGAGCTTCTGTCGAAGATGACCTTGACTGGAGCTTTCCTCCGATGGATGATGTAACTATTGCTAAAGGACTTGCCTCTGTTGAACATAGTTGCTTGCCATTATCCCTAACTTTTGCCTGGATTGTACTTTGAGGTTTCCAATCCACCGGGATGATTTTTTTTTTATTTTGGCTCTAAATTTTTCCTGGACCGCCCTTTCTGGTTTTCAATCCACAGAGACGTTTTTTTTAGGCGAAGTATTTCTTGACTACATCAACGTTTGTGGGGTAGGCAAATTCCTCGCCGTCCATGGTTGCAAGTCTCAAGGCACCGCCTGAGAAAGCTTTCGTGACCACATAGGGGCCATCATAATTCGGGGTCCACTTGCCCCGAGAATCAGTGAGAAATGATTGTATCTTTTTTAGCACAAGGCCTCCTTTCCTGAAGACACGGGGTCGAACCTTTTTGTCGAACGCCCTCTTCATTCTTTGTTGATACAACTGACTGTGGCATAGTGCCATTATCTGTTTTTCTTCTATCAGATTCAGTTCGTCGTGTCAACTTTGACACCATTCAGCTTCTGTAAGCTTAGCTTTCATCAATATCCGTATTGATGGGATCTCTACCTCGATGGGGAGCACTGCCTCCATGCCATACACTAGAGAGAAAGGGGTTGCCCCTGTTGAAGTGCGGATAGATGTACGATAACCTTGAAGAGAAAAGGGTAGCATCTCATGCCAATATTTGTAGGTTACAACCATCTTTTGAACAATCTTCTTGATATTCTTGTTAGCCGCTTCTACCGCTCCATTCATCTTGGGTCGGTAGGGAGATGAGTTATGGTGTTCGATCTTGAACTATGCGCACAAATCTTTCATCATCTTATTGTTCAAGTTAGATCCATTATCAGTAATGATCTGGCTCAGAACACCATAACGGAAAATGATATTGTTTTTGATAAATCGGACCACCACTTGTCGGGTTACATTGGCGTATGACACTGCTTCGACCCACTTGGTGAAGTAGTCAATGGCTACCAGGATGAACTGATGTCTGTTTGAAGCCTTGGGCTCAATCATGCCAATCATGTCGATTCCCCATATGGAAAAAGGCCACGGGGAAGAGAGAACTTTGAGATACGTTGGCGGTACATGAATTTTGTCGGAGTATATCTGACACTTGTGACACCTCCTCATGTACTTGTAGCAGTCGGATTCCATTGTCAATTGTAACGCCCCAGTTTTAGTTAGTTTTATTTAATTGAGTCGTTTTGATTATTTTATTATTATATTATTTTATTTTTTACTTTTATTTGGAAATATGTTATTTTTCATCGAGATTATATTTTATCGCGTTTTGGGAGCGTTTGTGATATATTTGAGTGTAGGGGTATTTTGGTCTTTTCATTTATTTTCTTAAGTTAGAAATGAATAGAAATAGAAAGAGAGAAAAATAGAAAGGAAAGAAAAAGAGAAGAAGAAAAAGAGGAAGAAAGAAAAGAAGATAAGAAAAAGAAGAAAAGAGAGAAAACTTGGAAAATCTAGAAATCGATCGACCGAGTTTTCTAAACACGATTTAATCGGGTAAGGGTGCGAAACTCGATTATACTATGTTTGTGTATGATTATGTATGTTTGTGTGGAAGTTTTATTGGTTTTAGATATAGGTCGAAATGAGATAAACGAGTAGAAATCGATGTTTCCGCGGTTGGAAATCGGTGTAAATGTTGTAGAAAACTAGTTACCATGATTGGGTTATGTTTTGATTGCTATGTTGCTGAATTCGCAGGTTCGCACTGCGAATCCCCTAGCGAAGGGGAAAGCGAGCATTCGCTAGCTATTCGTACTGCAAAGGCGAGGGCGAGCATTCGCCAGAGACTCGCACTGTGAACTTTGGGTTGTTTTGTGTTGTTTTCTTTCTGCCACTGTTCACAAGGAAACTCGCACTGCGAAGGGGGAAGCGAAGATTCGCTGGGCGTTCACACTGCAAACGTTAGGAATTTTATTAGGTTATTTTCCTTTCTGACTTGGTTCGCTGGGACATTCACACTACGAATGAAGAAGCGAAGGACTCGCTAGGAGCTTCGCATTGCGAACATGACAGTTTTTCCAATTTGTTTTCTCTATAACTTTTGATCCGTAAGTCGGTTTGAGGCGCGGTTTAATGCTTTAGAGAGCTTTTGACATGTTCTTTATTATTAAACTAGTTTTGAGATTGTTGGCCGATTAAATTATGTCGGGAAATTGGAAAGGTGTCATTTTGTCAACTTGTACCATTTTAATTGTGTGTATTTGATGTGTTATCATGCAATATGCCTTTGATAGATATGGTATGACTTGTGTGCTGTTGTACGATGCGAACGCATGTGTTTAGATGGTGTGATCATGGTTGTGGACGTATGGCAAATAAATGCATTGTTTTGGGCTTGAATTGCAAATCATGATTATTGTTGATTGAGATGGTTGTATATATGTGTGCATTTGAATGTCATAAGTCATTGTATGCCAAGCATCATGATATGCATTCTTGTGATGTTGTGTGCCCTAGTGGGTGTCAGCGACGAAACGGTTCCAGAGGGAATCCGCTATAACATCGTGTGCCTTATACAAAGAGGACTTAAAGCAATGATTATAGACGATCGTGCGCCTTATACAAAGAGGACCTAAAGCGATCGGATTGTGCGCCTTATACAAAGAGGACCTAAAGCAATCCATAAACATCGTGCGCCTTATACCAAGAGGACCTAAAGCGACGGGGAACATCGTTTTCCAGATGGGGAGTTACACTAAGTAACAAGCGATGGTTCCAATAGTTCCTGAGTGAACTAGTGTTGAGATGATGGATGGATGGTACCGCATATGCATTGCATAGAGTCGTTGTGTCGGTCTCTGTGCATTTGCATAAATCATGAATGGATTAATTTTGTGTGGAATTGTGATTGGAATGGATGAGTGGTGTATGTGTGTGTATATATATATATATATATATATATATATATATTGTGTTGGTGATAATTGTATTGTGCATGATTGATATGCATTGGTGGTGGATATATGAGATGTGCGTTGTGTTGTTTAGCAATTGAATTCTGGTGTAAGTTGTGGTGAGAATATTTTACGTGTGTATTTTTGTGTTATTATATAATTATATGCAATTATATTATGATTGTGTTTCTCACCCTTCTTCTGTTTTAAATGCTCTATGAGGCATTGCAGATTAGATGCTGGAGGTCTTTTTGTGAAGCTTAGGTCTTCATTCTTTTGTCGGTCGGCTCTGATATGTAGCACCGGGTAGTCGGGGAGATCGAGTGTGATTATTTGTATTATGTATATATGTATCTTGTGGTTTATACATGTATGATGTTGTGTATTACAGACAAACTTTTTATGGTATATATATATATATATATGAGTTTCAGTTATAGATTTTCTGCTTTTATTCTGTATTTGAATTGTGGGTGTTAGGAACTAGGTTCCTTTGTTATGTGCTACCTGAATTGTTGCATATCTATGTGAGCAGGTGTATGTGTATTTGTTTTAATTGACGTGACCCCTCGGTATATGTCGTGAATGTTTTAAATATACTCTGATTAAATTTTGAATTCGTTACCGCTTTTATTATTTTGGGGGTATAGATTGGGGGTGTTACATCAACCTATAGTACCCTGCTCTTAGAATTTTTCTTGCCATTGTGTGTCCGTTGGCATGAGTGCCAAAGGATCCTTCATGAATTTCTTTTATCAGCATGTCTGCTTCTGGTCTGTCTATGCATCGGAGCAAGACCATGTCAAAGTTCCTCTTTTAGAGAGTATAACCGCTCAGGAAGAAACTACCTGCTAGTCTTCTGAGGGTCTTTCTGTCCTTTCTGAATGCCCCAGGAGGGTACTCTTGTTTTTGAAGGAAGCATTTGATATCGTGATACCAAGGTTTATTGTCTATGACTGCTTCAATCGTGAAGATGTAAGCGGGCCGTTCAAGGCACATTATATCGATCTTAGGTAAGTCATTCCATTGACCTACACTAATCATGGAAGAGAGAGTGGCTAAGGCGTCATCCATGTGATTCTCATCACGAGGGATGTGATGAAACTCAATTCTGTTGAAGAATGGTAACAACCTTCTTGCATAATCTTTGTAAGGAATCAGTCCTGATTGGTATGTGTTTCAATCTCCTTTTATCTGATTGATAACCAGGGCTGAGTCGCCATATACGTCCAAGTTTTTGATCCTTAAATCAATCGCTTCTTCGAGACCCATAATACAAGCTTCGTATTCCGCCTCGTTGTTCGTACATTTGAATGTAAGTCGAGTGGTGAAAGGAATGTGGGTACCCAGAGGGGTAACAATGATTGCCCCAATTCTGTTTCCATAATGGTTGACAGCTCAGTCAAATATTAGTCCCCACTGGGAACCTGGTTCGGGCCCTTCACTGGGTAGCGGTTCATCGCAATCTTTCATCTTTAGATACATGACATCTTCGTCTAGGAAGTCGAACCCGATTGATTCTTGATCGTCAATCGGCTGATGAGCCAAATGATCGGCTAAAATACTTCCTTTAACGGCTTTTTGAGCGTGGTACTCTATGTCATATTCTGATAGCAACATCTGCCAACGGGCAATCCTTCCCTTGAGAGCAAGTTTTTCAAATACATACTTGATTGGATCCATCTCGGAGACCAACCAAGTAGTGTGACGAATCATGTACTGGCGTAGACGTTTGGCTGCCCAAGCCAAAGCACAACAAGTTTTCTCGAGCATCATGTACTGAGTTTCACAGTCGGTGAACTTCTTGCTTAGATAGTAAATGGTATAATCTTTCCGTTTGGTTTCATCTTGTTGGCCAAGTACACACCCCATTGAGTCCTCTAGGACTGTTAAGTAGATGATCAGTGGTCTTCCTTCCACTAGAGGTGATAGAATCGGAGGATTGAACAGATATTCCTTAATATTGTCGAAGGCAGTTTGGCAGTCTTCTGTCCAAACGCAGTTCTGGTTCTTTTTCAGTAGTTTGAAGATCGGCGCACACGTGGCGGTCATGAGGAATATGAATCTGGATATGTAGTTCAAACGTCCCAGGAATCCTCTGACTTGTTTTTCAGTTTTCGGAGAAGGCATTTCTCGAATGGCCTTGACCTTGTCAGGATCAACCTCAATTCCTTTCTGGCTGACGATGAACCCTAACAGTTTCCCTGAACCCTAACAGTTTCCCTGAACGGACATCGCTCAAATAGTTTTGACAGGTGGGTCACATGCTCCTCCTCTGTCTTAGATTTTGCAATCATATCATCGACATACACCTCGATTTCCTTGTGCAACATGTCATGAAACAGAGTAGTCATGGCCCTTTGATAGGTTGCCCCAGCGTTCTTCAAACCGAACGGCATTACCTTGTAACAAAAGGTACCCCATGGGGTAATGAACGAAGTTTTCTCCATCTTTTTTGGCGCCATTTTGATCTGGTTATAGCCCGAGAATCCATCCATGAAGGAGAAAACTTTGAACTTTGTTGTACTGTCTACCAGCATGTCAATGTGTGGCAAAGGAAAGTCGTCCTTTGGACTTGCCTTGTTCAGATCCCTGTAATCTATACACATTCTGACCTTTCCGTCCATTTTCGAAACGGGTACAATATTGGCTAACCATTGAGGATATTCAGATGTAGCGTGGAAACCTGCATCAATCTGTTTCTGTACCTCCTCTTTGATTTTGATGGCCATGTCCGGGTGAGTCCATCTCAACCTCTATTTTACTGGCGGACATTCTGATCTTAACGGTAAGTAATGTTCCATGATGCTGGTATCCAACCCTGGCATGTCCTGATAGGACCAAGCGAATACATCGAGAAATTCTTTGAGAAGCTTTATCAAACCCTGTCTGGCAGTTGGACTGAGCAGTGCCCCAATCCTGATTTCTTTTCTCTCTGGTTCCGAACCCAAGTTGACCGTTTCCAATGGCTCTTTGTGAGGTTCAATGGACCTTTCCTCTTGTTTGAGTAATCGGGAGATCTGTTTTGGAATTTTGTTGTCAACTTCTTCTTCGGCCCCAAATACCGGGAACTCAAAGTTGGGAGAAGGCATCGGATCGTATGTTTCAACGGGGTTTAAAATAAGCAATCTGCATGACGTGATGATTTGTGTTTAGAAGAGATAGAGAAAATGAAAGAGTGTGTGCAGTGTATATATTTTTTACTGCTTGTTTTTATTATTTGAGTTGTTTTTTAGGATTACCATTTTCTGAGAAAAAGCGAAAAGAGAAAACAGCAACTACTGCAAAAATTACAGAACGACGTTATTTTATTAATGAACAAGTCGATTCTTGAAACTACAGCCCTATAAAACAAAACTCCGTCACTTTGGGCAAAGCGAAGAGGGAAATTTACAGAAAGTGAGCCCTATCAAAACATCCGTTTCACCTGGGCAGGGTGAAAGGTTAAAGACGGCAATTACTTTGACTTATGAACGATCTTCGGAACATCGACGGCAACCCACTGGCGACGAACTCCTCGGTGAATCACAAAGTCTGGCACCTTCCTTGATTTATCTTCAGAAATAACGCTGATTTCTGGTGGAGCAGGATCATAGGAATCTGTCTCCCAGGCAGAATTGTCGTAGGAGGATTCCTTTGTTGTATTTTGCATAACATTTGTGCTCTCAGCTGTATCTCCCCATCCAGTTGGCTGGATATCTTCGAGCCTGATGAGAGAGCTTTCGGGAGTGGTGTACTTGACCATATAGTCGTATTTTCCACTCAGTTGTCCCAAGGAGTCCCACACTTTTTTGGAACTGGAGGAGTCATCCCTCTCGATGACGTTGACCTCAGGAAATGCATAGTTGATGAATTCTAGTCCTGCAAACGTTGCAAATTCATCGTCATGTTGAGTAGTTTCTGAATGACTTGAGTGTTGATCCCATGACATGGTGGGGACACAGGTATTCTGTTCAATGATGCTCAGCTAAGTTTCATTACTCGGCTGACTTTCTGGCCCCAAGTCTCCTGGGTAAGGCTGCCACATTGGCAGGCCATCCATCGGGCCATAGTAATTGTGGTCAAAGTTGTCTTTTATCAGAGTGTCTTCCTCTAATGAATTTGGCAGAGCACGACATCCTTCCGGATCACAACCTCCGTATATCATTTCGACATCTTACCGTGGTATAAATCTCAGACTCTGTGCGGGGTAGCAAAATGGCATAGGCACCTCTTCCTGAGACATATAACCGTCCTCGTTAAAATAGGACTTCCATTCTTCATCTGTGTCAGAGGAATCCTCCTCATTGATGGTGTGCACTTCTTGAGGCACTGGGTGAAGGAAACCTCCATTGTGGAAAAAGTCCTGAATAGGATGAAGACTTTCATCGTTGGCCACTGTCCAGGTACAGGTTGCAGAAAAACCAAGACCCTTCTTTGTTGTATTGCTAGTCGGAATGACAAGCTGTCCCCATCCTGTTATATCGGTACTCTCGACTGCTTTAATAGCATCTTTGTATGAGGAAATCGAAATTCCTCCTCTGGGTTGATCGTCCTTGTGTAGCGAAAGCGCTTGGAACTGGGTTCTGATTATCCCTTCTGGTTCCACACAAGTGGATGACGATAAATTCCTGACGAGCAAGGCCTGTTCCCCACAGACTGTGATGAGTTGGCCGTTCTGGATGAACTTTAGCTTTTGGTGGAGGGTTGAGGTAACCGCCCCAGCTTGATGTATCCAAGGTCTTCCTAACACCTGTATGTTGCCCGGATGTCCATGACCTGGAAGGTGACTTGGAAAGTGTGAGGACCAATAGTTATGGGAAGGTCAACTTCGCCGATAACCGTTTTTCGGGATCCGTCGAACGCTTTGACGACGACCTCACTAGTTCTCATCGGAGGTCCTTTAAAGGATAATTGCGTCAAGGTGGACTTCGGCATGACATTCAGGGCTGACCCTGTGTCTACCAGTACGCTGGCTAAAGCATCGTCCTGGCAGTTGACTGTGATATTGAGTGCCATGTTATGACGGCGACCCTCTTCCGGTAATTCCTCATCGTTAAATCCCAAATTATTGCAGGAAGTGATGTTAAAGACAATGTTATCGAACTGTCTGATTGTTACATTCGGTTCCACAAAGGCTTGCTCCAAGACTTTCTGTAGAGCCTCCCTGTACACTTCTGAACTGAGTAACAGTGATAATACCGAGATCTTTGAAGGAGTTTGTAATAGCTGATCAACAATGTTGTATTCACTCCTTTGGATGAGCTTCAACATCTCATCATTGTTTTTCAAAAGGTCGGGATTACTGGATTGACCGACTGATGGATTGGGAGCTTCTGTTTGAAGTTCCTTTTCTTTGTTAAGTTCTCCAACTCCTCGGTTGAAGATTCTACCACTTCGTGTTACTCGACTGATGTCTGCAATATTCACGATGGAGGGTAATGGAATTTCCTTTCCATTTTCAATTGTTGTTGCACCGTATTTGTAAGGGATTGCCTTAGTTGATTCATACGGTAGTGGTCCCGGCAGATAGATGACTATGGGAACCTTTTGGTTTTTCGGACCATTATAAGTAATCTCGATCCATTCCTGGTTGGGAATTCTTGATTCGTCAAGCAGAGGGATAATGGCAAAAACATTCCTGGTCCTCTGATGATCAGAGATGACGACAACGTCCTCAATTTGATTGGCAAGGTAGTTCAGCGACCAATTGATGGGTCCAGAACCTGGATATGGACAGATTTCTCCACGATCCACCTGCCCCTGGAGAGCTGCTCGCACAAGGTAGCGCCCTTGGTTACTTTCCGAACAGACTCTACAACGTTCATAATTGTGTGGTGGCACCTGGCCACGCCCACTTTGAATGCAATGTAACCTCACTAGGTTAGCTTCCACGGATCGGACATCCTGACTTTGACGCCGAGTGGGGTTTCTGTTATTGATACTAATTTACTGAGTATCTTCATCCATGTAGATTGGCATCCACCAATGATTTAACAAGTGCTGAAGTGCCTCCTGGACAAGGGTACAACCTCGATCATTTTCGTAACCCGCTTTACAGCTTTGGTAATTATGTGATATTAGGAATCCGAGTCGGACCTGCTCAGCATGCAACTCTACCAGGTTGGTATTCATCACGCGAATATCAAAAATCTGAACTATGTTGATCTGATAGGGATTCCTATCATGGTAGTCTTGGATCCATCCAAGATCCATCTGACGCTGGAGGACCTCTCGTATGAAAGAGCATCCCTGTTTGTTTACCGAGCAAGTCGGACAAGAACTGTAATCGTGCCGCGGCAGAACATGATACTGGCTTTGCCTTGTGTGCATTGCCACCAGGTTGACATTCATCGCACAGACGTCGTGGTTCTGAATGACGTTGGAATTCGTATAGACCATGTTAACTCCACAAACTCGGTGCTCTTGGATCCATATGAGATCCATCTGTTCCTGTAGAGCTGATTGCACCACAGAATACCCTTGATTACTTTTAGATAAGACATCACACTGGTGATAATTATGAGGTGGCACATGGCCATACCCACTCTGTCTACAATGCATCTTGACCAGATTGGTCCTTAACGAGAGTACATCATGAATTTGATAGACGTTGTTAAATTCTTTCTCAATCAGGTTGACTGCAGCTTTCTCATGTTGAGGCAGCGGGTTTGTCAGAACATTGGGATTTGTATCTTTGAAAGATAAGAGCCCGCTCCTAACAAGCTTTTGCACGTCGGATTTGAAATTGAGACAGTTCTCTATGTTATGCCCTGATCCTCCTTGATGGTAAGGGAAAGTCTGGTCCACCTTAAACCAAAAAGGTGGATTTTCCGGTACTATAAGAGGAGACTTAGTCTGGATGTGCCCCTTAGCCAGTAGTAACGGAAATAGTTCTGTGTACAACATGGGTATAGGGTCGAACCCTGGTGGCCGCGTTGTACGGTTGTTACTGTATGGAGGACGAGCCTGATGAAGAGGCTGTTGTGTCCTTTGCTGATTAGGTTGGCTCTGCGCAACCTAAGGTTGATACGTAGAAATAGGCGCAGGATTGATAGCAGGAGTTACGGCTGCTACTGGTTGGTACCGTCACCTTTGCTTTCCGAGAGAGATATTCCCAATATCTTGCTCTTTTTTCTTAGGGAGAGCACTACCGTATCATTTTGTACTACTCGATGATCCAGCGTCTTTTACCAAACGTCCTTCTCGGACGGCTTCCTCAAGACGAACTCCCATGCCCACCATCTCGGTGAAGTCACTGGGCGTACTGGCGACCATTTTGTCGTAGTAAAATGAGATTAAGGTCTTTAAGAAGATCTTTGTCATCTCTTTTTCCTCAAGAGGTGGACAAATCTGAGCGGTAATTTCATGCCATCTTTGAGTGTACTCCTTAAAAGTTTCCTTGTCCTTTTGTGACATCAATCTGAGTTGATCTCTGTCGGGTGCCATGTCCAGATTGTATTTGTATTGTTGGACGAAGGCAGTTCCAAGATCTCTGAAAGTGCTTATCGTAGCACGGTTTAAACCCATGTACCATTTTAAGGCGGCACCGGTTAAACTATCTTGAAAGTAGTGAATCAGTTGATCCTGATTTTCTGTCTGAGCCGACATTCGCCGAGCGTACATTACCAAGTGACTTTGAGGGCAAGAGTTACCCTTGTATTTTTCAAAGTCGGGCACTTGGAACTTGTGCGGATTTTTCACATTGGGGACCAAGCAGAGGTCTGCGGCGTCCTTTCCAAATAAATCCCGACCGCGAATGGCTTGCAGTTCCTTCTGCATTTACAGGAACTGTTCCTGGAACTCATCCATTCGGTCAAACATAGTTTCCTTCTTACCAGAAGGGATCGGTGGAATCTGTCCTTCCGGGACAGTGTGCACCACAGGGGGTGGTACTGTGACTACGACAGTGAATCTTGGCATTTCTCGAAGTTTTCAACCTTCGGGAGTCTTCAATATGCCTCTGGAACCTTCGCTTTCCCAAAGTTTGTAACCTTCAGGCCCAGCGGCTTCTGTTATGATTCCCTGATCTTCAGTGATCGGCAGAACATATCCCTCTGGGATATAGTTAACAGGCATGCCCCAAGGACGATCTTTTGGCATTTGATACCTAGGATCGTACTTTTCCACTATGGGCGTTGAGGTGATCTCTGAGATCACAGTCCATTGTAGCTGAGCTTCTGCCATGGCTTGCATGTCGTTACGAAGCTTTCTCATATCCTCTCTCAGAGCGTCGATCTCTTCTTTCAACTCTCTGTTCTCTTCCTCAAGATCATCCATCTTTTTCTGACGATTGGCCCGAGTATTGTACGAATGAGACAGTTTGACTCTAGAACCGAGACACAAACGTGAGATTCGTTGGTTAGAAGAATACGCGATGTGAGAATGATGAATGCAATGATTATATTAATTATTTTTTGGTTTAATCAAAATAAACTTCGAAAATTAGATTGCAAATATCAAACAGTGGGGAAACCCCTTTTTATTGAATTCAAAGGATTACAGAAATGGAAATACAGTAGATTACAAGTTGCGAAAACAGAAACCTAAGCTAATGGGTCCCGAGTCCTCTCTGAAGAGAAATCAGGTGCTGACTCTGGTATTTTCCTTTTCTTTGACTGGGGCTCTTGAGCCGTTGTCGGGTTGTCATTCCTTTGCCAGGTGAAAGGAGTGAGCAAATTCCTTTGGTCCTCTTGATTCTCTACAGCATGTTGCTCTAAAATCTCAATCAGGGCATCTTTCTCTCTCAGTAGTTGATGTATTTGGGTACACTCCACATTGAGGATGCGGTACTTGTTCTTCCAAGACCTCCTCTCCCGCTGGACTTTGTTAAGAGTAACCTGGAGCTTTTCCGTTTCGGTCATGAAGTACATGACAGATTCCCTCGACGGAAGAATCCCGTAACGAGGATAAGGCATTTTTAGCTTGAGAGCTCTAGTTTGTACCCAGTGGAGATAAGGCTCCACCGAGACACAATCCGGTTTTCCTAGAGACTCTCGTCCTTTCTTATGAACATGTTTCCAAGCGTGCACTATTTCCATCTTTAGTGCTCTGTCATTTTCTCCTTCCTTGAAGAAAAGACCTTCCAGATGAGCATTACGCGGGACATGCCTCATCGGGTATCCAAATTGACTATGAACCAATACCGGATGGTAGTTGATTCCTCCCTTAGTTCCTATAAGGGGTACGTTGGGGAAGTTTCCATAACGATCAATGATCCTGATCCCGTCATAAATCCTATTGTACCAATCAATGTCAGAGTTGGTGAGAGACATGATTTTCTGCGACCAGCGTAAGGCACTCTTATGATCCCAAAAAGCAGCAGATTTAGGCAAATGGGAGATAAACCATTTGTAAAGCAAAGGTACGTAACATGTGATCTGCCCTCCGCTGTACAAATTCCCTAAGTGTACAGAATGATACGCATCCACGACCAAAGTTGTTACAGGGTTTCCAATGAGAAAAACCTTAATGGCATTGATATCGACGAAGTTATTAATGTTGGGCAACAGAAATAATCCGTAGGTGAGTAAAACAAAGATGCTTTCAAAAGCAGTCCCGTGCCCTATACTAGCAAAGTACAGAGCTTTTTTTGTTAAGAACTGGGCTAGCAAACCTTGGGCGCCACCCTTGGTAGTCATGTGAGTCCTGACCTCAGACTCGTCCAAATGAATTGCTCTTGCAATGGTCTGATTCTTTGGAATTTCTTCCAGTCCAGAAAATGGAGCTCGATCAGTAATGTGTAGATCAGTCAGGTGAGAGTACTCCTCCAACGTTGGTGCTAACTGGTAATCTGAGAATGTAAAACAGTGATAAACCGGATCGTAGAACTGAACGAGTGCATCCATGATTCCTTCAATCACATGGATTCTTAGCAGAGGTAGCAGACCTCCGTACTTGGCTCTGAAGGCCTCTTGGTTTGTGATCATCCTCGCCAAACCTCTTAAATCCTCTAGTTTTGGAACCTTGAAGGTGTACTTATGAGTTCTCCTTCTACGAAAATCCATTAGCGCAATCATTTTCTCTGATATTTGCAATCACAGTCTTAGTTTAATTTGAAAAACAGAGAGACTAGAAGAGAAATTTTTTCTTTGTTTTAATGTTTCTTAGATGAATGCATGAATGCAGCACACAAAAACATAGAAAAAACATGGGGTCAAAGGGTCGTTGTCATGGAGTCAAGGCTCTACCCATCCCAAAGGTTTACTAGTGATTTATGTACCTGTCTCTCTTCATCATTAACTCTTGTCAAAAAAACACCAGCGGGCTGGGAACCGTGCTAGGTGGTGTTTTTTGAAGAGTCCTCAGAAGAGGGTGGCATCGCATGACAACTACTTCCGATAGCCTCTGCGCCACTAAAGGGGTTTTTCCTAGGTGTATACTCAATCTTTCCACATGCGGCATCACACGCATTCCCATTAGCGGAAAAATAAACACATATATCATTTAGGAAAAGCAGTATATATATTTGTCCTAATGTCCTAGACTTTTAAAGCTATGAATCCTACGTTCCTGACTGAAAATGGCTCCACGGCGGAAACGCCATTCTGTGGTTTCGACACAAGAGATAAAAAGAAAGAAGAAAAACAGAGAAGGGCCCCACGGTGGGCGCCATTTTTCTGTAGCGAGCGATTTTGGACGTGGTTCTTAAGCACTGTCGCTCCTTGGGGGTTACTACATGTCGATTCATTTTTTATCCTATTAAAGCTGATGAAGGAAGGGAAATAGATGTCTCCAATTAACCCTGCTTGCATACTGAGTTTAAATAGTGGTCTGTTAGGTTACGAATGCTATGTGGTAGTGGTGCCTCTCTTATGTTTATTTTGACAGAATGACGGATTTATTCTATGGACAGGAAGTTAGGACTGATGTTTTTCAATTGATAGGGGATTTAGGATTTTTGCTTAGTGTGCTCGCTAAGATTTTTCTTTCAATCTTATGCCTACGTATTCCCGTTTACTGAAACAAGGAAATCAGAGCATTCGTAGTTCCTCCTATTCTACGGGAGTAAATGGTGTTTTGGTGTCTTGTTCAAAGCCCAAGACGTGAAGCAAAAAAGGTGATCTGTATCTTTTTCAAAGCCCAAGATGTGAAGCTAAAGGTAGTTTGTATCTTGTTCAAAGCCCAAGATGTGAAGCTGAAAGGGTTTGACTTTAGAGAGAATTTGTCATCTCTAAAGAGGGGTTTGTTTGTCACAACTGTTTATAAAGAAGAATTACTTTAACTGTGATGTGTGAATCCAGCAATGCCATAATTTCCTTTATAGGGGATTTCCAACCTGAAGGAGAATACTTTAACTCAGTGTAGAGCAATGCCATATTTACTTAGGAATTTCTCATGCTAAAAGAGGGACAGTGGCATGGATGTAAATAATCCAGAGGCTTGCCGCTTACAGCGATTAGAAGAAAGGGAAGGAGTTGTTGATGTTTGTGTACTATGAATGAGGCACAACTTTGATGCTAAAAGGTTGATTGACTCAACCAGTGGTTTTCTTATACAAAGCCTAAGAGGAGGCTATTGGCCCAACAAGAGGGAGTTTTTATGTGTCTCGTACGAAGCCCGAGAGAGAGGCTAAAAGGGTTGACTCAATAGGAGAATCTTTTATACTCAACAAGAGAGTGTTTTTGTATCTTGTACGAAGCCCGAGATGGAGGCTAAAAGTTGATTGACTCAATAAGAGAGTCTTTTATACTCAACAAGAGAGTGTTTTTGTATCTCGTACGAAGCCCGAGATGGAGGCTAAAAGGTGATTGACTCAACAAGAGAGTGTTTTATACTCAACAAGAGAGTGTTTTGTATCTCGTACGAATCCCGAGATGGAGGCTGAAAGTTGGAATCAACAAGAGAGTCTTTTGGTATCTCGTACGAAGCCCGAGATGGAGGCTAAAGGTTGGACTCAACAAGAGAGTCTTTTGGTATCTCGTACGAAGCCCGAGATGGAGGCTAAAGGGTTCTGTTTCAGTTGAGTGACAGGTTCAGTATGTTGGTTAAGATAAAATCAGTTCTTATATGAGTAACACTGTACTCATGGATTTTATCTGAGAATCGAGATTGTTTCCTCTTCTTTAAGGAAACGTGGAATCCAAAGGGTATTGAGACTGTCCAAGTCTACGGGGTTCCTTCCTATTCTTGAAGGGTGCTTGAGAATGTCTTTGAGACTCAAGGAAATTAGACTGTCCAGGTCTAGAGTTTTATCTTTTGTACTATGCTTAAAGAAACAGTAGTAGACTCTTGGAAAGACTGTTCTATTAAGATGACTGATTTTTGTTCCTATACCTTTAGGAGGTCGTCGGGACAATTTGTACGAAGCCCAGGAGGAGGCTAGAAACTTTTAAGAAGCTGAGGGACAATTTGTACTAAGCCCAAGAGGAGGCTATCATTCCCGGAGGAAGAAATCATATATACGAAGCCTAAGAGGAGGCTGTGAATACTTCTAAGAAGCCGACGGGTCCTTGTACAACGCCCAAGAGGAGGCGAGGATGCTTTTAGGAAGCCGGTGGGTCCCCAAACCCCGAGAAGTTCAAGACAGGCTATTCACAGAGAATAGATCGATCCAGGAAAGTTTGAGAATTTGGAAGAAACTCAAGGGATGCAATTCACGGAGAAGAGATCATCTCTGGGGAGTAGAGTTTCTTGACAATTTCTAAGGGTGCTTTCAAGAAGCCTGTGGGTCCCCAAACCCCGAAAAGTTCAAGACAGGCTATTCACAAAAAATAGATCAAGCCAGGAAAGTCTGAGAATTTGGAAGAAACTCAAGAGATGCAATTCACGGAGAAGAGATCATCTCTGGGGAATAGAGTTTCTTTGACAACTTCTACGAGTGACAGTCTGAGAAAGGGTTAAAAAAGAATCTTCATTTCACATCTCCATATTGTTTAACCCCAAGAGGAGGGAAGCTTGTGTCTGGTAATCTTATGGGGATCTAGTTTTGATTATTTAAGAGTGATCAATGGGCTTAATGCTAGACGTAGTTGCCGGGGAAACTCTAAATATCTATACTATTATTACACAGTCGATATGAGTTTATGAAAGAAGACTTACAGTGAAACAGCCCCACAATACAGTTATATGTATATGAAAGTGGTAAATGAAAGCGGATAAACACTTACTCGGTTGTAGAGCTTCCATGCTGTTTCGTTAGTTGTTCAACAAAGAAAGATTGAAAACAACGGTATAATTCAAAATCAAAGGAGAAAGTGCTTTGAAAAAGAAAGATTTGGGGCTTACAGCTCAAGGAGAGGCGCAGGGTTTTATCAGTGATCGTACTGTTGAATTTGTACAGAGGGACTTATACAAGTGACTGAGGCCCAAGAAAGGTTTTCTGTACAAGGGGATGGGTCTTACACTCTCTCAAGAGGCCCAAAATGTTTAAAAATGAAAGAGTGGGGCTTATAACACGAGGGTAGGCCCAGATGATTTTTCATTTGAAATGGCGATCGCGCCGAGATTTTCTTTTAATGCAAAGGGACTTATACAATATCTGAGGCCCAAAGTTGTTTTGGTTAAAAGGGTATTGGGTCTTACACTCTATTAGAGGCCCAAAAGGTTTTGAATGGGTCTTATAGCTCGAGGAGAGGCCCAGTTGATTTTTTTTTTAAAAGGCGACGATCGCGTCGTTTACTTGTATAGAGGGACTTATACAATACGTGAGGCCCACAAATTATTTGTACAAGGGGGTTTTGGGTCTTACACTCTCTCAAGAGGCCCAAAGAGTTTAAAAAAGAAGAATGGGTCTTACTACTCGAGGGTAGGCCCAAGGTTATTTGCGTACAAAACGACAATTACGCCGAGGTTTTTGAAAATACCCGGAGGGACTTATATAATAAGTGAGGCCCACAATAGGTTATTTTACAAAAATGATTGGGTCTTACACTCTATTAGAGGCCCAAAGAGTTTTGAAAATGATTTATGAGGGTTGAATTAATCAAAAACCCTAATTTGTTTTCAAAATGTATTTTAATTGAATAAAAATTCAATTAAAATGATCAAAAATTGTTTAACATGTGGGAAACAAATTATGATCTTGGATTAATGCTTCAAAAATCATGTTTTGCCCTACAAAATGATTAGAAGTCATTAAAATTTACAAAATCAAGAGGGAAAAAATAGTTTAAATGTCAAAAACAATTAAAATATTATTTCTTTGCAAAAATATCAATTATATGAAATAAATAATATTTTTGGGATTTTTTGGTAAAATAAAATATTTTAACATTTTTGTAAATTATTAAAAAAAGAATCAACTCAAAATCATTAAAACTCAGAGAGAAATTAATTTTTGAATCAATTAAATAAAATCACAAAATTCAAATATTTGAATTTGAGAGAAATGGCGCCAAGAACAGTTGAAGAACACGCGCGTTTTTCAGCTTTGCCCAGATTTGCATTTTCTATCCCATCTCACTGAATACTTGATTATATCATGCAATCCACATATCAATCTGCTCGTTTTCACCTCACGGTCATGTTTATGACAATTAATTGCATTTAAATTAAGCATAAAACAAGAAATCACGACAAATCCTCAAGAACCCTAAATTTTGCATGAAGGCTGGGATTTTTAATACACGATTTAAACAAAGCAATTACTTGAGGGGAAACATTCCATGCATGATTATGAACATTTGGCAAAAGTATTGTGCGAGGAAATATGCATAGATTGAGAGATGGCCAAGTTTAGACTTACCTCTAGGTCGTGACGGCAAGTTCAAAATGATTTCTGAGTAGGAGGTGTTACAGATGAGTTGTGATGATTTGAACAGCTTCCCTACACCCTATGGAGTGTGTTTGAATGCTTGGACTTGATGGAAATTGGCTGGATCACTTCATGGCATCTCAACTGCAACTTAGTTAAAACCTTGAGTAATTGACTGGTGATTCTGAGAAATCAGTGTTCCAGGTGTTGTTTAAGTGTTTGACCAGCTCACATATGATGTATGTGAGGTGTGTGTGTGTGATTGGTTTGGTTGGAAAAGCTCTCATACTCAAAACCCGATAGTGACTTGCCTTAGAAGGCAAAATTGGAGTGAAAGAAAAGATTTTGAGGAAAGCATTTGTTTGATGGCTTTGGTGTACTCAAACTGATCACAATTGAGCTCTATTTATGGTATAGCAAGTTTGTTTTGCAAGGAATAGTGAATGGCAACTGCTGAGTAGGGTTAGCCAATGTTGGCAAATGAAAATCCAAGTCTCCTCTAGCCATTGACTAGAGGTTAGAGCACAGAGCTTTGGTTCCCTTGGTCTTGGATAAGTCTTGACTAAATTCAGTTTCCAATAGCTCAGTCCATGCCACCTTGGTGGTTCCATTGAATGCTCCAATCCAAAATTGGAGTCTTGTCCCTATTTTAGGCAATTCTAGGTTTGGCATGCTATTTCTTGTTCCAAGGACTTTGGAGGCTTGGCTCAGTGATTGTCCCCTTTAGATTCAATCCTCAGATGTGTCCAAAGATATGACAAGGCATGGAATTGGATGATTTTGGCAAATTGACCAAAAGTGCAATAATCTGCCTTGCCTTGGCAGATTTCATCAAGGCATCTTGCCACTACCATATCTCAAATCTCAAATTGAATTTGGTGATGTTCTTGGCCATTTTGGAAAGCCCTTATATGATAAAACAACTATTTGATCATATTTGGTTTTGATACTTTTTGGATCCAAGTGAAAAATGCCCCTACATTTGGAAAAAAGTAAGGCAAATTCTGACTTAGTGAAATTTTCACTAAGTGTTGGAACAAAGTGACTTTTCTTGATTTTGATCACTCCATAACTCAAAATCCATGAGGAATTTGGACATAGATCAGTATGAAGCTTTTGTAGAGGGCAATGAGATCTACAAATCAAGCTTTGGATGGGGAAAAATGGCTTTGTGGTTTAGGAGTTATGATCCTCCAAAGTTGGTACCATTGTCACTTTATTTCATAACTTAGAAAATTTTCTAAGTTTTTATGGTTACCCCTTTTACAAGTTATCCCACTTTCCTTGATTTTTCTTGATGAATGATGATTCAAATCATACATTAACATCAATTTAGGGTTAAAAATACAATTTTGTGAAAAATCTCAAAAAGTCAAAGTTGACTTTTGTGCACAGTTGACTTTTTGTCAGATGAATTCCAAACTGTGCAATTCTTCAGGAAATCATGTCCTTGACCTAAATCAAACTTGATGGACATGTTAAATGGGTGTTATAGGGTATATTGAATCATGTCCTAGGGTTTGGGAGCATGTCTTGGTCAATAGTCAAAGCTACAGTTGACTTTTCTCGCAAAACCCTAACTGTGGTTCAGATGAAATTGAAACTTGTTGCTCAAGCTTCTTGGATCAATACATTGTTCCAAATGGATAAATATGGTATATTAGAGACCCTCAAATCATGTCTTGAGGTCTTGGTTCATGATTTGTCCCAAAAGCCAACTTAGGGGTGAATTAGGTCAAGAAACCCTAATTCCTGATTTTTGATGTATGCATCCCTTGAGGCAAAATTGACTTGATGATTGGGTACATAAGGTTCCATGGAGTATATTAGGTTATGCTTTGAAGCATTGGCTCATGCCCAGAGGAAAATTTCCAACTGGAGGCCCTGGTAGACCAAAACCCTAATTTGGTGACACTGGCGATCTTGAGGCTTGATCCACCTAGAAGGGAGCAACCTTGTGCTTAATCCTTGATGTGGGAGTCCTCTTGATCCAATGTGGATGTTTGAGAGGTTTAGACAAGTTGAAAACCATGTCATTTCTTGATTGATCCTTTGTCTAAGAGCTCAGAGAGGGCTTGAAACCCTAATTTTGATTGTAGTGAATGCTCACCCATCTTTGGGGAGACTAATGAGGCATAATGATACACCCATATTGTGATGATGATTTGCACAATGATGGGAAATCTTAGTGGTCAAAATTTGGGGTATGACAGGAGCCACCATCAAACTTTATTTATCCCAACGGGGAAATGAAAACATCGAGAAAACCTCAAAAGGGAAAGAACATTGATGCGCGCTTTCCGCAAGTATACGGAACACATCAGAGTAATATAAAATATTATTGATCCCACAGAGACCAATGTCAATCTATCGATTACTATTGTTACGTTGTTTATCTAAGGCAAATAGAAATAGTATAAAGTGTGCAGGCAAAAGAGAATACAGAGTAAAAACGAATTCAGATAAATGGCACTGGTATGTAATTCACATCGATCAAACGGTACTCCTATAGTCTAAATAGAGACACTTACGGGGCAATATTTTCTTCTTTGAAAACAAGTTAATTAAAAAGGAAACGCCGTGTTAGCGTGATTGGAATCAGACCTACCCTCTGTGAGTGCAAGAATTGTCTCTACAAGTCAATCTATGTTTTGATGATAACAATACGTATTTGTGAAAGAACCATTTTATGTTCTAACGTGTGTTGTGTACAGATCATAATGATAGAATATATCAGATCCAACACGCACCATCCAGATGAGCGAAATTGATAATATGCCAAGTTACTATGTGTGACACAAGTCGCAAGAAGCAAGAACGCTTTTGTATCTGATCATGATCAATCAGATCCAAGGATGCCGATATTGCGGATGTAATGCTCTTGTGGATGCTATCTTAAAGTGGTCGAGATTCTGAAGATTGCGAAGCTTCTGAAGAAGAGAACCGAAGTGCTGAAGACTCTCATGACTTAAAGTTCTGAAGACAGAAGGCTCTGAAGACCAAGTACAGAAAGACTCTGAAGACTTATGAGTTTTGAATATTAAGGTTCTGAAGATCAAGTATAGAAGACTCTGAAGACAGATTCCTAATGGACAAGTTCTGAAGTTTCGGAAGACTTGAAGAAGTAAAGGATAACATGTTTAAAGACAAGTGCTGAAGTTCTGAAGACTGATTCCTAATGGACTTCTTCAAATAACTTAAAACATGACACATTAGATATCTGAATTAAGAAGACTCAACTCATGCTTCATCAATTAAACATCAGAAGCCTCTGAAGTTCAGAAGTCACATGTTACCGTTGTGAGTAACAACTGTACACGGCGCCCAAGAAAGATACATCACATCACTTCTCCCATAGCAAAAAAAAGGAGATGTATCAGTACAACTAATTATTACACAACGTCTCTTTTCCAACAGCCAACAGTATTTCAAACGGCTATATTTCTACCAGGCTATTTAAAAGGAAAGTGAATTCGCCTCTAATTGACGACACCGTCCACAGATGGATTTAGGCCATCAAAGGTGAATTGATCAAGTCATTGTGTGAAGATAGCAACAACGATGAGTTCTCGTTGTAACACTTAGAATGTCCAAAGCTATCACCATTTACACATGCAAATTGCAGTAACACTTTGCATGACATTATACAGAGATGAGTGCTTGTCCTTAAACAGTAACACTTTCTGCAAATTGCAGTCATAAGTTTCTCTCCTATACGAACGAACCCATATCATGACATTATACTTATGCCTATTTTAACCATTCCTTTCTCATCCTCTTTTCATTCAGGCGCAATCACATTAAGCCCGTTATCTTCTACTTACATGGTGAACAAACCTGTTGGTGATCCTGATCCATATTTGTGCCAAAATTAAATTCTTTTTGTACTTTAACATAGAGACACAATCATAATTTTTGGAAGTATCGCTACCGTTGGGCTAAATAACCAGGTGAGGGTTACCTAACTTAGAAGGAGGATCCTTTTCAAATTCTTTGCTTTTATTATATATATTTTTTCTGTTTCTTTTTCTCCTTTGGGATCATTCACCTATTTGCATCAGTTTGTTCACTTAGCAGTGACTAAGATGGTGTTGACTGCTGAAATAAACTACTTAGGGAGTGAATATTAAAGGTGAGATTTTAAGGCCACAACATAATAAGTATCTGGATAAAGTCCTATAATTGAGAAACTTACGGTGTTAAAACGATATCGATTTTTCACAAGTCTTCCCAAGTCTCTGCATATTATCTTAACTTGTCTAACAACCCAAATTTTTTGAAAATAAATGTTGTTTACCTCTTGAAAATTTTTGTTGTGGCTCAAGAAATGGGGGGAATAAACAAAACTTCACAAATGACTCGTCAAGCACATGTATCATTTAGACTAAGCAAAAATAAACTAGAAAAAAAACGTACTAGAAAAATAAACTAGAAAGCGATAAAATGAAAATATAAAGGAAAACTGAAAACGGTAAATACCTCCTCCCATACTTAAACCGAACATTGTCCCCAAAGTTTCAATAAAATGTGGAAAAGAGATAGGTGGAACCTGAATAATGCTACTGCTGACCGCTAGTACCCTATCCTCTCTGCTCTGAACGTCGGGGTTGACGGCTCCTGCTGCGATGTCGGGCACTCTGTGAGATCTCAAGCTACTGAATCCTCAATGCTAGTGAGGAATTAGACTCTCAGAGTTCGCGGAGGTTTCCCAGTATGGAACCCTGAGTAACCTCCACTAGCTCGATTCGTCTGTCAAGGTAGGCCTGCTGACGCTGCTGCTGAGATGCTACGACGAGTTAAGACTCTAAAATAGAATGCATAGATCGCTCAGTCTACCGCTGCTGCTCACGCATGAAGTCCATCATGTCATGCTGCTGCTCATACATGGCATAAAATAGGCCATCATGCTCTTCTTCATGAGATTGTTGTGCTCTCTACATCTCTTCAATAATATAAAATCCCATAGGAGTACATGCAGAAGGGTTAGTAAAAAGTGGAGTGTGTGCAGGTGATGCATATGGAGGGGGTGCATTATGAACGGGGGACTGGTTTCTCAGCTCATACTCATCATCGGTCACACCGTCCTCGTCCTCTGGGATGTTTTGTGGTACCAGGCCGAGAAAGGGTGCAGCTTGTAAATCATAAATCCAGTTTCTTCTAAGTCGCACATCGGTGCGACGGCAACAGGGTAACACAACACTCGAGACAACTACATTATGAACCATAAGGGTGTAGCCTCCTTTCTACCTCACTTTGCACAATTTCATATCTCTTAAAAATTTTAAATTTATTGTGCGCGGTGGGAGGGTTCCAATGTATCTAGCTCGGTGTCCAACTCAAAAGCATGTGCAATAGAGGTAATCAATCCTCCAAATGCAATAGTTCTGCCCTTTCTCACAGTGGTACACATGTGCGCTATTATGAAAGGGATGGTATTTAATCTCCTGTGTAAGAGGGAAGCCTATAAAAAGGTCAACTCCTTGTAATTTAATTTATTCAAATTTTCTCAGGCAAAAACAGTAGATGCCAACAGAAGCCTAAAAACACGTACGGCCAGGTTGTGGATATCTGAGGCCAAGTTGCCTTCGAAAGAGTTTGTGATATGACCTGAAAGATCATTCCACAGTTGGAATGCCTCGACCTTCCAGTTAGTGTCCATAGGTGTCTCATAGATAGCACCTTCTCCATGAGGGAGTCCTAATTTACTTGCAAGGTGGTCGGTAGTGACCTCATATTCTTTATTAAACATCCTAAATGTCACAGTACCGGCGGTGCTAGCGGTATTAGGACTAACATTGTAAGTTAGGGAACTCGAAAATTCCCGGGTCAGCCTCTCAAAGGTTGGTTCCCTACGAGTAAAAATGTCATGTAATCCTAAATTTTCTAACATATAGAAAACACTATGATAAATCCCTAAACTATATAGGCAGTCAGTGTCGATATTCCTTGTCGCGAAAATTTTGCGTCTCAGCAATGCTCCAAATTTTCCTCTCTGCCTATTCCCCACTCTTCCTTCTCAAAAAATGACCCCTCCGTACTCCATTTCCGCCATTGTTGAAGCTTTTGAGGATAAATGGGTTTTTTTTTGGCAAAGAATGGTGAGATGTGATTTGGTGGAGTTTTTTTATGAAAGTTTGGATTTTTATGGGTGGAAAGTTAATGGGGTAGTGGAAATGGTAGTGGGTTTGATGATTAAGTGGTGGTTAATGGGATTTAGTGGGTTTTTAAGGTAGGTCAATAATGGAGAAAGTGGGAAGAAGATGAGTAGAATGTGAAAAATGGTGGTTTTTAACATTCTGTCCCGTGTAAGGCTTCAGACCCCATGGGCCCCGCCATGAGGGAGTTGGCGCCCGCCATCTTTGTATTTTGGGGATGGACGGAATTTAGGCCTTGGCTTAAATAATAAAAACATGGTATGCAACATGAATAATGATAATAAAATTAAAAAGAATAGAAAATGTAATAATAATTTGCAAATTTTTAAATTTTCATTGATAAAACATAGTATGGTGATAATTGCATATAGTAGGTGAATGCAATGTATCAAGATACTTTGATAAAATAAATGAGCATAATAGTAATAAGGCTGGTAACGGAAATAA
Source organism: Lathyrus tuberosus (assembly GCA_022829125.1). Classification (NCBI taxonomy): domain Eukaryota; kingdom Viridiplantae; phylum Streptophyta; class Magnoliopsida; order Fabales; family Fabaceae; genus Lathyrus; species Lathyrus tuberosus. Next base: position 716,777 of record JALAZF010000959.1, read on the forward strand.
AGTGCGGAAATAAATAAAATGACAAAAAATAAGAGAATGTCTGATAAAGTTGAAAAAAATAATAGTAATGATGATGCGGTAAATCTCCCTCACACGTAGTGTGAGCAATGTCCTCAGTGCTCCAAAAAGGTCTTCTATAATGTTTGGCGATGGACACCCTGATTCATATGTGGATAGGATGCCTTCGCCTCTGCAAGCTGACATCTGAGACTGTACATTTCCTGATACAGGCAATCAATCTCAACAGCATGAGTGGAATCAGAGTCCTCCTTCAGAATGGTGAATTCGGTAAGCTCCTCGCGAAGAGATATTATCTTCTTGCGCATAGTGTCGAACTCAGAGTAAATGTCGCGTCTCTACAGATTAACATTAGAAGAGTATACTATGGTCCTTTCTGGGAGGGGTGTAGGATAGTATTCAGGAACATGTGGTGATCTGGATTTATTAGGTGTCTCATCTTGGGCTTCTAAGGGGTATGACCAGTTCTCTTTATTGTAGACATTGGTTCGGGTTGGATGGGGTAGTCCAAAGTAATGGATGGTCTCATCATCAATTAGGAGCTTGTAATGTTCTTGGCTAAAATAGACTCTCCTAATTAGGCCACGGTCCAGGCAATGCTCTATGTCAATCAAGGTATAACCACAATAGACGGTCAGGTGAGATAATTTGCTAATGAGATTTAAGGCATATGCGATGTGTGTCACCGTTCCTCCTACGTGGATAAGTTCCTCGGAGGATCTGGAAATCATGTTAAGGAGGTTTATTAGGAAATTTCCGCTGGCTACAGGACGTGACTGGGTGGTGCAAAAGAGCATAAGAATTTCTTCAGCACTTACATGGCTATCGGTTTCACTTTTTCCAAAGAAGGTTTGGGCCAAAATCATCTGAAAACACCTAAAAGTTGGGTTATGGATCTTGTTTAACAGTTGGGTGGAGGGATCAGGGCCTCCTCCACCAGTGATTTCACTCCATAACTTATCTAACTCATCCTGCATAATATCACACTCAGGGAATCCATGTATGGCATCAAGACCACACTGAAATCCTAGCAGGTTAGCAAAATATTTGTGGGTAAAAGTATATTCATTTCCAAACAATCTGAAGTTAATTTGGCCTCTTTTGGAACCTCTACCAACATAGGGTTCATAGATAAGTGAGCTAAGGAATTCAAGGGTGAGGTGTCTGTAAGTCACATTCATTGCATCAGAGTATTCATCCCATTGGAGTTGGTGGCAAAGATATCTCACACTAGCTTCGAGGCCTAAGGCTTCTAGGTACCTAGGGTCAGGGTATCTGGTAGGAAGCATTGGTTGTTCAGAAAGGACCACAAATCTTCTCTTCTGAATGTCATCTCTGAACACAACATGCATATCGTCAAAGTGTGGCATCCTGAAAAACAAGGTTAGAGGAGATTGCTATCGAAGGCGATGGGTCTGAAACCTGAAACATGAATATCACACAAGTTAGTCCTGTTAAGCAGATAAAAAGAAATAATTAATTCACCTTTTAAGGGTAACACGTAAATAAATAAACACGAGAAAGCAATAATAATAAAAATGGTCGTGGGTTACCTCCCACGCATTGCTTGTTTAACATCATTAGCTCGACGATTATGAAAATTACTCAGTAGATGTAGCAATGGGTGGTTCGATCAAAGTGTGACCAGAGTAGTAGGTAGGGATATCACCACCGTGATAATGTTCCAACCATTGTCCGTTTACCATAAAAGGACTACATGAATTGTCTCGTATCTCTACTGCCCCGGATCATAGGACTTTAGCAACCTCGTAAGGACCAGTCTATCTAGAGCGTAACTTACCAGGGAACAATCGTAATCTAGAATTGAAAAGAAGTATCGGGTCGCCTATGTTAAACTCTTTCTTAACATTCATTTTGTCATGCCATGCTTTAGTCCTTTCTTTATATATGATGGAATTTTCATAAGCATCGTGACATATTTCTTATAATTTATGAATATCTAGAATGTGTTTGCTACCGACTGCTACGTAATCCATATTAAGGGCTTTGATGGCCCAATAGGCTTTATGTTCCAGCTCAAAGAGTAAGTGACAAGACTTTCTGTAAACAAATTGGTAAGGGGTTGTTCCTATAGGGGTTTTGAAAGCGGATCTATAAGCCCATAAAGCTTCTTGTAATCCTAACGACCAATCCTTTCTAGATATAGAGACGGTTTTTTCTAGGATCTACTTAATCTCCCTATTCGACACCTCTACTTGTCCGCTGGTTTGCAGATGATAGGGTGTTGCTACTCTATGTTTAACTCCATATTTATTTAAGAGATTATCAAATGTCCTTGATATGAAGTGCAATCCACCATCGCTTATAACTTGGCGAGGTACTCCAAATCTAGGGAATATGTTATTTTTGAATAATTTAATAACCACACGGGTGTCATTGGTAGGTGAAGCTACAACCTCGATCCAATTAGACACGTAGTCAACGACCACCAAGATATACTTATTTCCCATTGAGGATGGAAAGGGTCCCATGAAATCTACTTCCTAAACATTGAAGAGCTCTACTTCTTGGATATTTTTCAAGGGCATCTTGTCACGTCTAGAGACATTTCCAGTGCGTTGACACCGGTTACATTTGACAATGTAGGCATGGATGTCGCGCCATAGTGTTGGCCAATAAAGGCCTTCTTGGAATATTTTGGCGCAAGTCTTAGATGTGCCTACATGTCCACCATAAGGTGCAGAGTGACAATGTTTAATTATGTTTTCTACCTCCTCTTCAGGGACGAGCGACGAAATAAACCGTCTGTGCCTCTCTTGAATAGTAGGGGTTCGTCCCAGTAAAAATGTTTCACATCATGAAAGAACTTATTCTTTTATTGGTAGTTGAGGTCAAGGGGAATAATATCGGCGGCTAAGTAATTTACATAGTCTGCATACCATGGTACGTTCGAGACTGCTAAGGCTTTCTCAAGGTCTTGTTCAGAATAAAAGTCAGGGTTATTACTATCATTGATTCTAATAGTGGCTATAAGTCTATCGTAAGCAAAATCATCGTTTATCGGAATTAGATCTGGTTTTTGGTATTCTAGCCTCGAAAGGTTATTAGCAACCACGTTTTTGGTGCTTTTCTTATCACGAATCTCCAAATCGAACTCTTGTAGCAAAAGGATCCAGCGGAGTAATCTAGGCTTAGCATCCTTCTTGCTTAAAAGATATTGGATTACGGCGTGATCAGTGTAGATTATAATCTTGGCTCTGACTAAATAAGATCGGAATTTGTCAATAGCGAAAATTATGGCTAGGAGCTCTTTTTCGGTTGTGGCATAATTTAATTGAGCGGCGTCTAATGTTCTACTCGCGTAATAGATTACGTTAAATTTCTTATCTTTCCTTTGTCCTAAAACAGCGCCAACAGCGTAGTCGCTTGCATCGCACATAATTTCAAAAAATTGGTTCCAATCAGGAGGTTATATAATAGGTGCGGAAATCAATGCTTGTTTAAGGAGTGTAAAGGCTTCGAGACATTTGTCATCGAAATTTAACTCAGCGTCTTTCATTAGAAGGATGGTCAAGGGTTTGGTTATCTTATAGAAGTCCTTGATGAAGCGTCGGTAAAAACTGGTGTGTCCAAGAAAGCTTCGGATTTCTCTAACTGCCTATGGTGGTTGTAAGTTTTCTATAACCTCTATTTTATCTTTATCAATTTCTATGCCTCTTTCAGACACTATGTGTCCTAGTACTATTCCTTCGGTAACCATAAAATGGCATTTCTCCCAGTTTAGAACGAGATTAACCTCTACGCATCGTTCCATAATTCTTTCAAGGTTAGTTAGGCTGTTTATAAAACTGGATCCACATACCGAGAAATCATCCATGAAAACTTCCATGATTTCGTCAAGGAAATTTGTGAAGATTGACATCATACATCGTTGGAAAGTGGTTGGGGCATTACATAGATCGAATGGCATTCGACGATAGGCAAATGTTCCATATGGGCATGTAAAGGTTGTTTTCTCTTGATCATCGGGGTGAATAAGAATTTGGAAAATTCCCGAATATCCATCCAAATAGCAAAAGTAAGAATGTCTTGCTAGACGTTCAAGCATTTGATCTATGAACAGAAGAGGGTAATGGTCCTTCCTAGTTGCTTTGTTGAGTTTTCTATAATCTATACACATACGTCAACCGTTTTCTATACGTTTCGCTACTTGTCTGCCTTTTTCATTTTGTACTACTGTGACACCTCCCTTCTTAGGTACCACAAGTACAGGACTCACCCACTTACTGTCAGAAATTTGGTAAATTATCCCAGCCTCTAGTAACTTCAACACTTCCCTTTTTACCACATCACTCATTATGGGATTTATTCTTCTTTGATGTTCTCTCGAAGGTTTGGAATCATCCTCCAGCATAATTCGGTGCATGCACACGGATGGGCTTATCCCTTTAAGATCATAAATGTTATAACCTAGAGCTGCGGGATATTTTCTTAAGACATCTAAGAGTCTATTGGTTTCATCACCATTTAAGGTGGCGCTAACTATCACTTGACTATTTAGTTCTTCATCCAAAAATTTGTATCTCAGATTCTTAGGTAATTCCTTGAGCTCTACTATTGGTTTCTTAGGGCATGGCATATGGTTTGGGTGAGTGTGAAGCATTCGTAAGGGCTGTCGTCAATATAAGGTTCACTTAACTTTTCAAACCTGTCGTCGTCTATGATGGGGGTTGAGGGTAATTTAATTATTTCCATTGGGTCTGTTTGGTCTAACTCTCTTATGCATTCATCGATGATATCAATGGCGTAACATGAATCATCTATGGCTGGTGCCATTAGGAATTTGGATAGTATAAATTCTACTTTTTCATCTCCTACTTCGAAGGTCATTTTTCCTCTTTTGTCATTTATTATAACTCCAGTTGTTGATAAGAAAGGTCTACCTAGAAGGATCGGGATTTCGTCGTCCGCTTTTATGTCCATGACGACAAAATCTGTAGGGATATAGAGTTGGCCTATCCTAACTGGGATGTCTTCCAAAATGCCTATTGCATATTTAACTGATTTATCGGCTAATTAAAGAGACATCCTAGTTGGTTGCATTTCTCCTAGGTTCAATCTATTACAAACAGCTAAGGGCATTAGGCTTACACTGACTCCTAAGTCCAAAAGTGCTTTGTCGATGACATGATTTCCTAAAACACAGGGTATAAAAAAACTTCCAGGGTCTTTCTCCTTTTTGGCAAGCTCATTCTCTGCAATAGAGTTGCACTCTAAGAGTTTAGGATCATCAAGTCTTCGTTTGTTGGTCAAGATATCTTTTAGGAATTTGGTATAAGAGGGTATTTGGGTAATAATTTCGGTGAATGGAATCTCGACGTGGAGTTTCTCAATCACTTTTACGAACTTCTTATATTGGTTGTCTAATTTGGTTTATTTAAGTCTTTGTGGGTATGGAATTGGAGGTTTGTAAGGTGGGGGTGGTACGTATACTTCATTATCCTTTTCCCCCTCCTTATCTTTAACCTCTTCTTCTTTCTTTTTCTCAGACTCTACTGGTTTCTCTACTTGTTTCTTAGGTGTGGTCGCAACATTCCTGGGGGTTCTGGACTTTTCAACCTAGGGTTTTCAGGTTCGGGATAAGTAGTTCCTCTCCGTAGGGCAATAACGTTTGTGTGCCCCTTGGGGTTAGGTTCGGGTTGTCCAGGAAATTGTCCTCCTGGTGTGGCTTGAGCAGCCTGTTGTTGTGCCACTTGATAAATCTGAGTCTCCAGTATTTTAGTATGGGTAATGACGGAATCGACCTTGGTGGTTAATTGAGTAATTAATCCATTCATGTGAATGTTTTGGTTCATGAACTCCTTGTTTTGCTGGGCTTGGGAGGCAATGAAACCTTCCAACATTTTCTCAAGATGTGGTTTTTGAGGTGTAGCTTGCATAGATTGATTCAGTCTTGGGGCTTGGTAAACTGGAGGTCTTTGGGGGGTAGTTGCCTGAGTAGGGTTAGTATTCTTATAGGAAAAACTGGGGTGGTTCCTTCATCTAAGGTTATAAGTATTTGAATAGGGATTACCTTGGGCATAATTGACCTGGTCTGGGCTTGCTTCGGCTAAAAGATGGCATTCAGCCATAGTATACCCTTGGGTTCCACATATTTCGCATCCGGGTTGAACTGAAGCTACGGTGGCTGCAGGGTTAATCGTTAAACTTTCAACTTTTTGGGTTATGGCATCCACTTTGGCTTTCATATGGTCGAGACAACTAACTTCGTAAATACCTCCTTTGGTCTATTTCGTCTCCACCGGAGTTCGTTTGGTTCCCCATTGATAATGGTTTTGTGCCATATCTTCAATGAGAGTGCAAGCTTCGGGGTAAGGTTTGTTCATTAGAGCGCCACCGACGGTAGCGTCGATGGTCATCTTTGTGTTATACATGAGTCCGTTATAAAAGGTATGAATTATAAGCCATTGTTCTAGACCATGGTGTGGACAAGCTCTTAATAGCTCTTTATATCTTTCTCATGCGTCAAAAAGTGATTCACCATCTTAATGATTGAATCTCGTTATTTGGTTTCGTAGGATAGTAGTCTTACTCGGTGGAAAATATCTAGCTAGGAATACTTTATTAAGGTTATTCCAAGTGGTTATTGAGTTTGCTGGAAGGGAATCTAACCATGATCGGGCTTTATCTCTGAGGGAAAAGGGAAATAGTCTTAGACGTATCGCCTCAGGAGAAGCACCATTTGTTTTTAAGGTGTCTGCTACTTGAATAAAAACCTTTAAGTGTTGGTTCGGGTTTTTCGTAGGAAGACATACGAACTGGTTCTGTTGCACTAGTTGCAATAGGGAAGGTTTTAATTCGAAGTTGTTAACTTGAATGGTTGGGTTTACAATACTAGAGTGGGGTTCTTCGTTGGATGGCAAGGCGAAGTCCTTAAGTGGTCTTGGGTTTTGTTCTTCTGCCATTGCTCTTCTAATTTTGCAGAGCAAAAGACGAGCTCGAGCGTATCTTTCGGGTTCAGCTATTGGATAAACTTAGTTTCTGGTACTTCGAGATCTTCACATCGAGCAACTAAGTAAAAGGGTTGCCTTAGTCTAGACGGTGTAACAACAGGGTACAAAATTTGACGTAGTTGGTCCCCGGCAACGGCGCCAAAAACTTGATGCATGCTTTCCGCAAGTATAAGAAATACTTCAGAGTAATATAAAAGACTATCGATCCCACAGAGACCAATGTCAATCTATCGATTACTATTGTTAAGTTGTTTATCTAAGGCTAATAGAAATAGTATAAAGTGCGCAGGCAAAAGAGAATAAAGAGTAAAAATGAATTCAGATAAATGGCACTGGTATTTAATTCACATCGATCAAACGGTACTCCTATTGTCTAAATAGAGACACTTACGAGGAAACATTTTCTTCTTTGAAAACAAGTTAATTAAAAAGGAACCACCGCGTTAGCGTGATCGAAACCAGACCTACCCTCTAATCTATACCAGCCGCTCACGCTGCACCGGTTGCGTATTGCGTTAAAGTGATGAAGTCCTTTTTTATATAACCACCTCTAAGACTCGGTTAAAAAGTGCTTTTGATTGGAAACATTTAATATCAAAGGGTTTCTGGCATATGCTCAGCCAACCGGATCATAACTCTTTAAACACGCCCGAAAATAGTTTTAAAATCACAAATTTCCCTAATTAATTAACAAAGCGCTTTCGCTGTTTTTATTAATTAAAAACTAACCAACTTTTATCTTAAGTATCGGATGGCTTTTGATCTTACCCGACATATTCACGGTTGTTACTCAAATAGAAACACGGTCCCATTTACGTAATAATCGATCAAGTTTAGTTCAGAAAAGTTGTATTAAAACCAAAACAACCCCTAAAGTATTCCTACAAACATAACATACGGAGTGCCGTTGAAACGACGGTCCTTACATCCCAGCACTAAGGATTTAGCTAGACATGACTATGGTAAACATGGCATGAAATAGATATGCAGGATAAATCATTTAAAAACGGGTAAAGGGTGTGATTGAATTCAAAGACGAGAACGAAAGTGTCACGCTTAAGTTAGGTTTGAAAACAAATCTTTTAAAATAAAGGTATTTAAAACGGACAGTGCGATAAAGTAAAGAATGTAAAGCAGTGCAGGAAGATAAAAGAATGTAAAGCGGTGCGGGAAAGTAAATGAATTTAAAGCAAGGCGGAAAGTAAATAAAGTAAAGTGGTGCGAGAAAGTAAATAAAGTAAAGACGGTGCGAGTAAATAAAATGTGAATTGAATAATAAACCTGCTCCAAACCAGAGACTTCAATCTGGTACAATGCTGGAAAGTAAATCTGACTCGCAAAGTAAAATGGCGGCAAAATTAATCTACTTCTAAAGTGCTCCAATCTTGATTACAACAATGGTGCAATAACCTTTCGATGTGACAGATTATCGCTTTAAACAAACTGAATTTATGCCTATGCTATAACTAAGAGAGGATGAAAAACAAATGGAAATTAAAGGCCTATTTATAGTGTGGGAACCCTTGGAAGTTACACAAAACATTCAGAAATCGTGTGGAGAGAATTCCTCTAGTCATGGCCACCTCCCTCAACTGCCTTTAACCAAGGCGAGTTTTGTGAAGATGGCGCCAGCCGTCTACCCATGACGCCCGCCATGTGTGAAAATGGGGGAAGATGTGGTCTTATGCCCGTTAAGATGTGGGTAAAACCCTACACGTCATAGCGTCCTCCTTGGCGCCCGCCATGTGAAACGCCGTGTGTGTATTTTCCACTGAAATCTTCTGATTCTCGCTCTTTTTGTTTATTTTCTTCATGAAAGGCTCCCTTAAGGTACTTTACCTGAAAACAACATAAAATATAGACATAATGCAAGAAAAACAGTAAATAAACTATAATAATCATGTGCAATCCGAGTCAAATACGCAACATGTTTCGGTATTATTAAACATGTTCATCGCAACCAAGTTCGGGGTCCGGGAGTCGATTACGCAAGAGGAAGGTGTAAGCACCTCTCGCGTCCGTTGTACTCAACATGATCCACCCTTTTTGTTCTAATCTAAGGGTGTGTATCTAAAGCTAAACTGCTAAGGGAATGCAAGAATAAAAAGGGAAAACAAAAGAAAATGAGACTCGATGGGATCTCGAAATCTTATGCCTACGTATTCCCTCATACAAAGGGAAAGTCAATGTCGACGTAGTTTGGAGGACTACGGGTGAAAGGGAAGGTTGCTTGACAAGGATTGGGGCCCTTGTGCCTACGTAATCTCAACAGGTTTGAGAAATTAGAGCGTCTGTAGTTTGGACTATAGTTAGTTAGTCTTGATCGCACTGGGGCGAGAGAAAATGTCCGGTTAGTTGGTCCCGATCGCATGGGGGCGAGAGAAAAGGGAGTTAGTTGTTAGTGAGCTTTCCAAGGAAAGGGATCCTTATGCCTACATATCCTTATTAGGGAATGAGGAATCATAGCATCCATAGTTCATGAAACTACGGTTTGTTGGTCTCGATCGCACTGAGGTGAGAGAAAAGGTTATTATTGGGCGACACTAACATTCGCGTTCTAGCAGTTAGGTGTATTGCCGCTTATTGTTTGGAGTCTTACGTGTTACCTGTTTGCGGTAGAACGGAAATAACATACCCTCTTGAAGACGTTTTGAAGGGAATCTCGAAGGATGAAACTTTCCTAATGTGATCATGCAAGAATGGATCCTAAAGTTTAGGATGAAAAGGGAAAATGCTAACCTAATATTGTCATGCTTGGATTGAGAGCCTAAAATCTATCCTACTTCGAGCTTAATTAAAAATTAAGTCGAACTAGGAGATCCTAAAGGAACATGTGAATACACAAGCTAGCAAGTAATCAAAGCACGGTTAAAAAGTCAAAATGAATTATCAAGAAAAACATGGAAGTAAAAAGGCTTAGAATAGAATCAAACGAGAAGAGAAATATTATGACATGAATGGTGAGTACAAGATATGGGCAAGTGAACAGTCAATGCAAGAATCGCAATCAAAAGAATCAAACAGAAAGGGCCAAAGCCCCAAGCTTAGGAATCAAGGCTACAAATTATCAAGTTAGAAGTCAAAGAAGTTTTGTAAGAATTAAAAAAAAAGACAAAGACCAAAACCTAAACATCTAAATCTTAACCACAAATTAATATTAAAAGGATTAATTCAAGGACTAACTAAGAAAATATTTTTGAAGTTTTCAAATTGATAACTAGGCTAATTAATCTTAAAATTACTATTATATAAATATTGAATCAAACCAAATAAGAAAGTATTTTCCTAAATTAAAATCACTAAATAAGATAAGAACAATATATTAAAAAAAATAATTAGCTAAAAATAATAAATTAAAACAATAATTAAGAAATGGAAATCAAAATAAATATTTGTACATGAACGTAAACTTTTCTTTTCATTTTCTTATAAAAAAAATCAATGGAAATCAAATAAATAAATAAATAAATGCTTTCTTGGGCTAGCAAGGAGGTGAATGCAAACCCATATGGGTGTAGGTAGTAAAATGAATGAGGTGGTGTAGGGGGTGTAAAAAATGATCTAGAGGGTGTGAACAATAATTCAGACTGGGATGAGCCCAAAGCAATATTTGAAGGTTAAAAATAAAAATAAATTAATTAATTAAAATTAAACATAAAAATAAAACATAAAGAACAAAATCAGAAGGAAAAGGAAATCAAGGTCATGACTTTCTCAGAATCTCATTCGCCTTGTTCCTTTCTCACTCTCAACCTTTTTGTTCTCTACCGTGATCCTGTCCCCTTCCTTGTCCTCTCGCTCTCTCATTTTTCGATTTCCAGATTCCAAATGTTAACATACATGAAAATAGCCATGAAACTCCATGGAAAAGCTTAAAGAACAAGATAAGAAAAGAGATGAAACTAAAATGAAGAAGAAGAAGAAGAAGTGAGAATATTGTATAGCATTCACTCATCTTATTACAATGGTCAATGATTACATATATACAACAGAAAGTGACCACACAATACTAAGCATACACAAGCTACATAGGAACTCTATCACAATTCTGTTATGACAGTTGCAAGTTAGTTACTTTACTTATATCAAAAGTTACTGAACTGACCTTATCATTCATATCATTCAACACCCTCCCACAAGCTTGACCATGATATATGTCTATCATACCAAGCATGGTGTTGTACCCCAAAATTTTCCCTTAGATCCATTGATCTTTTGCATATCATATTAGGTCAATCATGCCGCATAACTAACCCGTTTTATCAGGTTTTTTGCTTGTGTTTGTTTCTTTTTTTTCTTATCAGATTTGTCTTAAGGAGATTCAAGGAGTAATTGATCAAGGTCTTTTGGATGGAGCATTAAATCAAGCAAGTCTCTAAGAGATGCCTCCCAATTTTGAGGGTTAAGCCCACCTTGTTCTTGCTTGTGTTATTCATGCTTGTTTACTATATTTGTATATATTTCTTGTATACATGCTTTGTTTGAGATCTTTTGTGGGCATGGTACCATTGAGTGGTGAGATAAGTCCTAACCCGGACTTGAGAGCACTTATGATAAGATTGTGGTGTAATCAATAGTCGGTTGTTGGCAGTAGTACCAATAATTTATGGCATATGATGACCACACTCAGATGAGGCCCTTTGGGATTGTTGATGTCTGATGTGAGCAGTCACATTGATATTACTTTTTCAAATGGGAGCCAAGGATTCTGAGGACCGTAGTTACCTTTACCCCACCTGGCCTTTATAGCGTAGTGCGGTGACTATGAGGGAGCCAGTCCCGAGTAGTTGTCACGTGATACTAAACTCAGACGAGTTTATCTTGAGAATATTATTAACCCACGTGAGTAGTCACGTAGGCCGATAATATCCGAAGGATTTACGTAGACTCTGGGAACTTTTAGAACCATGTTCTACAGTTGATAAACCCTAGTACACATCCTGTGGTTGGTTCTTTACCCAGACTCCATGTCATGATCTCAAACCTTTGATCCTGTTACATGCGTTTTGCATCCTGTTTGCATTGCATTGTATATCATTTGCATTTTTGCATGATTCATTGCATGCGTTTGTTTGTCAAGCAACTCATCTCCAATTGTCTCTATCTTCCAGTGTTTGTCTGTTAGTTGTCAAGTTGATTCCTCGACACTGATACCGAACTAGAGCTAATTACAGACGCAAGTTATCAGAGCAAGAGATACACAATGTTGAGGTCCGAATGGAGATCGATGACCTCAAATCAAGTATGACTAAACTCACTGAGATGCTTCGAGTTTTGCTTGCTAGAGGCGAGCCTCCCCAAAGGGCAGTCATCCTGGAAGTTTCAAGTGCTGATCCTCCATCGGTTCAGGTGCCACCTTCAACTTGGCCCAAGTTTGGTTTGCCACACAATTACTCTCCACCGATTGCATCTAATACTATGATTGGTCAGGCTGCTAGATCAGTGTTTCAAGCTCCTGTTTTTTCCGAACCTCAACCTATAGTTCATACTATTCGAGCTCCCTTTGAGGATCCCCGCTATGAGTATAACGCTGCTAGTGCTCAGGGTGAAGAACCTGAAGACTTTGTTGAACCTGAAGTTTTTCGTGAGCAGTTTCAGACTTTAGACAAAAGACTCAAGGCTGTTGAGGGTAATGATTTCTTTAATGTGGATGCAGACAACATGTGCTTGGTATCAGACCTTGTTATACCCCCTAAGTTCATAACTCCAGATTTTGTGAAGTACAAGGGTCACTCTTGCCCAAGAGCTCATTTGGTCATGTATCTTCGCAGGATGACTGCTCATGCCAAAAATCAGAAGCTGCTTATCCATTGTTTTCAAGACAGCTTGAGTGGAGCATCACTCAAATGGTACATGGGTCTTGAGCAAAACTCTATCCACAGCTTTCAAGGCCTCACAAATGCCTTCATGAAGCAGTATAAGTATAACCTCAACATGGCTCCTGATCGCCGTCAACTGCAAAACATGTCTCAGAATGATAAAGAGTCTTTCAAGGAGTATGCTCAGCGCTGGAGAGAGTTGGCTTCCCAGGTTGAACCTCCTTTGGCTGAGAAAGAGTTAATCGGAATGTTCATGGATACCCTATCCCCATTCTATTGGGAGAAGATGGTTGGAAGTGTTTCCTCCAATTTCACTGATTTGGTTACTATTGGCCAAAGATTAGAGGAAAGTCTTAAGAAGGGAAAAGTATCCAAGGCTGTTGAATCTTCTAATGTTGTGAAGAAATCCTACGGGAACTTTCAGAAGAAGAAGAAAGATCAGACTAATGCTGTCATGGTTGAAGCAAGAAGGCCTCGTCCCCGACCTCAGTATGTTGTTCACCCTGTTGTTGCTGCTATTACTCCTGTGGTTGCTGCACCACGACCAACTCAAGCTTTCCAATGTCCGGCTGTAGGACAGAGCCAATATCGTAATAGGGGTCAATTTGTTCCTATTCCCATGACTTACACTGAACTTTATCCTGGTTTAGTTCAACAAGGTTTGATTACCACAAGGCCTTTGCCTCCTCCTCCAAATCCTCTTCCAGCCGGCTATAGGGCTGATCTTCATTGTGAATACCATCAAGGTGGTGCAGGCCATAACTTGGAAAGTTGCTTTGCATTGAAGGCTAGAGTACAAGAGCTGATGAGAAACAAAATCCTCTCCTTTAAGGACAATCCCAATGTCCAGAGTAACCCTCTGCCAGGGCACACCAAGTGAAGCCTCAGTCGACTTCGGCTCAGCTACTTCTTAAAGACAGGACAGCTCATCCTTGTGTTTGATTAGTCATTAGGCCTTGTTTCTTGTTGTTTTCATTTCCCTTATTTTGTAATAGTTATTTGCTTTCAAATCATGTTTGTACTTTCTCAATTAATGAAATGGGCATTGCAACTTTTTGATTCAATTCATTTGTGTTTGCTATTTATATCTTTATGCTTTCTTTTGCAAAATATTTTATCTTTTTTCCACTTTCCTTTTGATTATGCAAAGATTGGAAGGAGGATGATGAAAACGTTATACCCATAATTGCTGTTGGTATGCTTTCAAATCAAAACTTTGCTGACGATGTAAGGCATTGTTTCAACTTCCAAACACTGGAGAAATAAGGAAGATAACCCCTTGTTAACCCCTTTGAGCCTGGAAGTAGGAGTTTCTTTTCTTTACAAATAAAAACCCGCAATTTTAACCTGGGGCAGGGTAGTTCTCAGTTAACTTGATTATGCATTCAAATACAAGAGTAGCATTCAAGACGCCTTTTGACAAAGTTCACAAATGTTCCTTCGCACACAGTAAGCAAGTGTCGAAGATGTCTTTCAAGTCAAATGCCAATGGTGGTTCGTTGTAATCCTTAAGCCAGGAAGTCACTAAAAAAAACAAGGAAAAAGAAAGGAAAAGTTTGTAGTACAACCAAAGGAGGAAATCTTTAAATCCTTTATCCTGGAAGTCCTCAATGGCAAACAACTTTGTATGGAAGTAGTAACCGCCATTTCAAAGTCCCTTTACTTTTGAACCATCATTACTATCATCAGTGCAATTCCTAATCCTATGGAAACCTGAGTGCATATTTTGAGTTGGCTGAGCGTAGGACTGGAGTTCATCACGTAGATTGGGTGGCACGAATAAACTTTGAGCTTTTATCCGTTGTTTCTTAAACCGTGAACCAGGCCACGTTATAACCCTCAAAAGACCTAATTGAAGCAAGGTTATTTTGAACGCATACTACAGCAAGGTTGCGTAAACTGACTCCCAAAGATTTTTTGCAGATAATTTGTTTTCGCATTACATCTTTTGCTTTACCTTTCACTTTAATGTCTTGAACCACCGTGTTCTAACCAGTATCCTATATACTTTGCACCTCTTTCAAAATGATTTTGATTTCAAAAGTTGCATGAACTTTGCATTTACCATGTTTGTACAAATACTTTTGTTTGCAAACTAGCTTTCTTCTTAAGGAACTTTTAGACATTTGAGAAACTTGGTCGGTGATCCAATCAGGGGCAAGTTCTTTCCATTTCTTGTTGAGAATCAATTCAAGATTTGTGGTTTAATGGCGACTTCTCAGATTTGTTTTATTCAGAAGAGGTTTTAAGACTCATACCGGGGCCAGCAATCCCAGAGTACAGCAAAAACAATCATCTTTTAAGACTCAGACTAGGGCAAGCTTTCTAAGAGCGCCATGAAATGGTCATTTCCAAAATCAATCAAGCTGAAGCAATGATCTGCTCATCTATAATAATCAGCTAGTCTGGGGCAGTCTACCTGAAGAATCCCCAAGCAAGGATCATCAATTTGGATACAGTTTACCAGTGTGGCAGAGATGTGTTCAGCATTAGCATCTCTAGTCCCCAAGCAGAATAATAGTGATCTCCGTGTTGAGGAATCAGTCTTCCAGTCTTGTCTTCTCCACAAAAGAGTTGAGTTGTATCGTCAGCCTCTACATTTGCATTTGATCATATATCATCTGCATAAGTCATATACATATGCATAACATAAGTGTTTCATCCTCATTTATATTTCTCCTGAGTTCGTGTTGTTATCCACGTCTTACCTTACCAAAATGTTACCTGTCCTTTTCATTCAATGCCATTCCTGAATGTTGTCGTTTCATGATTATTTTCTCTCATTCCAGTGCTATTCCTGGATCTTTATATTCTTTCACTCCAGTGCCATTCCTGGATGTCCGTCTCTTGTGATCTCCAGTGCCATTCCTGGATATCTTATTCCTCTTGTTTCTCCCAGTGCAATTCCTGGAAGTTTTGCCTACCTTCTGTAACCACAATCGAATTTGCTCGGATATCTTTTAGTGTTATTCCTGAAAGTCTTATCTGTTCATTCAGTTCCATTCCTGAAAGTCTTATCTGTTCATTCAGTTCCATTCCTGGATGTCTTTCTCACTATCAATCGATACCATTCCTGAATATAGTGATTTACCTTTACTTTCAGTGCCATTCCTGAAAGTTCATAGTCATTTAATGCTGTCTTGGATACTGTGATCCATTTTATCCAATGCTTTCTTGGATCTCTACCTTTCTCACGTTTATCTGATGCTTTCTCAAATGCCGCGACTTGTACCTTTTGTTCAAAGCCATTATTGGATGACTGGTGTCCTTTCGTCCAATGCTTTCTTGGATTCTTACTATTCATATTCATCTAAAGCTATTATTAGATATTGTGAGTCATACCTCTCATTCAAAGCCGTTATTGGATGTCTGGTTTCTTTACCATCTGATGCCTATCCAGATGTGTCTCTCTTTCTGATGTTTTTCAGATCGAGTCTTTGTTCACTTTATCTAAAGCCATTATTAGATATCGTGATTTGTACCTTTCATTCAAAGCCATTATTGGATGACTAGTTTCCCTACCATCTGATGCCTGTCAGGATGCGTCTCTCTTTCTGATGTTTTCAGATTGAGTCTGTGTTCACTTTATCTAAAGTCGTTATTAGATATTGTGATTTATACCTTTCATCCAAAGCCATTATTGGGTGATTGGTTCCCTTGCATTCAATGTCATTCTTAAATGTAATTTTTGTTCACATTCATCTAAAGCTATTATTAGATATCGTGAGTCTTATCTTTCATTCAAAGCCATTATTGGATGACTGTTTCCTTTGCATTCAATGCAATTCTTGAATGTAGTCTCTGTTCACTTTCATCTGATGCCTTCCCAGATTTAATATTTCATCTCATTCTTATCTGATGCTTTCTCACGTTTTATTTTGTGCCCTTCATTCAAGGCCGTTATTGGATGACTGGTTTCTTTGCATCCAATGCCTTCTTGGATCCCTGCTTTGTTCACTTTTATCTAAAGCCATTATTAGATATTATGAGTTTACCTTTCATTCAAGGCCATTATTGGATGTCTGATTTCTTGACCATCTGATGTTCTTCCGGATGTGCCTTCCTCTGTCTTTTCTGGCTTTTCTTGAAGATCCCGTTTGAACTCTTCAGTATAAGAAAATTCCAGAAAATCTTGTGTTGATGTCTTTTCTTTTTAAATTAATCCACAGTGGAGATCATGTCTTCTTTCTGGTTCCATGCCCAGTAAAGAGTGTACTTTCATTTCCCCAGTGTCGTCCGGTCACCTATAAACCTTTCATCCATCTCCTTAGGCTTTTCCTCAGTGAAGAGCACCTCTCTGGCTCCCATTCCCAGTGAGGACCCGTAGGACTTCCTCTTTTTGTTTCTATCCCCAGTGCATCCTTTGAGTCTCCCCATTGATTCTCTTTTGTTGATCGATCTGTATCCCCAGTGAGTCTTTCTTGTGGAGGCTAACCTTATCCTTCCCCAGTAAGTTCACCTGTGTTTGGCTGCTCTTCCTGGGTGTCCGGTTTTGTCTGCATTTTTGCATCTTGCATGGCATCATATCATCATATTAGCAGCATTGCACGTCTTTGTATCTAAGGGCAAAATTTTCGGTTTGCTATATTTAAATACCTTTCACCCGGACGTCCCGAGCATCATCGTTCCTCGTGCCATTCGGTGAAGATATTTAAATAGGGGCAACTGTTGTACCCCAAATTTTTCCCTTAGATCCATTGATCTTTTGCATATCATATTAGGTCAATCATGCCGCATAGCGAACCCATTTTATCAGGTTTTTTGCTTGTGTTTGTTTCTTTTTTTTCTTATCAGATTTGTCTTGAGGAGATTCAAGGAGTAATTGATCAAGGTCTTTTGGATGGAGCATTAAATCAAGCAAGTCTCTAAGAGATGCCTCCCTAACCCTAACCCCACCATGACCAAATTTCTACTCATTTTATCTACCCTCATTTGTCACCTTCATTTTCTAAACCTATTTCACTAACCTTTTCATTTTATCAACTTTATTCCAATTGTTCAATTTAATTCTCCTAAACCTCATTTAATCCTAATCATTGCCAAATCCATTATTATTTATTTTTCCTAATCACCTTTGCTTATGCAAGACCATTTTTATTTCCTAAGCCTATGTTTCATAACCCATCGTGACCAAAAATAAAGGAGAGAAGGTGTTACAAATTATCAGAATTATTTTCATTGCCAAGTGGCCAATAGGAATCAAGACTGAATATGTTGACTTTTCAACCCAAGCATCAGCCAATGGAAATGTACCAAACTGGAAAGGAAGAACTCAGCATTATTTGAAATCCATCCATTCACAAAACCATTCAATCCTTGGCACAAAACTATTTTGAACTCTCCAAAGACAATTCCCTTTTTGAGCTCTCAATGGTTTGCCTCAATAAAATTGATTCTGAAGATTTGCTTGTCTTGGCATTCATCCTGACACCACCTACAAGATGCTTTCTCAATCCCAAAACCTTGCCTTATTTGATAGCCTCTCAGTGACACCAGAGGGAGGGTTCTGAAGACATGCATGAAATGGTGAAGCTGCTCCTGTAGCATCTGCTTATTTTGGAACGGCATGGGAGCGTCTGTTTCCAAGAGCTGAAGAACGTTGGAATTCAAATTGTAAACCCTAGCTCCAACCTTGCCCACCAAGAGTTTTGAAACTTAACCCGGCCTATCAAGCAGCCTATATAAAGAGCTCGTCTACAGCTCTCAAGGGACATCAACATTACAACAACACTTCTCACAAAATTGTTAAAGCTTCTGGTGCACGAGCAAGAGAGAGGAAGAGTGCTTTCAACATTCTGGTTCAAGCTCGGAAAGTTCATCACAGGGCGAGGAAACAGTGGACTTGCTCCACTAGGTATCACCTAATCTCTTTCTATTATTATGCATTATGATAATGATCACACGTATATGCACCATGCTGTTATCATTTTCACTCCATTGTTGTCTGTTTTTTGTATGGTTATTTTGCTTCATGTTTGATCATCATGATGTTATATGTATCTCTGCTTGATTATCGTTTATTGCTGTAAAATAATCATCATGCTGGTTTTCATTTTGTGTGATTTAATCGTGTTCGGATTCGTCTGGTTTTGTTCGTGTTCGTGAAATAAAAATGAATGAATGAGAACTGGGTGGCACTCGCCATGTTTAGTTTGGTGGCTCCCGCCACATAGTATATTAATAATATTTAATCACCACTCACCAAAATAAAATAATATAATAAGGAAAGAAGAAACCATGGCGCCAGCCATGCTTCCAGCATGGCGCCCACCACCTCCATCATGTGGCGCAAGCCACCCCTTTCCTGGGGATTCTTCTTTTTTTTTATTTCGTTGTTTTTTTAATTATTATCGTCCATTTCTTTTCTGTATGTTTTCTTAATAATTTCATAACAAAAACAATATGAATTCTTCTGTTTCTTATTTCTTTCTTATCAATTGTGTTTTTGAATGTTAGATACATTTCCTTAAGCATGCTATGATTTATGTTTGAACATTGCTGCATGAACGGTATCATAAATGTTGGTTGTATTTTTTTTGCTTCTGTTTGTTATTGCATGATTCCAATGCCTTGTCTTCAATTATGAGAATATCTTTTTCTGCTATACCTAATGTAATCATGTGCTCACTGTTTCCAAAATGTGTTACTGTTTTTAAATATGCTGTGATTCATGAAACTCCTACCATGAGAATGTCGTTTGCTTTGCTCCTGTTGCTCTTCATGCTATGAGTTAATTCTTTTGCTCCTGTTGCTTTTCATGCCATGAGTTAATTCCTTTGTTTCTGTTTGCTTTCTATGCCATGATTGCCATGCTTGTGTAACTACTGTTTGTGAATTGATTCTTCTATGAATGTATTTGATTTGTGAAGTTCTGTCTCTGACTTTATCATTAACCTTGCCATGCAATATTGTTTGTTTTGCTATCTGTTGATAAGTTATATGTTTTAGAATGCTTTGCTTCAAATTGTGAATGCCTCTCTGCCATTTATGTTTACTACATGACCATTTGCACTCATTGTTTGCTATGTCCACATTTATGTTCATTTCATGTTTAAATGCTCACTGTTTGCTATGTCCACATTTATGTTTATTTCATGATTATATGTTCACTGTTTGGATTTATTGAACTCTTATTTATTTCATATTCTTCCACTCTCTGTAACTCTTATTTATAAGATGTTATGTTCCCCATTCCAAAGGAAATTACTTCTTAAAATTGACTCATGAAGTCATTAAACAAACCACCCTACCTTTAACAATAGAAACCTATCCCATTTCTTGGCTATCACGAGCCAATGAAATCATAACTTAGTAATAGATTAGAGTTATCGGAACTCTATGTGATTCTCATCATCGTGAGAACTCACTTTCCCCTAGGGTTTCAACCTTTAGCATAGTACCCCTTAGCAAGCAATAGCAAGTAAAACAAGAGGCTCCCGTAGAGTACTACGGACGTTTAGGGTGCTAATACCTTTCCTAGGCGTAACCAACCCCCGAACCTTAGATCTCTTCCCTTTAGGTTTTTCTAACGATCTTGAACCTTTCCTTTGGATAATCAAAGTCGGTTGTAAAAGAAAATGATGCAAGTTAATAAATAGCTTGTTATCCGATTTTCACCGCAACTGAAATGGCGACTTCACTGGGGATGCTGAAAAAAATTTGAGGGTTAAGCCCACCTTGTTCTTGCTTGTGTTATTCATTCTTGTTTACTATATTTGTATATATTTCTTGTATACATGCTTTGTTTGAGATCTTTTGTGGGCATGGTACCATTGAGTGGTAAGATAAGTCCTAACCCGGACTTGAGAGCACTTATGATAGGTTTGTGGTGTAATCAATAGTCGGTTATTGGCAGTAGTACCAACAATTTATGGCATATGATGACCACACTCAGATGAGGCCCTTTAGGATTGTTGATGTCAGATGTGAGCAGTCACATTGATATTACTTTTTCAAATGGGAGCCAGGGATTCTGAGGACCGTAGTTACCTTTACCCCACCTGGCCTTTATAGTGTAGTGCGGTGACTATGAGGGAGCCAGATCCGAGTAGTTGTTACGCGATACTACACTCAGACGAGTTTATCTTGAGAATATTATTAACCCACGTGAGTAGTCACGTAGGCCGATAATATTCGAAAGATTTACGTAGACTCTGGGAACTTTTAGAACCATGTTCTACAGTTGATAAACCCTAGTACACATCATGTGGTTGGTTCTTTACCCAGACTCCATGTCATGATCTCAAACCTTTGATCCTGTTACATGCGTTTTACATCCTGTTTGCATTACATTGTATATCATTTGCATTTTTGCATGATTCATTGCATGCGTTTGTTTGTCAAGCAACTCATCTCCAATTGTCTCTATCTTCCAATGTTTGTCTGTTAGTTCTCAAGTTGATTCCTCAACACTGATACCGAACTTGAGCTAATTACAGACGCAAGATATCAGAACAAGAGATACACAATGTTGAGGTCCGAATGGAGATCGTTGACCTCAAATCAAGTATGACTAAACTCACTGAGATGCTTCGAGTTTTGCTTGCTAGAGGCGAGCCTTCCCAAAGGACAGTCATCCAGGAAGTTTCAAGTGCTGATCCTCCACCGGTTCAGGTGCCACCTTCAACTTGGCCCGAGTTTGGTTTGCCACACAATTACTCTCCACCAATTGCATCTAATGCTATGATTGGTCAGGCTGCTAGACCAGTGTTTCAAGCTCCTGTTTTTGCCGAACCTCAACCTATAGTTTAGACTATTCGAGCTCCCTTTGAGGATCCCCGCTATGAGTACAACGCTGCTAGTGCTCAGGGTGAAGAACCTGAAGACTTTGTTGAAACTGAAGTTTTCCATGAGCAGTTTCAGACTTTAGACAAAAGACTCAAGGCTGTTGAGGGTAATGATTTCTTTAATGTGGATGCAGACAAGATGTGCTTGGTATCAGACCTTGTTATACCCCCTAAGTTCATAACTCCATATTTTATGAAGTACAAGGGTCTCTCTTGCCCAAGAGCTTATTTGGTCATGTATCTTCGCAGGATGACTGCTCATGCCAAAAATCAGAAGCTGCTTATCCATTGTTTTCAAGACAGCTTGAGTGGAGCATCACTCAAATGGTACATGGGTCTTGAGCAAAAATCTTTCCAAATACTTCAAGACCTCACAAATGCCTTCATAAAGCAGTATAAGTATAACCTCAACATGGCTCCTGATCGCCGTCAACTGCAAAACATGTCTCAGAATGATAAAGAGTCTTTCAAGGAGTATGCTCAGCGCTGGAGAGAGTTGGCTTCCCAGGTTGAACCTCCTTTGGCTGAGAAAGAGTTAATCGGAATGTTCATGGATACCCTGTCCACATTCTATTGGGAGAAGATGGTTGGAAGTGTTTCCTCCAATTTCACTGATTTGGTTACTATTGGCCAAAGACTAGAGGAAGGTCTTAAGAAGGGAAAAGTATCCAAGGCTGTTGAATCTTCTAATGCTGTGAAGAAATCCTACGGGAACTTTCAGAAGAAGAAGAAAGATCAGACTAATGCTGTCATGGTTGAAGCAAGAAGGCCTCGTCCCCGACCTCAGTATGTTGTTCACCCTGTTGTTGCTGTTGTTACTCCTGTGGTTGCCGCACCACGACCAACACAAGCTTTCCAATGTCCGGCTGCATGACAGAGCCAGTATCGTAATAGGGGTCAATTTGATCCTATTCCCATGACTTACGCTGAATTTTATCCTGGTTTGGTTCAACAAGGTTTGATTACCACAAGGCCTTTGCCTCCTTCTCCAAATCCTCTTCCAGCCGGCTATAGGGCTGATCTTCATTGTGAATACCATCAAGGTGGTGCAGGCCATAACTTGGAAAGTTACTTTGCATTGAAGGCTAGAGTACAAGAGCTGATGAGAAACAAAATCCTCTCCTTTAAGGATAATCCCAATATCCAGGGTAACCCTCTGCCAGGGCACGCCAAGTGAAGCCTCAGTCGACTTCGGCTCAGCTACTTCTTAAAGATAGGACAGCTCATCCTTGTGTTTGATTAGTCACTAGGCCTTGTTTCTTGTTGTTTTCATTTCCCTTATTTTGTAATAGTTGTTTGCTTTCAAATCATGTTTGTACTTTCTCAATTAATGAAATGGGCATTGCAACTTTTTGATTCAATTCATTTGTGTTTGCTATTTATATCTTTATGCTTTCTTTTGCAAAATACTTTATCTTTTTTCCACTTTCCTTTTGATTATGCAAAGATTGGAAGGAGGATGATGAAAACGTTATACCCATAATTGTTGTTGGTGTGCTTTCAAATCAAAACTTTGCTGACGATGTAAGGCATTGTTTCAACTCCCAAACACTGGAGAAATAAGGAAGATAACCCCTTGTTAACCCCTTTGAGCCTGGAAGTAGGAGTTTCTTTTCTTTACAAATAAAAACCCGCAATTTAAACCCGGAGCCAATGCATTTGTTAGAAAATCAGCAAATTGTTCTTGAATCATGACAACCAGCCCAATTTGTATCAACATAACCTTTGATTTATGTGTCTGAATTCCTAGGAAACATGAGTCCTCTGCCAGGATTTTGTTTCAAATATCTAATCACTCTACATGCATCCTTATAATGAGTTACAGTTGGAGAATTAAGGAACTGATTGAGTTGTTGAGTGGCAAGTGTTATGTCAGGTCTAGTTGTATTTAGGTACAAGAGTTTGCCAATGATTCTCCTATAGGCTGAAATATCTTCAAGAGGTTGGCTGTCATCTAGGTTAAGTTTCAATGAAAGATCAAGGGGAGTGGTGGCTGGCTTTGAACCAAGGAGCCCAGATAATTCAAGAAGGTCCAAGCAGTATTTTCTTTGTGAGATACAAATGCCATATTTCGAATGAGCCACTTGTAACCCCAGAAAATATTTGAGAATGCCAAGGTCTTTGATTTTGAAGTTATGGTCAAGGATTGTTATGATCCTTGAAAATTTAGTGAGAGAATTGCCAGCTATGATGATATCATCAACATAGACTAGGAGAGCGGTGAATGCAGCTTCATGTTTGAGGGTGAATAAGGAGTAATCAGAGGTGAACTGATGATAGCCTTGCTGCAGAAGGAGATGTGTCAGTTTTTTATACCATTTTTTGCTTTCCGGTTTGAGACCATACAAACTCTTTTGAAGCTTGCAAACAAGACCTGGTTTAGCCACAACACCATCTGGTATGGACATGTAAACATATTCTTGCAAGTCACCATGTAAGAAGGCATTGTTTACATCCATTTGATGGATGTGCCACTGCTTGAGAGAAGCCAAGGCAATCAAAGTCCTAATTGTTGTTAATTTTTCTACAGGAGAGAAGGTATCAAAGAAATCCAAACTTTCTATTTAATTGTAGCCTTTAGCCACTAATCTAGCCTTGTACCTTTCAATTGTGCCATCAGCCTTGTGTTTCAATTTATAAAGCCATCTACTGCCTATAGGCCTCACATGGGGGGGCTTATCAACTAGTTGCCAAGTGTTGTTAGCAGACAAGGCTACTAACTTAGCATCCATAGCTTGCACCCAACAATCATGTTGGCAAGCTTCTTTGTAGTTCTTAGGTATAACACACTTGGTGATAGACAAGGCGATGTTCTTTTGAGACGGAGACAAATGATCAAAAGAATGAAAATGAGCAATAGGATAGGGAGTACCTGAAGGAGATGGATCTGAATGACTTGTAGAAGAGCTACATACATAGTCATGTAGATAAGAGGGAGTATGTCTCTGTCTAGCAGGTCTGGTATTGGTGGTTTGATCAGGTATTGTAACAGGGTCAGTGTTAGACATGGTGTGATCAAGGTCAGTTTCAATTGTTTAGAGGTGTGGTGCTGGTATAGATGTGGGTTTAGAATGACTGATGGTGTTAGGATGAGAAGGGTCAGGAGTGATTTGTGTGTCAGTTGGAGTGTAGTATGTCCAAGTTGGGATGGGTTTAGGAGAAGGGTAAGGAAAAATGTGTTCATGATGAGTAAGATTTCTGGATACAAATATTTCATTATTATTGATGTCTAGCAGTATGCTGCCTTTCATGCCAGGTTTATAACCAAGGAAGACACACTTTCTTGCACGAGGGGCAAGTTTGGTTCTATGTGCCTGTAAGGTAGAAGCAAAAACAAGGGAGCCAAAAACTTTAAGGTCATTCATATCAGGTGTTTGATGGTACATAATTTGGTACGGAGATTGGTTATCAAGGATGGGAGTTGGTTGTCTGTTCATAATGAATGAAGCATGTAGAACAGCATAAGACCAGTAGGTTTTTGGTAAATTTGACTGATAAAGAAGGGCACGGGCAATGTTCAAAATTTGTTGGTGTTTTCTCTCAACACGACCATTTTGTTGAGGAGATTCCACACAACTTGTTTGGTGTAAAATGCCATGAGTGTGATAAAAAAAGATATGTTAAATTCTGGTCTATTGTCAGTTCTAACAATTTTGATTTTATGGTTATGTTGGGTAAGTATAAGATTGACAAAGTTTATCACATTTTGCCTGGCCTCACTTTTGTGTTTCATAAGGGAGAGCCAAGTAAATCTGCTGCAGTCATCAATTGCAGTCAGAAAGTAAGTATGGCCATGGATAGAGGGAATGGCAATTGGTCCCCAAATGTCAAAATGTATAAGGTTAAAGGGTTGTGAGGCTTTGCTTGTACTATTGGAAAAGGGAATTTTTCTTTGTCTTGCAAAGTGACACACATCACAAACAGATTTGGAATCAACTTTAATAAAAGGGAAAATGGAATGTAAGGTATGCATACATTGAGTGGATATATGTCTTAATCTAAAATGACAAATAACATGGTTTGGTAAAGTGATATGATTGGAACTAGTACTAGAGTTACATATTATCTTATTTTCTATGACTAAGTAATACAAGTCTTGTACTTTATCACCAGAACCAATCGTCCTCCTTATGCTCCTTGCCTGAATAAAACAGTTCAAATCATTAAATTCAACAGTGCAGTTAAGAGATTGACAGAGTTTTGAAATAGAAATGAAATTCAAGGAGAAAAATGGTACATAAAGAACATTTGTTAGAATGAGTTCAGAGGAAAACTTAATAGTGCCAGCATGTTTAGAAATGGCAAACTGACATGTAGGCATTCTAACTGAATAGGGGGAATGTCAATGTAAGAGTGAAACCATTTTAGTGAACCACACATGTGATCACTAGCACCTGAGTCTATAATCCAAGATCCTAGAGAAATTTTTTGACAAGAAAGAGAGTGAGACATAGCTGAAGAAGGCATAGTACCTGACTAAGTGCTCACTGAATTAACAAAGTTTGAAGAAGTTGGTGGCGTGATAGCAGATTGTTGTAACAATTTCATCAACTAATCATATTGTTCAGCTGTAATTGAAGGGGATGTGGTCTTTGCATCAGTGGTTTGTAAATCAGGTTCAACATCTTGATCATTTGTAGAAGAACGGTTGGTAGATTTCCTTTGTAGATGAGGAGGAAAGCCATGCTTGGCATAGCAGTTGTCAATAGTGTGGTTGGTCTTGCCACAATGAGTACACACATGATTATTGCCTTTGCTATAAGAGTTTTGTGATCTTCCCTTGTATCTTTGGGAGTCAGTGGCATTAACAACAGAAGTAGGATCTTCAGGATTGTGGAAATTCCCTTGTCTCTCATGTTGAAGAACCATGGAAATATTTTGTTCATAGGAGGCAGCGGATCCAACAAGAAAATTTGAGATTTAACTACATTATAATTCTGGTTTAAACCAGTCAAAAATCTGATGGCGTATAAAGTGGTATGGCTCTTTCTTGCATTACGCATGGCTTGACATGAGCACTTTATGTGACAAGAGCATGTGGGAATTGAAATGTAAATTTCAAGTTCCTCCCATAGAATTTTTCAGGGCAGAATAGAACTCAGTGACAGATTTTGAATCTTGTTGTAAGCCATAAATTTCTTGCATAAGTTTAGAAATACGTACTAAATCACCTTGTGAAAATAGTTCTTTAAGGTCAATCCAAACATTAATGGCATTTTACATGAAGATGATGGATTAAGCAATGGAATCTAAAACTGAGTTGATAATCCATGAAAGAATGAGCATGTTGCAGCGATTGAAGGCGCAATAGAGAGGATCAAAGTTGTTAGTGATAGGATCAATGGTGCCATCTATGAATTCAAGCTTCATCTTTCCTCCAAGAGCACGGCGTATCGAACGAGCCCAAGAATGGTAGTTGGTGCCATTGAGTTTAGGTGAAACACTGACAGATGAGGGTCTATCACTTGGATGAACAAAAAAAGGGCTTGATTGATCTAGTAGAGGATCGGTATGTTGGCATGTTGAAGCCATGAAAATGGAAGTGAAAGAAAAGGAATAAAGGGAACAAACACTCTCAGATCGAGAGGCTCAATATACCATGTTATCATACATGAAAACAGCCATGAAACTCCATAGAAAAGCTTATAGAACAAGATAAGAAAAGAGATGAAACTAAAATAAAGAAGAAGAAGAAGTGAGAATATTGTATAGCATTCACTCATCTTATTACAATGGTCAATGATTACATATATACAACAGAAAGTGACCATACAATACTAAGCATACACTAACTACATAGGAACTCTATCACAATTCTGTTATGGCAATTGCAAGTTAGTTACTTTACTTGTATCAGAAGTTACTGAGCTGCCCTTATCATTCATATCATTCAACACCAAATGTCTACTTCCAATTTCTACTTCTCTATTTTTATGTGTTTGGGGTTGTTGCGGTTCAATGTTATGGATTTTCGTTGGCCGGAGTTGTGATGAGCGCACGAAGGTGATGATTCTGATATGAGAGGCGTCAATTCTGTTTTTCTTGAAATTGTAGGGTGGTGGAAGCTGCGGGTTGGAAGTTGTAGTTGAAGGGTTTTTGAGTGTTGCGGATTGCGTATGGTTTTGACGGAGAGGGTCGCAGCAGCCGTTGTTGTTTTTGTTCTCACGGTGGGGTTTAATGGAGAGGTAAAAAATGGTTGAAGACGAAGATGGTTTATGGTGTTGGATGTGAGGTGGTCCGTCTGGTTCGAACGGCTGGAAGAAAAAGAGAGAAACGGAGGGTGGCACAAGAATGGTTGGTGAGCGAGGTTAACCGTGTGTTTGTGAAATGTATGCGCTGCTGTGTTCAGATGTTTTTTTGGATTTGTTCATCGCATCCTGGAGGTTTCAAAAGGTGACCTCCTCTTCTCTTTTTTTATTGTTTATGATTTTCTGCCATCCTCTCTCAATTACTTGTTTTTATTTTTAAAACAAATAAATCTTATAGAATGCAGCATTGTTGCAGGTTGTTCTCAGAGGTCATTTTCGCTGCAGAAGTCTTGTCTTGGTCGCAGGTTATTGTTAGTTAGGTCTTTTTCGCTGCATGTTCGTACAATTTTGTGCAAGTTTTTTTTTTTGTCTTAAGGTGGTAATTGTTGTGATGTCTTTGTCTTTATGAAGCTATGTTTTGGTTCAGTTGTGCAGATGGTGCAGAGCTTTTGCAGTGATGCGCAAGATGTACGATCTTGGACCATAGTATGTCACTTGGGACGTGTTTTTGTTTTGGCTTGGAATGCTGAGTTATTTTCATTTGCAGGTTTGTAGCAGGTTTTTCTTTGTGGTTTGGAGGTTGTGGTGTAGTGTGGTACTTGAATGTTTTGTTGTGTGAGGCAAAGTTTGGCATTTTGCTGCAGGATATGGTTTTGATGCAGGGTATAGAGTGTCGGTTAATAGGGTTGGAAAGTTTGGCATATGGTAGCATGTGTTTTGGCATGAAGCTGCAAGCTGTATGGTTGGTGAATGATGTCATGGTTGGGTCGGATTGTGTACAGCTTATGTTATCTTGTGGTTTTGGCTTCATGTCTCTTTTTTTTACTTTTCTTGTAACAAAAGTGTAATAGGAAAATTGTAATGGATTTGGGCTTATATAATGCAATGAATTGGACTGGACTATCATTAATTTTTTTGGCAAGTTATTATAAAAATGGAATAAGGGGAAATTGGTTGAATAAAAGAAATGGGTAAATTGGCATGAAAGAAACGGGTGTTTAAATTTGAAACTAAATTGAATAAAGATGATAGATAATGGATTAGAAAATGAATTGATTAAAAATATTTAAAAAATGGAGAAAAACGAATGGATTTAAAAAAATGGTTTAGTGGTTTGGGTAAGAAATGGATAGAAAATTGAATGGATTGACAGTGGAATTTGAAATACGGATAATAAAATGGATGGTTACGGGAATGGGTATGAGTAAAGTTAATGCGCCTCCAAACTTGAACAACACCTAAAACCTCGACAAATGCACTTAACTGCTACAAATCCTGAACAACATCACAACCCCGAATTCATATTAACATGATCTTTAATTGATAAACAAACTTGATAAATCCTTGGATCAATGACAAGAACATGAACCACATAATCAGGACTTTGCAAACAACTTGAAATGTACCAACTGCCCTGACTTTCAATGGCTCTGCAACCCAACTTCAACAGATAATTTGAATTAACACGAAACCCTAGTTTGATGATCTTCAGATATAAATAATGAAACAACCTCCACTTTCCTGACCAAGACCAGTATCACATCCAATTGAACTGAAAACTACAGCGCACATACACTTAACCTGCTAGCCTCAAGTGAAACTCAACTAAACGACATTTGCCTATCTTAAACACAAAGGGTGAGAAACCCTAATCTACTTACCTTAAGTGCATACTGATTAAACAAAGACTTGATGAGAACTGAAACCCTGATTTAAAGTCTTTCCAGCTAAGCCACTGATGAAATCCTAAACAAACGACACCCTTGAGGAAACTCAGAGAAGCTGACATTGTGCTCTAATAAACTTCTGATAGAAATTGCTCATTATAATTGAAAATCCAACAACTTTTCCTCAAAATAAAGTGCAATAACCAAATGAAATAACCTCTGAATAATGGAAAACCAATACAACAACAGGCCTCTGATCCCATGTATTAAAATCTTGATGAAATGCATGCTAAACTATACAGATGATGCAAAGTGCAAGTTTTAAAATGTCTGGTCAAAATTTGGGGTATGACAATATTCAACATTCTTTCATCTTGTTAAGATTGAAGTTGATCACTATGGCTTAGTGGTTGTTTGCCCATGTCACTAGTTTTGTTGCAGAAAAGAAAGTGAGTAGGTTCTCATGTTTAGGGGGAGGATCTAAATAGAAAGTCTTTGGGTAGTGTTAGGAAGAGGAATTAAACAATATAGGGTTTGTATTTTCTTGTAAGTTAATTATACTAAGCTACTAATAGTGAATTTTCTTTCTTTAGTTGTGGACTCATCCCCTAGACGTAGGTGTAGTTTCACCGAACTAGGTAAACAATTGATTGTGTTCTTTATTTCTTTTCTGCTCCATCATTTATTACTTTTTAGTGTAGTGGTTCTGATGTATCTTGTCGAACCTGTTGTCGAAGCATCGAGTTTGACATGTGTCAATTGAGGAACATAATTCCATCAATTATCACTAGATTTGTTGACTTACTTCGATTGTATCCTCTCTATCAATCTTCTTCAACCTTTTAATTTCTTCTATGTATGCCTTATCATCATCTTCTCCTATAATCCCTAGGTCATAAGACTTCTTCCAGATTTTACTAGCTACTACTTCATCTTCATTATCCAAGAATCTTTTATTTACTTGAAACACATCCTGGTTAGAAATTGATTCACAACAAAGTTTTGTTCCACTCGAGAATTTTTCCATTGAACTAGGAGAAAAATTGGAAGGAACTTGAACAACTGATTTGTATAAGACAACCCTAGAATTATTGGGTTTAGGAGGCAACAAGGAAGAAAAATAAGAAGGTTTCACAAAGATGTCTGAGTTGGAAGAAGACGCAAAGGGGATTTCAGGTAAATTTCTACAATCCTTCAATTCTCCAATTAGTTTGCATTTTTGTTTGGGCTTTAACAAAAATTATGAACTTTTCGGGCCATTATATTGAAGGCCTGAAGCACTTATAAGGCCCACATGGGGCTGAATAAAGGAATCAATCTGCAAGGGGTGTTGACTCTACATCTCTGTCTACTCCTCTATGTTGCACTTTATTGGATAAAGTGTCTCAAGGTGATTGGACATTTCCTTAATGATCTTCTCGATTGAAATCTGACTAGATGGTATTCTATGATCCATTACACTATTTTAGATTACCACCATAGTCTGTTTATCCCGCTGAGGATCTGAAACTTTCTCCAATTTCTTGCTTCTGAATGAGGAACCAAAACTATCTTTGACTTTCTCTGAACCGCCATCATCATCTTTCTCCAATTCACTGAATTCCACATCTGAGTCAAAATTGAAGAATTGTCTAATTCAATAAACTTTGACATTTGTTATTGTTTTATGTTCTGACTATAAACTAGTGGGATACTTGTGCGTTCGCACGGGTACTGGTGTGTTACGCGCATTTGTTTTTAAAATATAATAAGAATGTAAAAAAGAAAAATAAACTATTTTTACCAAAAGAGTTTATTATTTTTAAAAGAAGATATAGTTTGATTTATATGTGGACCATAAATATAATTTTTTCATATATACAAATATTTGTATCAACCGTATTTTTTCTCGTATGTAAATATTAATTTTGTTTTGACATTATTTATAAAAATATTTATGCAATCATTTAGTTTTATAAATATCAACGAATAACATAGTATTTGTAAATATTATTTTAATTGTATAAATAAATATTAGTAACATAAATAAATACATTTTGTACGTGTTTGAATTCATACATGAATTTAAATATATTTACATTTTTTTAATTGTTCAAAAATTGTAATAACCCGTGCGTTCGCACAGATTCTGGTCTAGATACTCGTGCGTTCGCACGGATAATGATATGTTATGCGCATTTGTTTCTAAAATGTAATAAGAATGAAAAAATAGAAAGACAAAATTATTTAGCCAAGAAAGTTATTACTTTTAAAAGAAAAAACATATTTTTATGGGTTAATTGTGATTTACCCCCCTGACATATGAGCGAATTTTGATTTACCCCCCTACATGCCTTTAGGCAACGGTTTTTTTGAAAAAATCGTTGCCAAAACCTGCCTATGGCAACGGTGGGGGGGTAAACCAAAACACTCTCATATGTCAGGGGGGTAAATCACAATTAACCCTATTTTTATTTATATTTGGATCATAAACATAGTTTTTTCATATATACATATATTTGGATCAACCGTATATTTTCCTGTATGTAAATATTAATTTTGTTTTGACATTATAAAAGTATTACAAATAGACTTTTTCACATATATAAAAATAATGTTCAATATAAAGTATTTAAATTTTTTTCATGTATACAAATATTTGTCTCATATACTATTTTATTATTTTATAAATGACTTTATTTTTTCCGTTTCATTAATTCACTTATTTTCTTAGATATATATTTTCATTTACAGACTTACAATAAACTTGTAGGAAAAACTAAACCGTTGACATGTACTAACATATCGTATGTAAATATTAATTTTGTTTTAACATTAAGAAAGTATTTGGATCACAAATACACTTTTTCTCATATATAAAAATAAAGTTCAATATAGAGTATTTAAATTTTTTCCATGTATACAAATATTTGTCTCATATATTTTATTATTTTATCAATAATTTTATTTTTCTCGTTTTATTAATTCACTTATTTTCGTAGATATATATTTTCACTTACAATCTCGCAAATTTTGTAAGTATTATTACAAATGCTTTTGTAAGTATTGAAATGTTAAACTTATCAATATTTTTCAAAAATATTTAATACATAATAAAATGTATTTAAGGATAGTTATGCAATGGACATTAACAATACATTTAAAAAATATTGCAAAATATCATTTTTGGTCCTTTAACTTTACCTCGGAGTTCATTTTGGTCCCTTAACTTTAAAAAGTGTCATTTTGATCCCTTAACTCTTCAAAGCGTTCTATATTTGTCCTTTTGTCTTATTAGCGACGAATTTATCGACTGATTTTTGAATTTTTCCGTTGCTAATATTGTCTTATTAGCGACCAATATGACACTTTTTAAAGTTAAGGGACCAAAATGAACACCGAGATAAAGTTAAATGACCAAAAAGAGTATTTTGCCAAAAAAATATTTATTATTGTATTAATTAATAATTAATTTTAGTATTTTTTCTTCCATCATTCTTTAAGTAGACAATTATATATATATATATATATATATATATATATATATATATATATATATATATATATATATATATATATATATATATATATATATTCTCAGATAATAATAAATATTCATTTAGTTTTTTTTATTAAAATTTAAATAGTCTATATTTGGGGTAAAAGATATCCCTATTTTTTTAATTGTTTTATAAAATATACTAAGTAATTACTAAACCAAAAAATTCAATTTCATTCATTTGTCTTTGAATTGCCAAATCTTTTTGTCAGATATATGAATGATAATATCATCTAAGATATTTGCAAACTAATTCTTTATTTATTTTAATTGATTTTATACCATTAAACATTCATCAATCAACATCAAAAGCTTTGTAATTTTTGCTTTTTAAAAAAACATGTCATGGCCATTCCATATCCATTCTTTTTAGTTAACAAACTGTATTTTATTTTTGTAATTGTGTGTATAATTATATTCCATTGTATCTAAAATGCATGACATTCCATACCCATTCTTTTTAATTAACAAACTATATTTTATTTTTGTAATTGTGTATATAATTATATTCCATTGTATCTAAAATGCATTACCAAAAATAGATCATAAATATTAATAGAAATATAAAAATGTGTCGTTTTGCTAATAAGTTACTGTAGTAGTTATAATAAATCTTTAAAAGCTCAATTAATATTTTAAATACACATAAAAAGTAAACTATTAGAACTAATGTTGTTGTCATTTACATTAAATATTTTTTTAATTGAAAAAAATTGTTGTTATATTTTATGATGATAATTGAAATTAAATGTAGTAGACATTTTACATCAAGTAGTAGTACAACACATATTAAATTGTATATATTTTGATTGAAGAAATAAAATAGAGCCATGTTATATTTACACTATTTTTTCACACACCGTATATTACACCGTAAAAATTAATCACAAAAAATGGTATTGCACAAAAATCAAGACAAAGAAAATTATTTAAAAATTGAATGTATGTATTATATGTATAAATATACTATGTTAGTGTAAAAAAGAGATGTAAACTTATCATTTCTCTATAAAATATTAACTATATAATACAATATCATAAAAAATTATAAATAAAATAAGTTACAAATTTAACTATTCACTTCAGGCAAGGCACCTTTGTCAAACTCTTGTTGGAAAATCTATATCCTAATAACTTCAGAAGGAAAATCCACTTATAGAAACAAATTAGTAAAAAAAAATATTTAAATAAAAAGATTTAATTGCTCTATGTGGCGATAGTTCATCACGTGTCTGATCAGGTGATCAATGTAAAACTACAAACCAATCCCTTAGCTTGGCAACTCTGAAGAAAGTGGCATGGATATATAAGGAGATAGAGATAGAAGAAGTATGTAAATGTACACCATTAAAAACTCCAAAAAGACCAACAACTTCGCCATCAACACTGTCAATTCTTGTCTCGTAAAAATCTCCCATTGAAGATCTATTGTCAGGGGTGCTAGCATATATCTATAGTTGAACTTTCCATTATGACTGAAGATACAAATCAAAACATAAAATTATGTCAAAATCATCTCAATCAATCTACTCAAAGACGGAATTGGACTAAGCACTACGCCAAACAAGACCTTAGACAGCGCTGCTAAAGGTTTAGACAGCGCTTTGGGTAATACCAAAAGCGCTGTCTAAATGGGGTATATTTAATGAAAAGCGCTGTCTATGGTACCATTAGACAGCGCTTTTTGACATTTTTTAGGTATACCTTAGACAACGCTTTTGGTAAAAGCGCTGTCTAAGCCCCACCTTTTTGACATTTTTTAGGTATACCTTAGACAGCGCTTTCACAAAAAGCGCTGTCTAAGACCCACCTTTTTGAACTTTTTAGGTATACCTTAGACAGCGCTTTTGGTGAAAGCGCTTTCTAAGCCCCACCTTTTTGAACTTTTTTAGGCATACCTTAGACAGCGCTTTTGGTGAAAGCGCTTTCTAAGCCCCACCTTAGACAGCGCTTTTAGTGTAAAGCGCTGTCTAAGGTATACGAAAATTTTTATATAAATTTTTTTAAACCACAATTTTTACCAGGTTTTTCAACCAAAATTTGACCTGTTTTTCAACCAAATTTTTTTTCAGAAAAATACCACAATTTGGAGATTCAAATCAATCCAATTTGGCCTATTTAAATGTACTAATTTACACCAAAATTATATATCCAAAACAATTGGCAATTCAAACCAATATATATATATATATAGACAAATGTACATATTACTTATACTAGTACTTTTGCATCCAACCAAAGCATTGCTTCAAATCTACATAGGTCCTGAAAGAGCACAAAGATTGTAATTCAATTAAAAGAATACATCAACAATGTCTATAGTTAGAAAGTTACACATATTTAAATTCTCATCAATTAAAGTAAGAGTACAATATTATACCTGATAAAACTCCGAGCTCCATAATGTATTGACACCAATCCTCTTTAATTTCATCCAATTGAGAAATTGAGTAATGAGCACACTTGCATTCTTCAAAGTACTACATAATAATATAACATAGTTTGATTTAGTTTTAACTATTTCATTATATGAGAGATATGTGTTAAATATTAAAATAACTCATAAGTTAGAAATACATACATCGGATGGAATCTCTATTCGATCCAAAATAAGAGTGTCTTTCATTACGTTACCGAGGACACTACAAATGAAAAGAAAATATGGATAAATCCTAAGTTTTATCAAGTAGCATCACTAATATATAATAAAACATGTGATAATTAATATACCTTCACTCTATTCCATGTAATGGGGTTGACTCTCCTCTTTGGTACTTGGCCATCTCGTAGTGCTCGGAAAGCTTGTATAACGCTAATAAAATATAAATGAATATTTAGAACAATTCACATAAATAAATAAACAAACAAATAAATATACACATTCATATTTAGAACAATCTCACTTACGTGTCAATACATTTCTTCATATCCGGGTATGTTGTCCAATCATTTCCTAACGAATCCAGATAATACACCACTTCTCTGCTAGGATTAATTGCGACCAACAACCAATGTCCACTATAAGATTAAACAAGTGTTAGATGGAAACTTTCTACACGACGTCAGAATACAAAAAAACTATAATAGATGAATTTAGAATGAAAATCTAACCCAGTATTAAACGGTAAAAGGAACAACTTTTCCATTTCTTGGTTGTCCATAAAGACGTCTCGTACATACGCCAGTACCTCATCTGGTTTATTTATTATTAAGGATAAGTTGACAGACGCGGGGCATAAGAATGCAAATCTTTGCTGCAATCCACGTGGGCGCATAACTTTGTCATACAGAAACCTTAAATAAAAACATCATTAACATTATACTATTCATTTGAAACATAAAGTAAATAAGTTGTTCAATTAATATACCAAAGTAGATCGGATATATACCTCACGTATGTATTGACAACACTGACGCCCAATTCTTCATGATTGAAAACATGCTCGAAGTCTTCATTACCAATATTTTGTTCATGTTCAAAGCCATATATACCTTTCTCCATATGTATAAGACGAACACCTCCGGTCGGAATATCTGTCAATTGTAGAAACGTCTGAAGGCACGACCTAAACTTGGAGATAGGTTGTTTTCTAGCCCTGTTCTTCTTAGCACCAACATTTTTCTGTGTTGAAACGTTGCTAATCTCTTTACCAGACAGCTATATATCATATAATTTGTTAGATGAAGTATAAGATATCCAATTTAACATTTTCCATGCATAAATATCATATAATTGTGATGTACCTCTTTTTTTGAGACAACGGACTCGGTATGCTCCGGAATCCCCTTATCCTTTGTTTTGGATCTTGTTGGAGTCTAAATAACATTACCATGTAAAAAATGAAAATAAAATGCTCGTAAAATCTTTGAATCTACACATTAAGGTTAACAAAGGTTCATAACGGTTTTAAGCATACCTCATATCCTACGAGTATGAGGTTTGACGGCCATGCAACATACGACCCTATAGCATCTCCCACCAATGTTGCATCCGAAACATCGTCAGGATAGGGTAATAATGCACCCGCCTCTGTAGCAATATCAACCGATACTTTCATGCATCCATTAGGGAGTGGGTTATTGTGAAGTAATTCTACCGAAGTGTTATACACTTTTCCCTTGCCAACCTTCCGATAAGTTGGTGAAGATAAGAAGAGCTGACAATGGGAAACGCCCTAAAACCAAAAATAAATATGACACTGTTAATGTGTATATATGTCATTTAAATAATTTAAGCTACTAATTTAATTTCATAAAAATATATATAATTACCTCTAGAATATTCGGTCGAAAGCTGCAGTTGATAATATCTTTCTCCGATCCATCTCTAAAACCTGAAGCGTTATCCCTTTCTTTCTCCTTTCTTAATTCCCGAACTTCAGCTTCCAGTGCTTCCAATTTAGCTTGAAGTTCTGTATTACTAGGAGCCTTTCCTTTTTTAATATTCAAGGAGGTCAGAGTGATCCCAAATCCCTTACCCCTCACCCGACCAGACTACTCAGGGACATCTAATGCCCGACTAAGTATGCTCCTGGAATCATCTAGAGATACAGACTGAGATAACGCCTCCTGAAAATCAGATGAACATCGAATATTTTTCAAATATTTGTTAATAAAGTTTTGATTTAATTAAAGAAATATTGTTATACTTACACATTTCTCAAATACTTGTAGAACCTCTTCTGCAACAACTCCAAACTTGCCCACACGGGCTTCCTTCCACAAGACATGTGCAGGAAGAGATGTTTCAGAGCTATTCGCCTTTTGTAACTACATATAAAGCCAAATAATATGATCAAATATAACTCATGATGAACAATTATTATATCATTGCAATTTATTGATACTTACCAAAGATTGCTCCAAACGTCCATATCCAACACGTCCTTTCCTGTATCGATACTGGGGAGCTGATGCTCTTTCCCGATTAATTGCACTTAAACTCTTAAATGTCGGGGTTTGTCGTTTGGCTTTAAACGTTACCCATTCTTGTGGTGAAATCAAACTTGCATATTTAGATGGATACTCTGCATCAACAAAGTTACCTTCATCATCCTTAAGAAAGGTGCGGTTTAAATATGTCCTAAACCCTCTTAGGAGCTTCCCTGCCAATCTGATCAAATAAGCTTTTCTTTCTTTCTCAACGTTGAAGCACCTCTAAAAAAACCATACACATTGGTTAGTACAAATAATTTAAAATACATGATTAGTTGGCATAATTAAAGACATAATTATGGTACCTTTATCTCATTCCAAATTGTTTCTTTGACTTCCTTCAACTGTTTGTTTCTCCAATCATCACAAGTAATAGGAATCGCATTCCTTACAAGTGCACCAATGAAACTTGTCAAGGTATGACTGTTAGGCTCAACAAGAGTGCCTGAAGGGCTCCAATGCACATCTAAAATGATGCCTTGATCTCTAGCACAGATCACTTTCTTCATAACGGTTATTCCTCTTTTAATCTCTTCTTCCATAGATTTTTGACTTTCATCCTGAATAGGATCATCATCATGTGGGTAATCATCATCATGTGGGTGATCATCATCATGTGGGTGATCATCGTTAGTAGCCATCTAACCTGTAATAAAGAAATCAAGGATATCAAATATATTATATAACAAATATAATATGACATAATATATAACAAATATAATAAAGAAATCAAGGATAAAGAAATCAAGGATAAAGAAATCAAGGAAATCAAGGATATCAAATATAATATGACATAATATATAACATTGAATGAGCAATATTAACACTAACACTAACACTAACCTAAACTAACCTAAACTAAACTAACACATTATATAGCAATAACAATTATTAATTTCCATTAGTAATTAATAGAAATCAAAACCAAAAGGAGGAAAGTTATGACTTAAGGATTTACAATATATTTCTTTACCTAATAAATTGCTTTGAATTTCGGTTCTTTAGAACAACAACCTCAAGGATTTACAATATTAAAATAATGAGCAATATTAACACTAACACTAACACTAACCTAAACTAACCTAAACTAAACTAACACATTATATAGCAATAACAATGTAGAGCAACATTAACACTAACCTAAACTAACCTAAACTACAATAACACTAACCTAAACTAACCTAAACTACAATAACACTAATCTAAACTACTCATATTCTATCAAAAGAACATCATTCTATCAAAAGAACTCCAAAACCTAACAGAACATCATTATATCTAAAGAACTCCAAAAATATGGTAACAAGAACAAAACCTAACAGAAAAATATGAAACTCACTTCTAACATAAAAAGAAAAACTCTTACCGGAACAGTGGAGCACGGTGGAGGATGGTGGAGGACAATGTAGGAAGGACGACGGCCGGACGGACGACGGCGAGAAAGGACGGACGACGGCGGTGAAAGGACGGACGACGGCGGTGGTTTCAGCTGGTTCGTTCTTGTTCGCAGAAAGAGAGGGAAAGAGGGAAAGAATAAAATGAAAATTGAAACGGTATCAGTATTAATACTGATATTGTTTCAATTTTTATTTTAATTAAAAAGACCTTAGACAGCGCTTTGAATGAAAACGCTGTCTAAGGTGGACCTTAGAAAGCGCTTTTGAAAGCGCTGTCTTATATGGGCCTTAGACAACGCTTTTGATTTTTTTTTTTTTTAATTTATAAGACCTTAGACAGTGCTTTTGAGTAAAGCGTTGTCTAATATTTTACTTTAATTTTTTTTTTTAATTTATAAGACCTTAGAAAGCGCTTTCCTCAAAAGCGCTGTCTCAGGTCTTATATATTTTTTTAATTTATAAGACCTTAGACAGCGCTTTTAAGGAAAGCGCTGTCTAATATTTTCCTTTAATTTTTTTTTAATTTATAAGACCTTAGAAAGCGCTTTCCTCAAAAGCGTTGTCTAAGGTCTTATATTTAGACGCGATTTTATTTTTCTAAGTGAACAATTTCTGTGTTTTCTAAATTTTTTAACTTATAGCAGCGCTTTTGTAATAAAGTGCTGCCTATGTAGTGCTGCCAAAGAGTAATTTTGGCGTAGTGAAGAAATCCAACAAAACAGAGATTGACCATCACAACGACAATATCACTCAACGCCTAGTGAAAGAATTTTCTCAAAAATCCCAATAACTTTTCGTCTCAATTTGTGAACCATGATCAGAAAGAAAAGTACAAACAATAACCACATAAAACTGGGTTGCAAAACTGCAAAGCAACGGAAGGAGCACTAGAAAACTGAAGACATATTTAACATCAAAATTTTCAATACATAACCTTTCAATTATGAATGACATTAATCAACAACAATAACTATTACTATGTGTTGACAAGGGATTTCGACCAAAGGTGGAAAACAAGAAGTTTAATGACGCGTCGACACCACAGGCGCCTCAAGGGATCGATCCGACACAAGCTAGAGAGATGCGTCGGAGAAATGGAAACAAACCACGGTGTCGGAGGAGGACAAGGTGAAGGACAGAGTTCCAAATTCAAAGATAAGTTCTTGGGCGGGAAAAGGTTGAAAGTTCCAAGAATATGGGAAGTTGAAAAGAGAGTGGGGTGCCACGTGTCAGCGCCAAGGGACGCCTGGGCAGACAAACAGTTATTCTTTAGGCCTATATAAAGCATTGTATTTCCCATTTTTAGGGGTCGCATTTTTTCACATTGTAAAGGGAAAACACTCAAAGTACCAAGCTTAGAGAGAAACGAGTTCACTCCCACGAAAATGTACAATTGCGTCCAATTTTACTTAATGCAATTTACTTTCAGCATTTAATTTAAGTTATTGCCTTTTTGTTTTGGTCTTGCCTTTCCTCCCTTTATTTTTTCCACTTTGCATCCAAACCCGTTGATCGTTCAAACCTTTCACGTTACCAAGGTCACTCCAATGTGACAACTTTCACCAAAAAGCGAGAAACTGAAATACAACATAAACATACGCTTTCACTTCCTTGTTTTGGGATTTGTGTGGCCGATCCCGCGAGTAAACCTGCGACGGAAGGCCAGCGGTTGTTCGCGCCGGCGAACAAATTGGCACGCCCGGTGGGACCCGTGTGAATTGAGTATATGTTTTTGCACAGTGCTAAGATGGTAATACCACGTTCGAACGACGAAGCGTCTCCGACGAAAAGTACGGTGGGAACACAAACAACTGATGTTGACTCCGGTACCGTGTCAGCGGTTTCAACCACCCCTAGTGGACCAATCGCAACGCCGCAACGACATGACCCTAAATCAACAATGGTAGGGACTACAGGGCAGTATATGCCTAGTATCACCATGCCTATACCTCGATCGTATGGGATGCCGACGGAGTTCATGTCGAGTTTGCACTCTAGTGGCCATTTGTTCGGGGAAAGTTCGTCCCCAGCTTTTTCACCTTATCAGGGGACAGGAACATGTCGAACCAGATGGTTCGACCCTCAGGTTTTAATATTTTCTCTCAATATATACCGACCTTTACCTCTAGTTCCGTCGCGGTCATGAGGCAACAGATGAATGAGAGTAATCATGAGATGGACCACATGTTGACTCAACAGATGGGTACCATATTGAGACCACTGATACAAGAGTCAACACAGAGTTACCAACAACTGGCGACTCAAATGACACGGATCGGTGACTTCTTAGGCGCTCCTAGGGCTCAGGGTCGACAGACCCCACCGCCTCGACCGGAGACGCCCCTTCGTCAGGATGAAGTCTTCGACAAAACTATTGAATACCCCCGTAAGTTCGAAGAGATCCCTAGGAGGGTCCAAAGGCCTCCCGTGATTGTCCATAGGAACCAAGATCCGGATTTTGTTGTCCAACAGGTTCGACAGGACGCCTTGGCTGGGGAACACAACTTATAGGCCGTGGTCGAACGTATCATGGTTCGTAATGGGGCAAACCCAGGCCTTCGACGACCAACATACACATCCCCATT
This sequence comes from Lathyrus tuberosus, assembly GCA_022829125.1. Taxonomy (NCBI): domain Eukaryota; kingdom Viridiplantae; phylum Streptophyta; class Magnoliopsida; order Fabales; family Fabaceae; genus Lathyrus; species Lathyrus tuberosus. The sequence continues at coordinate 758,744 of JALAZF010000959.1, forward strand.
ACCAGACTTCGTATTACAAACAGAGTTACCCAGGGGGTGGAAAGTGCCAAAATTCACCAAGTTCGCTGGGGAGACAGAAGAATCCACTGTCAAACACGTCGCTAGGTATCAAACCGAAGCAGGCAACATAGCGAACAATGAGGACTTGAAAATGAAATATTTCCCAAGTTCCCTCACTAAAAATACATTTACGTGGTTTACCACATTGCCCCCTCAGTCCATCCACACATGGGCGCAATTGGAGAGACTGTTTCACAAACAGTTCTATATGGGACAGTAAAAAATAAGTCTAAAAGAGTTGGCAAACGTCAAACGCAAGTCCACAGAGTCAGTAGACCAGTACTTGAATATGTTTAGACTTTTGAAAGCACGGTGCTTTACTCAAGTCCCTGAGCATGAATTAGTCGAAATGGCCGCCAGTGGTCTAGATTATTCGATCAGAAAGAAGTTAGACACGCAATATCTTAGGGATATGGCGCAATTGACTGAACGGGTTCGCCAGGTCGAACGGTTAAGAGCTGAAAAACCCAGTCTAACAGATATCGTAAAAAAGAAAAAGTGTCATATGTGGTAGCTGACGAGTGTTCGTCCGACGATGAAGAGTTCTTCGATGAAAGTGAGATCCACATGGCTGAACTTAAGCCTGGGCCTCCCTACACCTGCAAGTTGTTGATACCATCGAACGGGAAAAATCCCGCCGAAACTGGAAAAACGGATAAAGACGTCGCTACAACTTATACTTTTGATGTGTCCAAATGTGATGAAATATTCGATTTACTGGTTAAAGATGGTCAAATAATTATTCCGCCTGGTTTAAAAGATCCCCCTCTAGAACAAAAGAAAAAGAGGGGATTTTGTAAGTTTCATAATTTCCTTGGTCATAAAACAGCTCAATGTGTTCTTTTCAGGGATTTGGTGCAGAAGGCTTTGAAGGAGGGTCGACTCCAATTTGGCGAGAAGCCAAAGATGCAGGTTGACACCGACCCACTGAAGTTCGAAGAGGCTTTGTACTCAGAGGTGTACGAATGTATGATGGTCGAAGCTACTGAGGGTCTCGACAAGCCACCAATGGCTGAAGTGGTAGAGTGCATGATGGTCGAAACTACTGAAGGTTCCAACAAGAAAGCTGAGGACAAACTTGAAGCAGTGTACCCCCGGGCTGGCGAAAGTTTGGACGATTTTCAGGAAAAGTGCAGGATAAACGGGTCGAAGGTCACGTTATGCCCCAGGTGCAACGCTGTGTTCGATGAGAAAGCTGCTGAGAGGTATGAGGCAAGCAAGAGAGAAGTGCTGCCAGAGAGCAAGCCACCTGTCCCAAGGTTTGTGTTTGACAAGAGTGGGGTCCCCCGTTGAAATGAGGAGTACAGAAAGCTGTTCCAAGAGGCAAGGCCCAAAACTTTTGTGCCTCCATCAGACACCCCACAGGAAAGGTGGATGGCACCAGTTAGCCAGAAAGGGAGCAAAAGACCAAAGTGGAAGGCTCTCGATTTGGAAAAAGAGGCGAATGTCACCGACAAAAGGGTTGAACCAGCAGGATATAGGGTGTCTCCTAATTACAAGAGAAAAAACCCTATGACTAGGACCCAGTGGAGGCGCTATCAGCGCAGTAAGAAGGCTGAGAGGGAAGCTGCGACTTCAAGAGTGAAGCCTGTCGGAACGTCTGGACAAAAGCGCCAATACCCAAGAGGAAAATGGGTAGAAAAGGACAAAGTAGTAACAAACCAGACCATGGCAGTAACCGTGGACGCATCAGGGGAGAAAGAAGTTGTGTTGACCCAGAGTTCAAAATGTACTTTGCTTGTGGAAAGCAAGAAAGAACCAGAGTATACTCCCCAGTCGGACGAAGAGGAGCCAAAGTATTCTCCTCAGTCGAATGACGAGTATGATCCATCACCTGAGGGAGATTTTGGCGAAGACATGTACGACGACACCAACGATGACACGTATGGCGAAGATTTCATGCTGAATTGTGGTACCGTGTCGGTCCTACCAGCTGAGTATGACGTGGTGTCTGAAATCTCTGAGACTGAAGAAGATTTCATCTCTGGTGAAAATGCGGATGACAAGCCGCTATGTCATTATGTGATGAATAGTGGTGTGGTTGAAGAACAAACGGCTATGTTTGAATGCCCTAGCCCTGGGATGATGTACCATTTGAAGCCGTTATTCATAAAGGCAAAAATTGATGGGGTGTCTATTAACAAGGTGTTTGTGGATGGTGGAGCAACTGTGAATCTGATGCCTCACAATCTATTTAAGAAAATTGGAAAAACGGGGGCTGACCTTCGACAGCATAACATGGTTTTGTCTAACTATGAAGGCAAGACCAGTAACATCCTGGGGGTTGTCTAAGTGGACTTGGCAGTGGGTACAACCAACAGGCTGACACTCTTCATGGTCATCAAGTCAAAAGCAAACTTTAATCTGTTGCTGGGACGGGAATGGATCCATGGAATTGGGGCAGTGCCGTCGACAATGCACCAGAGATTGACCATTTGGAGAAAGGATGGCATCGTCGAAAACATTGAGGCAGATCAAAGCTACTACAAAGTCGACGAAGCCAAGGATAACAAGAAGTCTTTTGACCAACACTTAGCAAATGTGGCTCCTTGTGATGACGGGTCAGGTTCATACACCTCTGTCGACACGGGTCGCGTCCTGAACCTGGACCCTGACTATGGGCTCATATGGGACACTGCCGACGATGCCATGGAGCCGATGGAATTGCCACCAATGGGGTGGCCCACAGTTGGTAAAAATGACTGCTGAGTTAGAAAGCATGACTCGGATTTCGGCCTATTTGGCTGAAAACAGAAGGATGTCAGCACTTGAAAAAGACGAAACTCTCCAAATAGTTAAGGGAGCCGACCATGACAAACAAGAAAATGGCCAACGAGGCCAAGAAGAAGCTTTAGAAAATCGGAGGCTTGATGGTATTTATGACGATGAGCCTTTAGGGTTTGAAAAAGGCCCAAATCATGAGCTGTAGAAAATGCAAGCGCAAGACCCACTCGAGGAGGTCGACTTAGGGGATGGGGTAACCAAAAGGCCCACATATGTGAGTGCCAAAGTAGGACCAGAAATGAAGGACAAGCTGGTTAAAGTGTTGAAAGAATACAAGGACTGTTTTGCCTGGGATTATGGCGAAATGCCTGGTTTGAGTCGGAGTGTAGTTGAGCATCGGCTTCCAATCCAGCCAGGAAAGAGGCCAGTAAAGCAACACCCTCGACGCTTCGCCCCGGAAGTCACGTCGAAGATCAAGCAAGAAATTGAAAGACTGCTCAAAAGTCGGTTCATCAGAACTGCAAGGTATGTCGAATGGATAGCAAACATAGTACCTGTTATTAAGAAAAATGGGACCCTTCGAGTTTGCATCGACTTTAGGGATTTGAACAACGCTACCCCTAAAGACGAATATTCGATGCCTGTGGCAGAGATGTTGGTTTACTCAGCCGCGGGATTCGAGTATTTGAGCATGCTTGACGGCTACTCCGGTTACAATCAAATTCTCATAGCCGAAGAGGATGTCCCCAAAACTGCATTTCGATGCCCTGGAGCTTTGGGGACATATGAATGGGTTGTGATGCCTTTTGGGCTGAAAAATGCTGGGGCAACCTACCAAAGGGCTATAAATGTTATATTCCATGATTTTATTGAGAATTTTATGCAGGTATACATCGATGACATAGTCATAAAATCGTCATCAGAAGATGGTCATCTCGACCACCTTCGACACTCATTTGAGCGAATGAGAAAATATGGATTAAAAATGAATCCACTAAAATGTGCCTTTGGTGTTCATGCAGGAGACTTCCTGGGATTCGTAGTCCACAAGCGAGGCATCAAGATCAACCAGAACAAGACGAAGGCAATCTTAGATCTCAAGCCTCTGACGACAAAGAAACAGCTCCAGTCTTTGTTGGGGAAGATAAATTTCTTGAGGAGGTTCATCTCGAACCTAAGTGGCAAGACGAAAGTGTTTTCACCCCTGCTCAAGATCAAGAAGGAAAGTGAGTTCCGTTGGGGACAGGAGCAAAAAGAGGCTTTCGACGCAATTAAGGAGTACCTTACAAAGCCTCCAATCCTATTACCACCTAGTATAAATAAAAGCATGAAGTTGTACATTGCAACGTCGGATACGACCATAGGCAGTATGTTAGCACAAGAGGATGATGGTGGCATCGAAAGACCCATCTATTACCTTAGTAGGATACTGATATATGCTGAAACTAGGTACACTATGATTGAAAAGTTGTGCCTATGCTTGTACTTCTCATGTATGAAATTAAAGCAATATATTAAACTAGTTAATGTTTATGTTTCGTCGCATTTTGATGTTATTAAGCATATGTTGTCCAAACCTATTTTGCATAGTCGAATTGGGAAATGGGCACTAGCGATAACTGAGTTATCCGTGACATACGTCCCTTTGAGGGCGATGAAGGGTCAAATCGTGGCAGACTTTATTGTCGACCATGCTGTAGTCGAAACGTCGATTCATAGCATCGACATCGCCCCGTGGAAGTTGTACTTTGATGGGTCAAGCCATAAAAATGGGGCAGGTGTTGGAATCTTAATAATATCCCCACAAGGTATCCCGACTACCTTTAAATGCAAAGTTGATGGGAAATGCTCAAATAATGAGGCAGAGTACGAAGCCCTAATCACTGGTCTTAAGATACTCAAAGACTTGGGGGCCAAAGAGGTCGAGATAAGAGGCGACTCAGAATTGGTAATTAAACAAATCACCAGGGAGTACAAGTGCGTGAAAGAACATCTTTTGAGTTACTTCTCGTTGGCGAAGCGTTTGTTAGAGCATTTCAAAATTGTCAACAGCTCGCATGTGCCAAGGGTAGAAAACCATAAAGCTAATGAATTAGCACAAATTGCCTATGGTTATAAAGTGTCGGAGGGTAAGCTCAGGGATTTTGTCGAAACTAGGGCGAAGATGGTGTCGAACGTACATTCACCATCGAGTGGGTCAGCGTACAAGGACTCGAAGAGCTTGGTCGAAGATCTAGAAAGTTATGCGGTGTTTGTCAACAATGTGTCACCAACATATTGGTGAAGACCAATTATAGAGTATTTGGAAAACCCGTCAGGCAGCACTGATAGAAAGACTAAGTACAGAGCAATGAGCTATGTCTGTATAGGCAATGAGTTATTTAAGAAAACTCCGGAGGGGGTATTGCTCAAATGCTTAGGGGATATTGATGCCTATTTGGCAATTTCTGAGGTTCATAGTGGGACTTGTGGGGCGCACCAAGCTGGCCACAAAATGAAATGGCTTTTGTTTCGACAGGGTGTCTACTAGCCCAGCATGCTCAAGGATTGCATAGAGTTCGCGAAAGGATGCCAAGATTGCCAGAGACATGCAAAAATATTCAGCACGTACCAACCAGTGAGTTGCACGTTATAGTCAGGCCATGGCCATTTCGAGGTTGGGCTTTGGATGTAATAGGAGAAATTCGGTCAGCTTCGTCAAAGCAGCAAAGATTCATCCTCGTAGGAATAGACTACTTCACAAAGTGGATAGAGGTTGTGCCTCTGGCGAAGGTGGACCAAGAAATCGTGATAGATTTCATTCAGAATCATATCTTGTATAGATTCGGGATACCTGAGACAATCACGACAGATCAAGGCTCCGTGTTTGTGGGTCATAAAATGCAAGAGTTCGCGGCAGAAACAAGTTTTAAGTTAGTTACGTCGATGCCGTACTATGCGCGGGGCGAACGGTCAAGTCGAAGCAGCTAACAAGGTAATAATTGAGCTAATCAAGAAGCACGTCGTGAAAAAGCCAAAGATTTGGCATAAGACATTGAGTCAAGTGTTGTGGGCTTGTCGGACATCGCCTAAGGAGTCGACCAATTCGACTCCCTTTCGTTTAACCTTTGGGCATGACGCCGTGTTACCAGCAGAAGTATGCCTACAATCTATTAGGGTGCAACGTCAATACGAGATTCCGTCAGAATAATATTGGGAAATGATGCTAGATGAACTCGTGGACTTAGACAAGGAAAGAATGGTAGCTTTAAATGTTTTGCTGCGCCAGAAGGCCCGGGTCGCCAGGGCATACAACAAAAGGGTCCAAGAGAAAACCTTTGCTGCAAATGACTATGTTTGGAAAGCGGTGTTGCCAATGGATCGACGAGATCGAATGATGGGAAAATGGTCACCCAACTGGGAGGGACCATTTCAGGTGACTCGAGTGTTTAGTAACAACGCGTACGAAGTGCAAGAGTTGGGAGCAGACCAACGAATCTTAAGAGTAAATGGGAAATATTTAAAAAAATATAGACTTATGCTACAAGAGATTCACATCAAAATATAGTTCTCATTAATTTAAGGCCAAAATAGGCTGAAGGGCCAAAGATGGCTTACAAAATATTGTTTGTTACATCAGCTCGACATACAAGCTAAGGAAACTCAGGAAATCTAGACTTAAAGTCGTCAAAGAGGGTCTTCTCATGAACAATCTTGCTCTCAAGAAGAACCTTTCGTCTCTGCATACGGCTAATTGCATCTTTGATCTTCATAGCCGTTTCGACGTGAACAAGTCCTTGAGCTACCTCGTGGTCGATAGCCTCTTGAGAAGGCAGAGGCACAGTTAAGTCCAAGAGGGCTTTCTGTTGTTCAACTTCAGCAATCTTTTGTGTCAACTCTGTTATCTGGGCTTGATATTCAAATATCTGTTGGTCGAAAGCCTGGCGTTTGTCGGAGCGCTCCTGTTTTTTAGTTTCAAAGTCTCCAAGTTTTTGTTCATAGACTTAGCTAAGGTGCCACTCATGTTTCATATCATTGTGGCGGAACCGAATTTGGGCGTCGGCCTGATGATTCATAGCAAGGTCTTTGGCCAATTGAGTGAAGAAGGCTTCAAACTCGATCAGGTATGTGGCCATGGGGGCAGGGAGCTGGAATTCAGAAAGTTCATCCAGAAGTTTGAAAATGTCGTTGGCTATGGCGGCTTCTTCGGCGACAGCCGCCAGAAACTGTTCCTCAAAAAGATAGGACTGCAATTGTTGAAGTTTGAGATTGAAGGAAGCATCCACTTCTGGAGTTGGGATTGTTGTCGAACTGGTAGGCTAAATCTCTTCAGCTGCTTGGCAAAGTTTGTGTAGCGCTTTCAGGGTCGCTGCTGGATTTGTTGCCTTAGCTGCTAAGTGCCTCTAGAGTAAGGGATTTGTCGACAATGGTTGAAGTCCTCTCTGGGTTATGTTCAGGGGGTTGGAAGTTCTCTCCGACTTCAGTAGTGGTGACGACAGGCGAAGGATTGATATTCGCTCCAGGAGCTACATCATTGTGCTCAAGGTTATCAGTTGGGGCAGGAGGCATCTTCGCCACCAAGTTTTCTTCTGACACGAGTGTCAGGAATTTATCAATTTTCTGAGGACTTGGCGTAATAGTGACGCCAGCAGTAGTGGCGTCTGCGGCCGATTCAGTGTCACCATCACCAACAGTGGTCGAAGTGACCACATTTTCCTACAAAGAAAAATGCAAGTGAGATTCGTCGCCCTAAGGTCGTCTAGGACACTAAAATGAAAATGGAAATACCTGCGCAGGGTGAGTTGTTGTCTTGGGAGGAGCGACAATAGGGATTGGCTCGAAAACGTCTTTGAGATTTCTTGGGACGACTGGGGCCACCGTCGAAGCACCGGTTTTTGAAGGTGTCCTCCGCGTTAAAGCCTTTTTCTTCCTCACTAAAGGTGTGGATGGAGGAGATGCTGGAGCCATTGCAGTGAAAACTCAAGAGTGAGTACTCTCATTCGACTCAGTCTTTTCAGGAGAAGGTACTGTCTCAGAAGCCTGTGTAGAAATAATGTCGGAACAAAGAAAAGACAAAGAAACAGGAAAAGAAAATGAAATATACCTGTGAAGGGTTGGTCCTGGGTTTTTTGGCAGGCCTAGTGGAAGTCGAAGCAGCAGCCGTTTCTTGTTTACGTCCCTGAAAACAAAGCTGAAACTATTTAATTCAAACCTACGGGCAAACGAAATCAAAAGTCCAGGATCTACCTTTGTGGAAGGGTCTTCTGTAGGGTCAACATTTATGACAGAGGCCGTAGTCGACGATTTAGGGATGCCACCAGCCATGGAGGCAAAAGCGTCGACCACGTTCTCTAAGAAAAGATTTGGAGTGAAGGTTTGAGCTTGATACTCCGACCACCAAGCGTCGAATTCTTGAGTGGTGAAAAAGCAAGGCTGGAAGGAAAATACCGGCAACTCCAGGTGTTGAGAGGCTCTGACGAACCTCATGCAAGCCCTATGACCTACTTGCGTCAAGCGTCGGCCACACCGTACTATGTCATCAGGATGCCTCACTAAGGACTTTGGCAATATCTGGCTCAGGCCAAATTGTCGGGCCACTAAATTTGGCTGGTAGTTCATGAAACCATAGCCATTGTTTCCCGTTTCGATTCGGAAAAAGATCATGGTGGGAGTAAGAAACGCTCGCCATATATCGTTTGACTGTGCAACATCTTTAGGGGAGACTCCAGGAAATGGGCTTCTGAACCAGTCGGGACCGAACTTACGCTCCATAAATGGCGCCATGTCGGGGACGAAAGAAGTGGTTTCCACGAACATACTGAGATACCTCATAAAGAGGGCCTGTTTTGGAGCCTCTTGGGTGGTCATCAGGGCAAGTCGCATTCCTTCGACAGAGTGTTCTTTGTTTAGACGCTCCATTGTCGCAGAGGCTGGATATCCCAATTTATGCTCAAAAGTGGCGTTGAGCCAATGCTGCAACAACCACATAGGCCCTGAGATGTTTAAAGCCTTAGTGGTTTGGTGGAGAAGTTTCAGCCTCATAGTCGACAGGCCAAGAGAATGGTAGAGGGATGCCAACAGAAGTTTGGCCAAAGATATCTGTCGACCTTCATGGATCTGAATGGCCAGACTGATAAAACTTTTGGCTATTTGCAAGGAGCTAGGGCAAAACATATAGTACGACAGCCATAGGGTCAGGAAGGCAATATGCTCCTCATCAGAGACTTCTTTAGAGCGTTTGTCATGGTGGTCTTCAATATAGTTTTGGAAGCTAGCACGCTCAAAGTCAAAGGCGTTGTCAGTCTCCAGGGTTGGATTGAACGTCTCGCCTACTGGCGAAAGGCCAGTGATGGCCGCCACGTCAAAAAGTGTTGGCGTGAACATACCACAAAGGAGGTGAAACGTATTCATCGATCCTTCCCAAAAATACATCGACGTAAGCAGCAAACAAGGGTTGACCCTGTGAGCAGTTCTGGAGAGTTGGATGGCGTCGAAAATATCGTATTCTTTCCACTGCCTTTTGCACTGACCCTCGACTCTGTCAAGCCAGGAAATGTAGTCTTTATTTCCTGGAGTGAGCATGGATCTGAAAACTCGAGATTTGGGCGCCATGTATTTAAGATCTAAGGTGTCGCCTTTCTTGAAAGCAGGTGGGATTGTTTGGTCGAAGCAAGGAAAGAACTTCTGAAGTTCTTGTGGATTAGGTTTGTTGTCTAGAAGGGGGCCATGGAAACCACAAAGCTTGTTCTCCACTGCGAAGGGGATAACCATTTGGTGGCACCAGTTGGCCACCACCGTCTCGTCAGCGGAGGATGGCTGAGGAAGAGGACGGAGTGTTTCTGCTTCAGAAAGTATGTACGCGGCTGGATTATTACCAGTGGTTTGAGGAATGGAAGTGGTAATAATGTTTGATGAAGCCATTAGGTGGAAAGAAATGCAAAGGGTGTTCTGAGGCAACAAACGCTTTAGGAAGAAGAGACCAAAGTTTGATTCTCAGAGAAAATAACAGGTTTTGAAGAAGAAGTTATGGAAAAGTGGTAAGTGTTTCTGAAGGAGTCTATTTATAAGACGCGTGCAAAAGGCGAAAAAATCACCAAAAGCCTTTTCAACTTCTGAAAGTAAGTGGGAGTTGGTTTCGAGGCCCATAACTCGAACGAGACTAGCCATCATGGCGTTTTTCTTGGAAATTGTGGGATGAGATTGCCATCACCATGTCAGACGGCGCTTGCCACGTTTTTTAAGAGAAAACAAACCGTTGCGCGGATGTGTCGAAGAAAGAGCCGTCGAAACCCCGCAAGAAACCAAAAAGCCAGATTTCTCCATCGAAATAGGATTCAGTCGAAACTGGCCTTTTGGGGGGCAATTTATTGACAAGGGATTTCGACCAAAGGTGGAAAACAAGAAGTTCAATGATGCGTCAACACCACATGCGCCTCAAGAGATCGATCCGACACAAGCTAGAGAGATGCGTCGGAGAAATGGAAACAAACCACAGTGTCGGAGGAGGACGAGGCGAAGGACAGAGTTCCAAATTCAAAGATAAGAGCTTGGGCGGGAAAAGGTTGAAAGTTCCAAGAATATGGGAAGTTTAAAAGAGAGTGGGGTGCCACGTGTCAGCGCCAAAGGACGCCTGGGCAGATAAACAGTTATTCTCTAGGCCTATATAAAGCATTGTATTTCCCATTTTTAGGGGTCGATTTTTTCACACTGTAAAGGGAAAACGCTCAAAGTACCAAGCTTAGAGAGAAACGAGTTCACTCCCGTGAAAATGTACAATTGCGTCCAATTTTACTTAATGCAATTTACTTTCAACATTTAATTTAAGTTATTGCTTTTTTGTTTTTGTCTTGCCTTTCCTCCCTTTATTTTTTCCACTTTGCATCCAAACCCGTTGATCGTTCAAACCTTTCACATTACCAAGGTCACTCCAACGTGACATGTAACACCCCTAATCTATACCCCCAAATAAATAAAGCGATAAAAATTTCATCAGAGTATAATTAAAACATTCATGGCATAGACTGAGGAGTCACATCAATTGAGACAAAACACACTTAAACCTGCTCATAAGGATATGCAACAATCAGGTAGCAATAAACAGAGGAACTTAGTTCCTACTACCCACAATTCAGATATAGAATAAAAGCGGAAAATCTGTACTGAAATCTCATATATATATATATATATATCATGAAAAGTTTGTCTGCCAAATATAATCATACATGTACAATCCCAAAAGAACATATACATATACACACAAATCACCAACGGTCTCCCTAACTACCCGGTGCCACATATCAGAGCCGACCGACAAAAGAATGAAGATATAAGCTTCACAAAAAGACCTTCAGCAATCTAATCTGCAATGCCTCATAGAGCATTTAAAACATTAGAAGAGTGAGAAACACAATCATAATATAATTGCATATAATTATATAATAACACAAAATTACACATGTAAAATATTCTCACCACAACGTACAATAGAATCCGAATACAACACAACACAATACATATCTCATTTATCCATCACCAATGCATATCAATCATACACAATACAATTATCACCAACTCCAGTATATATATATATATATATATATATATATATATATATATATATATATATATATATATATATATAACTCAACTCATCAATTCCAATCACAATTCCACACAAAATCAATCCATTAATGATTTATGCAAATGCACAGAGACCGACACAACGACTCTATGCAATGCATATGCGGTACCATCCATCCGTCATTTCTCAACATTAGTTCACTCAGGAACTATTGGAATCATCGCTTGTTACTCAACGTAACTCCCCGTCGGGCAAACGATGTTCCCCGTCGCTTTAAGTCCTCTTGGTATAAGGCGCACAACGTTTATGGATTGCTTTAAGTCCTCTTTGTATAAGGTGCACGATCCGATCGCTTTAAGTCCTCTTTGTATAAGGCGCACGATCGTCTATAATCATTGCTTTAAGTCCTCTCGGTATAAGGCTCACGATGTTATAGCGGATTCCCTCTAGAATCGATTCGTCGTTCACACCCACTAGGGTACACGACATCACAAGAATGCATATCATGATGCTTGGCATACAATGACTCATGACATTCAAATGCACACATATATGCAATCATCTCACTCAACATTAATTATGCTTTTCAATTCTAGCCCAAAACAATGCATTTATTTGCCATGCGGCCACAAACCATCATCACACCATCTAAACACATGCATTTACACCATACAACGGCACACAAGTCATACCATATCCATATCAACAACACACAAGTCATACCATATCCATATCAACAACACATTGCATGATAGACATCAATTACACACAATTACAACGACAAAAGTCGACAAGACGACACTATTCCAAATTCTCGACATAATTAAATCGGTCAGCAATCTCAAAACCATCATCATAAGAAAGTACAGTTCAATAGCTATTCAATGGTATCAAGAATGTTAAAAACGGATAATCGGAACACAAGTTACGGACTAAACAAGAAAAGACATCGCGAAAAAATCACATTTTGCAATCTTCCTGGCCATACGCGTATTGCCCTGAGCCATACGTGTATTGCCTTACTCCCTCGCCCATTCCATACGCGTATTGCCCAAAGTGATACGCGTATGGGTAGAGACCAATTTTCCCCAAAATTCCCACTAAAAACCCCAATACGCGTATTGCCCTACTTCATACGCGTATTGCCTAAAATCTTACGCGTACCATTACGCAAATGGGCAGATGGCCGAGAAAATGGAACTCCATACGCGTATTTCCCACCTTTCTTCAATACCATACGCGTATTGCCTTAACCAATACGCGTATTGCCTTGGGTGATACGCGTACGGGCAGTGGAAAAAAACAAGAATTTTCTGCAGAATTTTTTCTGCGTTTTCAGCCCAAAATCAATCCAAATTTTCACCTAAACACCAGAAAATTACCAATAGAATGCCTAACAACATGTATCTAACATGTATCAACAATAAGGGACCTGAAAACATGATTTCCGACACAATTTAATCGAATTGTAACAATTTCCACATATTATGGTTTTTCACTCTTTATTCAATTTCAATCCAATATTAACCAAAAACATACATACATAATCATACACAAGTATATAATAATCAAGTTTCGCATCCTTACCCGATTTAATCGTGTTTGGAAAGTCGGTTGTTTCGATTTCTTCTTTTCCAAGTTTTCTCTCTTTCTCCTTTCTTTCTCTTTTCTTTCCCTTTTCCTTCTTCTCTTTTACTTTATCTCTATTTTTCTCTCTTTCTTTTCTCTTATGTTTCTAACTTAACAAAAATAAATGAAAAGACCAAAATACCCCCTACATTCAAATATCTCGCAAACGCTCCGAAAACGCGATAAAATATCACAACAATGAAAAATAATATATTTCCAAATAAAAGTAAAAAATAAAATAATATAATAATAAAAATAATCAAAACGACTCGATTAACTAAAACGGACAAAACTGGGGCGTTACATGACAACTTTCACCAAAAAGTGAGAAACTGAAATACAACATAAACATACGCTTCCAATTCCTTATTCTGGGATTTGTGTGGCCGATCCCGCGAGTAAACCTGCGACGGAAGGCCAGCGGTTGTTCGCGCCGGAGAATACTATGCTATTAAATTGCTGCGTGCAACCACTATTGTAGCCTAGCCGCAATATAAAGAAAAATACAAATTTTGTTACATGGGATCAATATTTTAAAAATCGGACCGGTTATTGAATCGGTGAGGATATTAAGTCACTTGTTCATTGGTCTAACCACTGGGTCATTGGTCGAACCGCAAGACTAAACCGGATAAAACTGGATAATTCGGTTGAATAAACCGGACACTATAATAAAATTATATAGATATTAAACTAGTTGAACCAGATGACTCGGTGTCGAAAAAAATCACTAACACCTAAAAAATTTAAAAATATCATAATTTTACAAGTTTATAATTTAAATTCAAATTTGAATCAATTATAAATTTAAGTAAAGTAATTGATTTAAAAATTTAAAAAAAGTATCAATCTCAAATACAAACTTATGTTTGTTATCTATATAACATGCATTACCATTTACTTTACGCAACACCTCAACCCAATTAATAAAAACCAATGATATCAATCATATAGGAGAGAAAATAGATTATGTTTAAATTCCACAACCTATCAATACTATAATACTGCAATAACCTCTATTTATTATATTTAATCGTTGTCACCAATTTTTAAAGAAAAGAATATTAAATTTCTCTTATATTTTTATTTTTTATTATTTTAAATAATGAAAAATGACGTCGTTTTAATTTAAAAAAAACACGCATTTGAACCGCCGGTTTTTTAAAACCGCCGGTTTATCGGTTTTTACCGGTTCTCACCGGTTCAACTGCATATCCGATCCAACAATTAAACCAGATCGGTTACCACTCCGGTTCCCGGTTCAGCCGGTCCGACTGGCCGGTCTGGTCCGGTTTTTAAAACTATACATGGGATATATATCCTTTCAATGCATTTACAACAGTCAATGACATAAAGTTTCCATACTTATTGTCAAAATGGGAGATCTGTAAATAAATACAAATAAATCAAAATAATAATAGTTATTAGAATAAAATACAATATATTAGGAATGATTATGAACTAACATTTTAATATAAAAATTACATTTTGAAATCAAGGGGAATTGGGTAGGAAGGATTATGAACTATAAAAAGAAAAACAATCAACACACATTTATGCTTTTAAATATTAGGATATTTGTGGTTTCAGATCTCGGTGAATAAGGTGAAACTATAATATTTCATTTGTTTATGTAGAGGATGAGTATACCCGCAAAACAACAACCTAATATGAGACATTCCAAGTGTCTTTCTCTTTACATATAATTGGAATAATGATTATAGGCAAGTTTCCTAATTTTCCTGTTCACATTAATCTCATTCATTAGCTCAACCAAAGATGTATCAAGTTTGGAATTGCGCACAAATTATATACAACCCAAAAGCAAAACTAACATAGAAAATCTATAAAGAAGAAACTGTAATATATTATCATAATATGAATGTGCTAAGAACATTGACTGACATGAACCACTTGAATGAATAAAAAACTATAAGAAATCATTCATCAATTCACAATATATATTATCATAAATCAGTATACTCACAAAGTAAGAACATTCTTAGATGTTAATGTTTCTGCCAAATTGCTACCAACCATTGGTGGATTAAACACGTAAAATACAAGTTGTTAAAGAAAGAGCAATTTTGTCATTAGAATATATAATTTAAATGGAAACAAAGAAAAAGATACAAATTTTTAAAGTATTTTTCAGTAAATTACATTGGTCAATTTACTCCTTGCATATTCTCCCAACACATCAATGTAATCTATTGCAAGAAACAATCCAAGTGCACTTATCAGTAACACTTTAACTACCGACAATGAAGCAACATACAAAAGCTCCACAAATCGCATTTTCACAAATCTTTAAATGCTTAATCCTACAAAAAAAACATAGTTAACTGTAAAAAAATACATTCAGAAAATCATAAACCAGTAACAAAATCTAAACAACATTTTCTAGATTAAAACATAAAATTAACACAGTTTTGAATCTTACCACCACCACAGTCACCGTCGAAAATACGTTGCCGCCACCACATATCTACCACTGCGAAACCGCACACCGCCGAAAAGGTGTTGCTTTGATCAGTTCATGATAACTAAAAACCCCATATTTTTCACTCGTTTCCCTTGAATACAAAGAGATCAGTAAGAATCTGAACATCTCATATGATTTTTTGAGTAATAAATGCAAATCAACACAAAACAAATATAACAGATTTAAAAAAAATACATACTAACATTTGAAAAATATGAATCGATAGTAACCTAGAAATTTTTTAGGTGAGAAAGTTAAGAGTGAGAAATTACTGATTATTCGATTAATGAAGAAGATGAAGTATGTGAGAGAGGTGTTGATGGTTTTTGCTTGTTACTTTTTATGATTTGTGTCAATGTTATAGAAAATGAGAAGAAAAAGAAAAATAGAAGAAAAGAAGAAAAATGTAAGGTTAGAAGATGGATCTAGAAAATGAATGAGAGTGGGAGTGGAAGTAGATAAGGAAGAGAGAGAGATGAAAAAAAAGAAGCAACGTGACTGTGTGTAAAATAGCATTGTTAATGTTTCTGCCAAATTGCTACCAACCATTGATGGATTAAACACGTAAAATACAAGTTGTCAAAGAAAGAGCAATTTTGTCATTAGAATATATAATTTAAATGGAAACAAAGAGAAAGATACAAATTTTTAAAGTATTTTTCAGTAAATTACATTGTTCACTTTACTCCTTGCATCTTCTCCCAACACATCATTGTAATATATTGCAAGAAACAATCCAAGTGCACTTATCAGTAACACTTTAACTACCGACAATGAAATAACATATAAAAGCTTCATAAATCGCATTTTCACAAATCTTCAAATGCTTAATCCTACAAAAAACAGAGTTAACTGTAAAAAAATTCATTCAGAAAATCATAAACCAGTAACAAAATCTAAACAACAGTTTTTAGATTAAAACATAAAATTAACACTGTTTTGAATCTGACCACCACCACAGTCGCCATCGAAAATGCGTTGCAGCCACCACTGATCTACCACTGCGAAACCACACACTGCCGAAAAAGTGTTATTTTGATCAGTTCATGATAACTAAAAAACCCATATTTTTCACTCGTTTCCCTTGAATACAAAGAGATCAGTAAGAATCTGAACATCCCATATGAGTTTTTGAGTAATAAATGCAAATCAACGCTAAACAAATATAATAGATTGAAAAAAAATACATACTAACATTTGAAAAATATGAATTGACAATAACTTGGATATTTTTTAGGTGAGAAAGTTAAGAGTGAGAAATTACTGATTATTCGATTAATGAAGAAGATGAAGTATGTGAGAGAGGTATTGATGGTTTTTGCTTGTTACATTTTATGATTTGTGTCAATGTTACAGAAAATGAGAAGAAAAGGAAAAATAGAAGAAAAGAAGAAGAATGTAGGGTTAGAAAATGGATCTAGAAAATGAATGAGAGTGAGAGTGAAAGTAGATAAGGAAGAGAAAGAGATGAAAAAAAGATGAAAAAAAAAGCAACGTGATTGTGTGTAAAATAACATTGTTAATGTTTTTGCCAAATTGCTACCAACCATTGATGGATTAAACACATAAAATACAAGTTGTCAAAGAAAGAGCAATTTTATCATTAGAATATATAATTTAAATGGAAACAAAGAAAAAATACAAATTTTTAAAGTATTTTTCAGTAAATTACATTGTTCACTTTACTCCTTGCATCTTCTCCCAACACATCAATGTAATCTATTGCAAGAAACAATCCAAGTGCAATTATCAATAACACTTTTACTACCGACATTGAAGCAACATACAAAAGCTCCACAAATCGCATTTTCACAAATCTTCAAATGCTTAATCCTACAAAGAAAAACAGAGTTAACTGTAAAAAAAAATACATTTAGAAAATCATAAACCAGTAACAAAACCTAAACCACAATTTTTAGATTAAAACATAAAATTAACACAGTTTTGAATCTCACCACCGTCAATCGCCGCCGAAAATGCGTTGCCGCCATCACAGATCTACTACTGCGAAATCGCACACCGCCGAAAAGGTATTGCTTTGATCAGTTCATGATAACTAAAAAACCTATCTTTTTCACTCGTTTCCCTTTAATACAAAGAGATTTGTAAGAATCTAAACATCACATATGAGTTTTTGAGTAATAAATGCA
Source organism: Lathyrus tuberosus (assembly GCA_022829125.1). Lineage (NCBI taxonomy): Eukaryota > Viridiplantae > Streptophyta > Magnoliopsida > Fabales > Fabaceae > Lathyrus > Lathyrus tuberosus. The sequence continues at coordinate 776,352 of JALAZF010000959.1, forward strand.
AATCAACACAAAACAAATATAACAGATTGAAAAATAAATAAAAAAATACATACTCATATTTGAAAAATATGAATAGATAGTAACATGGATATTTTTTAGGTGAGAAATTAAGAGTGAGAAATTATCGATTATTCGATTAATGAAGAAGATGAAGCATGTGAGAGAGGTGCTGATGGTTTTTGGTTGTTACCTTTTATGATTTGTGTTAATGTTATAGAAAATGAGATGAAAAGGAAAAATACAAAAAAAAAAAAAAAAAAGAAGAAGAAGAATGTAGGGTTAGAAGATGGATCTGAAAAATGAACAAGAGTGAGAGGAAAAGTATATAATGAAGAGAGAGATGAAAAAAAAAGCAACGTTATTGTGTGTAAAAGAAACAAAGGTATTTTTGATTTTTTTCGAGTATAAATTCTTTTCTTATATAATAGATTATAGAAGATGCATAACGAGTATATGTGACACATATAAAGGGTTCCATTACTTCATAAGATGATGGGATGAAAAAACTATATAAGCTGCATAAATCTATTTATAAATTAAAGCAAATTTTCTTAAGTCTACCTATTTGCTAGGATCCCTAATATACATAATTTCATATAAGTGCATAAATTGCATGATGTGTTTTATCTATGAGACACTCGTGAGCGGAATACACATGTATTAGATCGAGGCCTCAAGCCCCCACAAGAAAACAAAAACATGTTTTGTTAATGGGGATTGGATCCTCTAACTTCCATTCCTCTACCTTTCTCTAACTTTCTCTCTATCTCTCTCTTAATTTACTTTCTCTCACCTATTTTTCCCTCCAAAATCATCACCAATACCTCCTTGAATTCTTCCATTTTTGCCTAAAGTTACTCTAACTTTCCCGCCCAAAAGTTAGAGAATCCTTGTCCTTTGTTAATACTATTAAATATGTTTTCAGCTCCATAGGTCTAATAACCTAAACTTCTTTATTTTTTCAATTTACTTTTCTTATCTCTTCAATTCATATATGCATCATCATTCTATTTTATTTTAAGCTTAGATATTTTCATAATCAAATAATAATTTATGTTTATATGTTTATTAGTGTATTCACTCGCAACTAATAATTATTACAAAAAAAATACTTTAAGAAAAAACTCCCAACTAATAATATAGAGTGATAGGCTTCTTTTTTTTCTTTTCTTTTTTTTACTTTAGTTTATTTTATTTTTGTTTTTTTAGTAGTATAATTAGAAGGAACCTTAGGACAGAGTAAATGGTATACGTTTACCCCGTCGACCTCATCAATTCACCTTGTTATTGGTTTGAGCAAGCACCCCTCATTCAAATATAATGCTATTATTTTTTAATATGCCGTTCAAATCTCTAATATCTCTGTCTATACTGCGCTTGAATGTATTGGATCAACCACCAATCTCTATCTCTGTTTCTAAGTTTCTGGAAATCAACCACCCATCTCCGAAGTGATTGCTACATAATAGAGACACTCGATTTCAGACCCCAATGTCTATAAATACATCATTATCGTGACACTTACTTTTGAGAGTCCTTACTCACTAGAATTGTTATGCATTGATATTTTTAACGAGTGGATCTCCTATTTTTCTTCTAACAATTACAAATTTATAAATAAATAAAATGTGTGAAGTGCTTTATTAAAACTATGTATTAGATATTGAATAAATTTTGTTTGCAAACTAAAATTAAGTCAATATATCTACACTATTTTCTTCCCCACGCCCAACAAAAATTATGGATCCCCTTGGGAGACAATACCCTACTTCAATGGTGAGAAAGGGATACATGAAAAATATTCCTATACTTAGTCAAGTACACCATAATATGTAACATATCATATGCATTATCATTTTAGCATAATTAGCAAATACTAAATTGATTATAATTCGTCCCTAGATCACTGTTAAGAATAACATATCTTAAAATTTAAAGTCTAACTCATATATCTATGGTATGATAAATAAATAAAACAAGAAGAATTCATATTAAAAACAAAGTTTAGATAGTCTTTTGGTTTATGAAAGTCAGTGTGTTTTAGATTTTTGTCTCTGTATTTTTTTTCTGAAAATAATTCCTGAAAATTAAAATCTTTTTTGTTTTAGTCCTTAAAATAAAAATCCACAGAAAAATTTAAAAAAAATTCACAAAAAATCTCCAAATTTTAATTTAAGAGACTAAAATCAAATGAAATTCAACATTTAAAGATTTTATTCAGAAAATATATATATATAAACAAAAAACAAAAACACATCAACTTACAAAAACCAAAAAACTATTTAAGCATGCCTACTATAAATTAAGGATGGCTTAAAATGAATATAACCGTAATAAAGGACATCAATTATATAATTAAGTGATTAATTGTTATAAGCACCGAAGGTGTATAACATACAAATTAAATCCTATAATTAATGAAAAAGAAAATAATAAAATTCTATAGAGTGTTGTGGAACATAACATAAGGGACGTATCAAAACAAAAGAAATTGTTAAGTGAGAAAATTATTCAAAAAAAGAATTGACAACTTTAACCAATAACGTCAAATAAGAAAATCCTCAGAAAGACCAATTTTGATTTCATGCACCTGTTTGTTTTCATGTTAAAATCATTTCCAGACGCAAGTATAGCAGAAGCTAACATTGGAAGCTTCTGAAAATCACATCCAAATGCACATTGGAACGCGAGAAATGTGTGAAAACGTATATCCAAAGAACAGGTTTGTTTCATTAAATTCAATCCTGACAACAACAAAATCACACCACCACTGACAATAGTTGTATAGTAACTTATAATCAAAATCTCAAAATTCCTAGGCAGCACAGGTAAAATCAGAAATCTTACCTTCTGGTTCAAACCTACTGGTTAAATAAATAACTTTTAATAGCAAAATTGTTTTCCTGGATATTTCGTATTTCTTGATTCTCTGGCTCTCTGCTATTTGGACATTTACATAAAGCACAAATTAACAAAATCGGAGAAAGAAGAGTAATATAAGCATGTGTGAAGATTAGATTATATGTAATAGAAACAGAGTAACAGAATGACAATATCATTATATATATAAATTCATAAATGGTATAGAAAGAAAAAAAAAGCTATAAATGATCCTCAATTCAAACACCGAGGAACATGATTTTAGGCCTGGAGATATTGAATATGAGATTTATTCAAAAAGATTTTAATAAAATGAAGAAATATCCTAAAGACATCATTAAAAGTGATTCCCGCATCTATTCAGTAAAGTTGACTAACTGTTAAGTTGACATTTTTATGATAAAAAATGTCCAAAGCCAAACTATCCAATATCGAAAACTATACATGGTCTGGTCGCCAGTTTGAAAACTTCCTATATTTTCACCTTATTTTCACCTCTATGTATGTCGGTGATATCTATCAGTAAAAACTCAGTCAGAATTGAGACTGAACTAACCCATTTCAATATTACTTTTAGAAAATCTTGTATTTGTAACTTGGATAAATACAAGGTTGAGCTTGTTTAACTCATTCTTCAAATGCAAGAATGGAAGTCCTCTCATAATGTAGAGGCCAATCTTCCCCTAGTATGGTAGGATTCATCTCCATTGCTGTCCTAAAGTTGGAGACTGGTGCAGAAGCAGATCCAATTAGCTTTTGCACCCGCCTATTTCGTGGCAACCCATTAATACCAGATTGGATTTGACTATTGATGCCAGGTTGGATTTGACTACTAAATTTATTTGCAGACATTGAAGCTTCTATATCCAAACACGGTTTTATCAATCTTTTGAGGTAAACATCAAGCGCAGTATTCAATACATTGGCTGCATCAGCTGAGATGTTACACCCCTCAGTTTCCAAGTTATGCTGCACCCTTTTCATCAAAGAATATGTATCAGGTAAATGACCAATACTTTGACAGGTATCAGTGACAATACCAGATTGTAATCCTTGATGTGTAAATATTTGTGCTCTATTATCATAGGTAGGAAGACCAAGAGGTGCTTGTATAGGAGTCCTATTAATGGCAAGCCTTTCAGAATCCCGATTAACCTCTTCCTTATGTTCCACGGACACATGAAACCCGTTTCTTACAGGATGTAAATCTGTATTCATCTGGTGCTCTTGAAAATTAGGAGTTGAATTCTTAAATCCAATGCTGTTGTTGTTCACATGAGGACCAAGAGGTGTTCGCATAGGAGTCCTTCTATTAATCGCCAGCCTTTCAGAATCCCGATTAACCTCTTCCCTATGTTCCACAGACAAATGAGGCCTTTTTCTTACAGGATGTAGATCAGTATCCATCTGGTGCTCTTGAAATTTAGAAGTTGAATTCTCAAATCCAATGCTGTTGTTCTTCACATAAGGACCAAGAGGTGCTCGCATAGGAGTCCTTCTATTAATAGCCAGCCCTTCAGAATCCCGGTTAACCTCTTCCCTATGTTCCACCGGCAAATGAGGCCTTTTTCTTACAGGATGTAAATCTGTATCCATTGGGTGCTCTTGAAATTTAGGAGTTGAATTCTCAAATCCAATGCTGTTGTTCTTTTCATGAGGACCAAGAGGCGCTTGCATAGGAGTCCTTCTATTAATGGCCAGCCCTACAGAATCCCGTTTAACCTCTTCCCTATGTTCCACAGACACATGAAACCCGTTTCCTACAGGATGTAGATCTGATTTTGGAGTTGAATTCTCAAATCCAATGTGGTTGTTCTTCCCATGAGGACCAAGAGGTGCTGGTATAGGACTCCTTCTATTAATGGCTAGCCTTTCAGAATCCCGACTAACCTCTTCCCTATGTTCCACAGACACATGAAACCCATTTCCTACAGGACGTATATCTGTATCCTTTTGGTGCTCTGTAGATTGAGAAGTTGAATTCTCAAATCCAATGACTTTGTTCTTCCCATGAGGACCAAGAGGTGCTCGTATAGGACTCCTTCTATTAATGGCTAGCCTTTCAGAATCCCGATTAACCTCTTCCCTATGTTCCACAGACACATGAAACCCATTTCTTACAGGACGTATATCTGTATCCTTTTGGTGCTCTGTAGATTGAGAAGTTGAATTCTCAAATCCAATGTCGTTGTTCTTCCCATGAGGACCAAGAGGTGCTCGTATAGGACTCCTTTTACTATTGGATAGCTTTTCAGAATCAGGATTAACCTCTTCCCTATGTTCCACAGACACATGAAGGCCGTTTCCTACAGGTTGCATATCAATATCAGTTTGGTGCTCTTGAACTACAGGAGATGAATTCTCAAATTGGATGCTGCTATTCTTCTCATGAGGACCGAGAGGGCTAGGACGGTGTTTGAATCTGCGGTCACGCAAATTTGGAGTCCTACATTTTCGAGAGTTCTTGCCTAGAGGCGGAAGGCCGTTACATCCATTTGGCATTTTCACTTTCAAAGGATCTGCTGCAGTGCTCGGTATTGGCGGAGCTGCCTTGGACAGACAAGCTTTCTTTAAGACTGACTTGAGGAAATGATTATGAAGGGGTACATTTTCTCTCCCAATAAGTGCTATGCAAAGCTTGTCAAAATCAGGTTTAGTAACTTTCATATTGAGATACATCGTGAGAAGATTAAAGTACTTGCACGATTTCAAACCGCCAAGCCTCCTCTGAATCTGTAACTTTTGGTCTAATGTATTTATAGGCGGAATATACCGCGCAGCCGGCATCCTGTTTCAACAAGTCATCACTATAATCAGAACCCAAACATCATCTCATTATACACAAACACAACACAACCCACATAAAAAATCACAATTCAATTTCAAACACAGACAAAACCCAACAGCAAATTCGTTAAATTCGCCAATAAAAAACCAACATTAACAACTGAAACAAGTCGAAATACTCACTACTAAAAGATCAAACAAACCTAAACCTAGAAATTAAAAATTTTCAAACAAACAAAACCTAACAGCATAATATCTCAAATTCAACAATAAAAACTAACACTAACAGCTAAAAAACTTCTTTAAAGATCAAATAAAAACCAAAACCTAGAAATTCAAAATTCCAAAGCTAAAAAAAATCACATTCAACTCATCTTCCATTCACCACGAATAAAAAAACGCAATTGGTACAATCATCGAGTCACGATCACGTAGTACACTAATAAAACCAAATGCACCGTTTCAAACTACAACTAATTAAACAGAAACGATAATCATAATCATAATCATAATCAAGAGCAACAATCCAATAATCAATGCATGAAAACAAGGATTTTTATTATCCGAAATCAATAATTAAAAGAAAAAAAACAGAAAATTGATCAAGAACGAAAAGTGAGAACAAAAATTAAAGCGGGAAAGAGAGAAAGAAAAAGAAGAGAATGCGAAACCTTGAAAGAAGAATCGAAGACGGCAAGGGTTTGTTTCGGAAGTGGGGAGAGAATAAGGATTAGGGCTTTTGTTAGCAAGAAAGAGAGAGCTTGAGAGTTTACGTAGTACGAAGTGTTGAAGTGTTGAAGTGTTTATAAGGAGGTCAAAGGCACGTGTGGGTTTTGCAAGTCAAGCCCAGATTAGAGGGATATGTGTGCGTGCCAATCATGAGATTAGAATTATTAGTACTAAAAACACATGACATAGGTAAGACTTGGAAGAATATAAGGAACATTTTTATTCTTTTCACCCTTTAAACCCAACATCACCATCAATCAAATCAAATTTTTTTTTTTTTTTATATATTTTTTATTTTAAATATTATTAATTAAATCAATTAAATTATTTTTTATAATTTTTTTAAATTATTTGTCGAGTTGCGTAGTTATATTTCTGTGTTTCTGATTGACCCCTCGAATTATTTTAAAAATATCAAGTTTTAAGGATTACGAGTTTCGATAAATTAAATAGACTAATGATATATTGAAATTTTTAGTATTAGTTGAAAATTTTGCAAGTTGATAAATATATCATAAAAATATAATGAGTTTGTTAACATGGATCATCCATTGTTAGAGACTTATCATCAAATAAGTTAAATGCGATGTGGTTTTAATAGAAATTTTATGTAGATGCAACATCATAAAAAATTAAATGTGTCTCATTAAATTTATAAATTTAAGTTGTGTTATGTTAACTACTATCAAGGCATTGGTATTTGAGTGTTTGAATTGCTCTCAAAATGTCTAGTCTTAAGTATCATGGGTTTCGAGAATTTAGATGGGATCTAATGGAATTCTTGATTTTTCTTAGCATTAGTCAAAATTACTCCAAAAGTTTGCAAGTTGACAAATATATCATAAAATCACAATGTGTTGGTCAACTTGGATCATTTATGGTTATAGACTATCATCAAATACGTCAAACGAGATGTGGTATTAATGTGAATCTTATATCGATACAACATTATAAAAAATTTAACGTCTTTTATTAAATTTATGAATCTAAGATGTATTAAGTCAACTATTGTCAAGTCACTTCTATTTACCCATTTGAATCGCTCTTAAACTGTCTAATCTTAAGCATAATGAGTTTCGACAAATTAGATAGAATTTAATGGCAATCTTAATTTTTTTAGCATTAGTCAAAATTATTCTGGAACTTTGCGAGTTGACAAATATATGATAAAATCATATTGTGTTGATATACTTGGATCATTTATTGTTAAATACTATCACCAAATACGTTAAATAAGATGAGGTTCTAACGTGAATTTTATAACGACACAACATCATCAAAATTTAAATATGTCTCATTAAATTTATAAATCTAAGATGTATTATGTCAACTATTATCGAGTTATTGTTATTTGACCGATTGAATGGTTCTCAAAATGTCTAGTCCTAAGCATCATACGTTTCAACAAATTAGATAGGATCAAATGGCATTCTTAAATTTTGTTAGCACTAGTCAAAATTGTTCTGGAACTTTGTGAGTTGACAAATATATCATAAAGTCACATTGTGTTTGGAAACTTGGATCATTTATTGTTGTTAGAACTATCACTAAATACGTCAAATGAGATGTGGTCTTAATGTGAATCTTATATTGATACAACATCATACAAAATTAAACGTGTCTCATTAAATTTATGAATCTAAAATGTGTTAAGTCAATATGGAGACTCCTATTTATGAACTTTATGTAAACTTTAAGGTTATCACTTTGAGATATGAACACACGTTAAACTTTTTATTTAAAAAATTTCTAATAGAGTATGTATTTATTTGTTAAAGAATATTTGTATATAAGTCTCACATCGACTATAACAAGTAACTAATTGTAAATCTCTCTCTATATATAATACAGTCTTCATAGTGTTATTCTCACACGGTTGATTCAAAGATCTCTCACTCTTTTACATGGTATCAAGAGTGGTAAAGATCATAACTTAATTCTCCTCAAAAATTGCCGCCACCATCGCACTAGCTCTTCCCCCAGCACCGTCGCCGCTGTCGTCGCTTCTCTTTTAAAGTCGCCGCCTCTATCGTAGCTCCACCTCATGCACTGCCGCCACATGTTTTCCCTTATGCCATCATCCTTTCCCTCCCTTCCTATGACTGTGCTACAACCTGGTCTCCTTCCATCCCTCCAATCGCACGACTCATACACAAGATATCTAACTCCTCCAACGACGACAGCAATATGGAGACTCCTCCTCCCAAGGTGGAAACCAAGACACCACCTTCATCATCCTCTGCCAAGCCAAAATTTCACACCTCTTTCGTTGTTTGCAACATTAGGAATAATATTCCTTTTATGCTTGACATGGAAACTGATCGCTACGGCACATGGACAGAGTTATTTCGCGTTCATTCCCGCTCTCATCGGGTCTTGCAACATATTATGCTTTCAGATAACAAGCCTCTACCATCTATCATTGACCCAAATTATGACCAGCGGGCCACCTTGGGTGCAATTGTACTTCAGTGGATCTATTCCACTATTTTTATTGACTCGCTAACCACTATCATGGAAACTGGCTCCCCAACTTTAGATGCTTGGAAGCGTTTGGTTGACCTCTTCCAATATAATTAGAACGCAAGTGTTGTCACTCTTGAGCAGGAATTCTCTGGAGTTCGCATAGAGACTTTTTCAAATGTTGTTGCTCTTGAGAACAATCATCGCTTGGTCCTTCAGATCATCTCTGACCTTATTGATGCCTACCATGGTATTGCCACCTTGATTCGACAAAGAATTCCACTTCACTCCTTACATTAGGCCTGGTTCAAGCTCACATTAGAAGAAATCGATTTAGCTAAGATGATGCTCGTTGGGTCTCTTGCCTCTTATCTTACCACCCAACAACGTCTTTTTGACGAATCATCCCATATCACCAACTACCGCTCTAGAAACCTTTCTCATCATTGCAACAATCAAAATCGGGGTGAAAATTTTTGTAACCATTGTGGTCCTCGCGGTAGCAACACACAAAGCTCTCCTCATTGGCACCAACAACAAACACAACAACAATATCCCTCTTACCAGCAGTGGGGTTAAACTCCACCATTGTGGCCTATGCCTCTGTGCCGCTATCCTACTTCTCAGCGGACTTTCCCTTCTGCTCCTCCCCATCAATAAGGCATTCTATGCCAGCGTCCTCAGGCTTATGCTACCACAAATTCACCCTCAACCACTGACATCACAGCTGCTATGCACACCATGTATCTCATTGCTTCAGACAACATATGGTACATGGACACGGGTGCCTCTTCCCACATAGTAGCGTTACAAGGTAATCTGTCGTCTTATTTTAATTTGAGTCACTTAAATTAGAAACTGTTTGTTAGTAGCAGATAAGAGATTTTGATTCAGAGCTCTAGACACACTACCCTACACACCTCCCATAAACACAAACCACAAATTATCAAAAATTTGATTTCTGTGCAACAACTCACTACTGACAACAATGTTTCTATTTCTTTTGATCCTTTTGGTTTTTCGGTAAATGACTTTCAAACAGGAACTTCACTCATGAGATGTGATTGCCTTGTCGATCTCTATCCAGTTACCACATCCTACCCGTTTGTTGGTCTTGCTTACAATCTTTGGCACAGTCATCTCGGATATCCCAATTCTTTAGCTTTATAGTCTCTTCATAGCAACAAGTTCATTATTTATAAACCTTTGAATTATAGGACATTTTGCGCTTCTTGTGTGTTTGAAAAACATGTTAGGTTGCCTTTTATTTCCTCCAATAATGTTATTATGACGCCCTTTAATGATATTTTACATAATGATTTATAGACATTCCCAATTTTTAGTTCAGCTGGTCATCACTAATATATTTTAGGGTTAAATAGTGTTTACCTCCTGCCATATAGGCTTGTTTTGGTGTAACCCCCCTTAAGTTTTTTTTTTTGTGATTCCCTCCTTGTAAAACCAAGATTCTGTTTGCAGAACCCCCTATCCCTTGTTTGGCTGACTGGGCATGGAGAATCTACACACGTGGCATTTAGGGTCTGCTGACTGGATTTATTTTTATTTAATTTTTTTCAGTTTACATTTATTTAATTTTTTTTAATTTTATTTAATTTATAATTTTTTATTTAATTAATTTTTTCTTTAATTAATTTTCGTATTAATTTTATTTATTTAAATTGTTATTTTAAATTATCAAAATATTAAACTTGGGCCTAAGTCCATTTTTATGATTGGGCCTTCTCAAACATTCACAAGCCCATTATTAATTTAACAGGTTTTACATTTGTGCTATTGGGTTTAAGTTGTATAAACCTCTAAAATATTTTTTTCCCAACCGATGTGGGACTTCACTAGCAAAACAAAACAGACAGCATTAAAAGAGAACAACACAGCCAAAAGAACCTACAACAGCACAACACACCAGCAAAACAAAACAGACAGCATTAAAAGAGTAATCCCAGTTTGACCAAAGATGCTCCATGTGGCCTTTAAACATGGCAGAGAACAAATCCCAAATTAACTGCTTTGTCAAAGCCAAAATCCCTTTGGTTATTCTCAGTAGTTTGAGTTGTTTTGAAGGCTGTGTGTTGTTTATATCATGACCATCCAAAAACACTCCAAATAGTTTACCAGAATTTAATTTAAGTTAGTTCTAACTGTCATAATCCATTCGTGAAAAACTGGACACTCGCGACAGTTTTGTTTACAAACCTATGCACTCTTCACTATTTAGGCTCTATCTTGCATGCTAACTAATTTTGCTTTCTAGCATTAGTAGGAATTATCCTACAACAAACAGCTAAGACCACCAGAACCATGCAACACCATATAATCATATTTAAAACTAAGACATTAAGATTTTGAAACATTTAAAGCTAAAGGAACTAAAAATATCTTGTAAGAGAAGCCGTATTATTGCAATCAATAATAAGTCCTTGACAACTTATGTGTGCACGTGCAAGCACAAATAGGCAATTTTAAATTATGTAGGTGCATATCTTGGAATTTAACTCCACACCTATCTAAACTAAACTTACCAGAAAATAATGCAATAAGAGTAAAAGATTTTCAACTCACCACAATATACTGTGCACACACGGGACATTCATGAGGTTTATCTTTCTCAAGCCAAAACCAGACAACATCATGCTCATCCTCTGCTCCAGGTTAAGTTCCTTATTTATTTTAATAATTGATAAAATGGTTTTATAGTTTATTTTTACAGTTACATGCAATACATAACAATTTTAAAACTTTCTACATTTCATTATTGTTTTTCTGAAACATTGTTTTCACAAGATTAGTCTCATTGTTTCTTATAGAGCTTGCATACACAATGGAAGTAAATGAGAAGTGTGATGTGTTCAGTTTTGGAGTATTAACCTTGGAAATACTCTTTGGAAAGCGCCCTGGAGACTTTGTGTCAACAATGTTGCAATCAAGTGGTTTAGGTGTTGAAATTGATGATTTGTTGTTGATTGATAAGTTGAATCAACGTCTCCCTCATCCTAGCAATGATATTTGGAAAGAGTTGGTATCAATTATAAGGATTGCATGTCATTGCTTAACTGAGAGCCCACGTAGTCGCCCTTCAATGGAACATGTTTGCAAGGAAGCTAAGGAGATTGTGAAGGAAGCTAAGGTGAGAACAATGTTGAGAACAAGTCCCACATCGGTTGGTATGGAAGCAAAACAAGTGTATATATACCAATCAATAATATGCATTAATGAATTGAAAATAGTCTTGGAGCATGTGTGTTTGTATTGAAACAAAAATGGGCTTAGGCCCAAATTTAATATTTTGATAATTTAAAATAATAATTTAAATAAATAAAATTAATACGAAAATTAATTAAAGATAAAATTAAATAATTAAATAAATTATAAATTAAATAATATCTAAAAAGAATTAAATAAACGTAAACTAAAAAAAATTAAAAAAATAAAAAATAAGCTCAGTCAGCAAACCCTAACTTCCACATGTGCAGATTTCCCATGTCCAGTCAGCCAAACAAGGGATAGGGGGTTCTGCAAATAGAATCTTGATTTTACAAGGGGGGAATCACAAAAAAAAAAACTTCAAGGGGGGGAAAACCAAAACTCGCCCTAATGGTCGGGGGGTAAACACTATTTAACCCTATATTTTATTTTGGATGATTTTACTAATTTTTCGTGGACGTTTCCTTTAACCAATAAATCTTAAGTTTTTTTAAGTTCACTTCTCTCTCAAATCAAAACCGCACACAATTTTCTCTAGTTTTCAAATGTTTTCAATGTGATAATGGGCGAGAATATGACAATGCATCTTTTCATGATTATTGTGCCACTAATGGTCTCGGTTTTTGCTTCTTTTTCGATCACACTTTGAAATTTCATTCCTCGAGGGACAGATGTCGAACACGATGCTCTAACAACGGGTGTGACTAGATACACCATAAACAAAACACTAACTAGTAACATATGATGGAGCAAAAATGCAATAAAGAACACAATCAAATTGTTTACTCAGTTAGGTGAAAGTACACCTACGTCTGGGTGGCTGAATCCACAATCTAAGATAGAAAATTCAAAATTAGTAGTTTAGTACAACTAGACTTACAAGCACCAACAAACCCTATGTTATTCAATGCATCTTCCTAACCCTACCCAAAGAGTTTCTATTTAGAGCCTCCCCCTAAATATGAGAACCTACTCACTTTCCTCTCTTCCACAATCTAAGTGACAGGGGCAAACAACCACTAAACCCTAGTGATCAGCTTCAATCTTTCCAAGATAAAGAATGTTTAAAGTTACAACTCAACTAGACAACCATTATATGCCAAGTTAATGAAACATTAAGGTGTACATAAACAATGTTAATTACAACTCAAGTATACAAACCTTATATGCCAAGTTACTGAAACATGGAGGTGTACATAAAAATTCAACACTAAGTCTCTAAGGGAATTAGCGTGAATACACGACACAAAACCTAGACACTCTAAGATCTTCAATGGGAATGTTTGCTTTTCAATGTAGGTTTGGGCTCCTTATATAGAAATGTAACTCTGGGCTTTTGTCCTCGAATAATATCTTTGAATTCGTCTAGAATTAATGTAGAATATGTTGGATATTTGATCATCTCCTTGAATATCTCCAACAAGATATGATTTTTTTTAATTCAAATTCAAATTTAAATCTTAATATAAATTTGAATTAAACTCCATCCAGCTGTCAAAAAAATCATATAATCATATTGTTAAATCAATAACAATAAAATCTTTGACAAATCTTTTGCATAACCCACTTCAAAATGTTGGAGCATCACGCCCAACATGTGCTGTTACTACAGCGTCATACATCTTTAGCAAGCTAGATCAATCTTGAACACTTGGACACTTCTCCAAGTTGTTGTTTTGCTAAAATGCAACCAATCCAAAGGGTCAATCTAATATGAACAAAAATATCCTCCTTTGGAAAATTGTGGCAAAACAAGTCTTCAATATAAATATCACTTCTTCCAAGTGACTACCTGTAGACGAACTGGATCTTTAGAGCATTTTAGAAGCAACAACTTCTATGTATCAGAGTTAAGCATCAACAACAACAAATGTCAGAAGCATCAAGGTTCAGATGCTTTCACATAGTCCATTCATTTTGCTCCAAACGAAATAGACAATCATGCAATGATTCACAAACTTATTCTTGCATGAATCTAGTACCTCATAGTTAGTAGCATATAATCCTACTAACTAGCATATATCAGCATGCAATCATTCACATACTTAGTCATGCACACAAAAATCAGTTAGTAGTTGATATTAATGAATACTACTAACAAACATTGATATGTTTTCACAGATACAGGGATCAGGATCATGCTCAAACATGGGGCACAACATTAGCACTTTCCCATATGGTTTAGTATTAAACAAATACTTGTTGCCGAAGCAACACCATTACTCCCTTTTTTTTACCATAATTTAGCAAAGGGTATGGTTTTCAACTAGAAGTTAGTCATGCACAGGTTAGTATACAACCAGAAAATCATGAGAAAGTTACTAGAACAACAATCTTCAATTTGAATGAACCAGTCTTAATAGGATACGAAGCCTTTACAAAATACGAAGAAAACACACCTAAATATAGCTAAGCTAGAACATATGAACTTATTCTTCAATCCATCATCTGCAGTTCTTGAGAGAAATCTAGTCAGGATCAGCCTCCAAGGTAGAATCATGTTTATGAATATGTTTCTCCTTCACATACTTCCTCTTAGAAATAGTCTTCTTGTCCGCTATAGATGACATTGCATCTTTAATATTTGCATAAGGCCCAACCCCTTTGATCTTTCTTTCTTTGATCATTTTTTTACAGGGTTTTGAATTTACAGCCACTTCACTCATTTTAAAATTTAGATGTGAAGGTAGCAAGAAAAAAATATAAGAAGATTAAGATCCCTATTTTTAACGCAGGTCCATATAAACGGAGGTATATAAACAAGAAAAAATTGAATTATTTCATGTGCAACACAGACCTAAAGAGAGATAAACTCCCATGCGCACCTCCCTAGCATTGACTGATATTAATTATCACACTTGCATACATTAAGAGTATCCCTTGATGCCTTAGTGAGACTGCTATCCAATTTTTTTTTAGTGCCATGTGTTCAAGAGCTTCCTCATTTTCTTCAATAACTTCCCTAATGGAGTGATGACACATGTCAAGATGATCAATTTGCCTTTGTTGACCTGGAGTTATTGAATACTTTATAGCCCTTAGGATGTTCAAGAACGATGTCAACATATATTGTTCCACATTATTCTCCTTCAATACCAACTTTATCCCGAGCAACTACTTACCACTGCTTCTAGTAGTTGAATGCTCAGTTTCATCAGATAGTATGGTCACATTAATTTGTGCCTTGATGACCTATGGTATGATCTTGTAGGCACTAAGAGAGCATTTATTAAATGTACTCATTTTGTAATACTTGTGACTTAACATGATGAACTCCTTATCTGTCACAGAGATTTCCTTCATTAGTAGTAACATTTCCTTGAATGTCAAAACCCTCTTTGACATTTCTGTCATACCCCAAATTTGTCCTACTTGTACATTACTTCCATCTGTATATCCGTTTACTAACCGTTATTCAAAAAAATCCAAAAATATGTTGCTTTCATTTTCTCACTAAGTTCAGGTTTCATTCAAAGGCATCAAGGCCAAGGTACGCATGATTTGAATGGTGTGCGCCTGAGGTTTCAGTTAGGGTTTCTGTGCCATTTCAGGTTATCTATGTATGGATCAAGTTGTCGAACTGTGTCAAGTTATCAGTGCGTCATGGTTAAAAATCATCAGAGATCAGGGCATTTTCAAATTAGGGTTTCATGTATTACAATTCACTCTTCAAGTCATAGCTTTCTGATTTTTCAAGGCATGTTTATTTGGCCCATGTAACGCCCCAGTATTGTTAGATTTATTTAATAGAGTAGATTTAATTGGTTTTGGTTTTATATTATTTTATCATTGACTTTTATTTAGCAATATATTATTTTTCATCGTTGTTGATGTTTTATCGCATTTTGAGAGCGTTTGGGAGATATTTGAGTTGAGGGGTATTTTGGTCTTTTGCTTGGGTAAGTTTATGTTTTTATATAAATAGAAAGAAATAGAGAGAAAATGAGAGAAAGAAGAAAAGAAGAAAGAAGAGAAGAGAAAAGAAGAGGAAGAAGAGAGAAAAGAGGAGAAAGTGGGAAAAATCGGGAAAAACTCCGTTTCAATCGAATTTAATCGGGTAAGGGTGTGAAATATTGTTATCCTAACTTTGTGTATGATTATGTATGTGTGATTGTGTGAAGGTTTTCTTGTTTTTCCATAGTTTTCCAATTATAGGTCGAAATGAGAAAAATGGATAGAAATCGATGTTTTCACGGATGAAATTCGGAATAAATCGCGTAGAAGAGTCGTGTGATGTTGGGTCTTGATTTAGTGTGATCGTTTGATTGAATCGAGTTGAATTTGTAACTTTTGCGTTTTTGATATATATCGATGTTTTGTGTAAATTGATGTTGTGATCGAGTTAGAGTGTTTGGAAATGTCTGGTAACATTGATATAGGTTGATATTTAATCGGGAATGGTTGTTTGTGTATTTTCGAGTAATTTTGATCGAGTTTGGAATTGAGTTAAATTGATAAACTATGTGTCAAAATATTTCAACCGTGGAAATGTGTTGGATGGACTTTTAATAGTGAAAATATTGTAGTACGTTGAATTCTGAGATCGCAGTTTTTTATGGAATCGAAAACGGATGTCCGGAGGTCTAAAAATGGTGTTTTTAAGGCTGAACTTGCAGCAGGTTTCGCGCTCAGCGCGCAGTTTGCGCGCTTAGCGCGCAGGTCTGGGCAACATGAAAATTCCAAAACTTCAAAAATTCATAACTTTTGATCTGTAAGTCCGTTTTGGTCCCCGTTCGAAGCGTTAGAGAGCTTATAAAATATTCTTTCTATTAAAAATGGTTTGGATGATAAAATATGATTTAATTAATTTGTGTTTTGAAAAATAGTCGGGTTGTCGGGTTTTTATCGCGTTAAATGCGTGCGGTCGGTGTTTTACCGTGTGATATGCTTTTGTTATATAACGTATAGCTTGTGTGCTGTTATATGATGTGAATATACATGATGAAATGTTGTGATGATGGGTTGTGGCCTTATGGCAAATATGTGTGCATTGCATGAGTGTTTGTGGTCATTTTGTAGGAGAAACATCATGACATGCATTCATGTGTCGCGATTCTTGGAGAATCGGGTGTAATATCGCGTCCCTGTTGGGTGTGAGTGATTGATTACACAAATGATCATTTGATGATCCTCTGAACATTGCGTAGTCAATGGGTGTAATCGTTGCGATGAGTTACACTTGATTCCGTGGGAATCTTCAGAATGATTGTGTGCCCTTGTGGGGTTTGAGCAATCGGATTGTGTCTGAGTGAACAATCCAGAAACATCGGATGCCATGATGGTATGAGCGATGGGGAAATATCATAGGCCCGGCAGGGAGGATATTTCCATTGAGTTCTTCAATTGAGCTCGGGTGATGAGTCGGTACCGCATGCATCTGCATAGAGTCGAGAGTCGGTCTCTATGAGTTGCATTGATCATATTTGTATTTGTGCATTGATGAATAAACATTGATATATGTATGTTTATGGGAAATGATATAAACTGTATCTTATAATGATGCATTATTGAATGAACAAGTATGTGTGTGTTCATGTGGAATGATGATAATGGTGAATGTATGCATAATGAATATGCTTGATGATATATCTATATTGAGATATATGATGAGTTGTGGTGAGAATATGTGTTATATGTTTATGTTGTAGTACATAATTATATGCATTGTTATTATGATAATATTTCTCACCCTTCTGCTATTTTATGATGCTCTATGAGGCATTGCAGTTTAGGTATCTGGCGGTCTTTTTATGAAGCGTGTCTTCATTTTCCTTGTTGGTCGGTTGGATCTGATATGTAGCACCGGGTAGCTAGGACGTTTTGATCTTTTTGTGATACATTTGCATATGTATCTTGCTGATGAATTTGTGTATATAAACATGATGTTGCTTGTGATTCATACTGGATGATGTATATATATGTTGATGTATATATGTGGTTGTTATTCAATATTTTAGATGTTTCCGCTTTTATTCTAAATATTGAGATGTGGGTATAAGGACTGAGATCCTTTATTGTTTGAAAGTTACCCCACTGTTGCATATCTTTGCGAGCAGGTGTTGTATGTATTAAATGCGTGTATGATGTGACATGCCTCTTTTATACGATGTTTTTAATCGTACTCTGGAGAATTTTTTTATATGTGCATAAATGATTTATGTGATTATTTGGGGGTATAGAAAGGGGGTGTTACATTAAATGGTATCAGAGCAGGTCGGTCCGTCCGGCCAAGTTGTTGAGTCAGTTGGTGTGACAGTTGAATACTGTCGGTGTTGTTTGTTCCTTAGTACGTGATATGTGTGTGAAACACTGTCAGTGCTTTCTGGTTTTCTAATCCTTTGTTTTTAGGAGTTAGAATGAGATAAGTGGGGGAGAAGATGGTAGTTCTCCATGTTGCTTCAGGTGTGGAACGCTGGCTCAGTGTGTTGTGAATTACAAGATGGTAAGTGTTGTTTGGACAATGTTGTTTCCGATTCCGTAAGAAATGCGGAGGTAAGGTTTATGTCAACTAAGGATTTGTGCCTTAGGTAGTTTTGTGTATGGGATGCAAGAAAGGCTATTATAGTTCGGTAAAGACGGTTTATGCCCCATCATGATTGTCGGTTGTCTATTGGCAAATTGAGGAACTGATCACCCTTAATCTCTTGTTGATAGCAGACGGAAATTATGTTGGATGGAATAGGCGGGTCTTTCCGGCTTTGATAGTGTGTGAAATGAGTTGTTTGGAATTTAAGGAGATGATTACAGATTGTTTTGATGAGTTGATGAAGATGCTAATATCGGAAGATGAAATGGATTAGAGGTTTTGGTATGTTAGTCCAGTTGGGAAGTCATTGAGAGAGAATGATTGGGTTTTATTTAAGGACTGCTTCACAGAGAGTAGAGATTGAACTTAATTGGACGAAGGTGAATAGTTGAGGTTTATATCTGCTAAGTAAGTAGGAAAATCTTAGTAGATGGGAATAAGATGTTTGTTTTGTCTGTGATGGTAGTGTTCTAGGAATTGGCAGGAAGTCGCAGTGATGGGCCGTCAGTTGGGCATAGTTTTCAGATGTGTTTTTGGATGGAACATTAAGGTGTTGTCTTAGAGAGCTCCAGTATTGTTGGTAACAAAAGGAAGGATGATGGAATGGAATAACAAGTATAATGGTATTGAGACTATGGACAGCAAACTTAGAGTTCTGGTGGGTTTGGAGTCTTTGGAGTTTTAAGGCATTAATGGAAATTGTGAGGAAACCCTTGTGGGTGGATGTAACATTGTGTTTGAGAATTCTTTTTGGTTGGTTGTTGATACATGTTGGAATTGCGGAATTGGACGGTCAGGAGAAGAAATTGGGTATGGATTACTAACAGTTGAATAAGGTAATGATTGAGAATAAGTGTCCACTTTCATGAACAGATGACTAGAATGGTTTGGTTGAGTTTGAGTGAATTACAATTGTTTGGAATGTTTGATAAGAGTGGTGAATTATGTGAGTTGAGGCTTTGATCGATTTAATGTGACTGGTTAGGTTTTTTATCCTCGGAATAGGTTGTTATTTACTCGGTTAAGCTTGTATGTGAGTAACCAGTTACCCAGTGAAAAGTTTTGCAAAAGCTTTAAGGATTTATATCTTTTGGATTTTGGTTGGGAATTGCAACGTACGGTGATGGTATTTGGTGTTAGTAACGCGTCTCTAATGTTTATGGAGTAGAGGAATCGTATCTTCCATATTTAATTGGATAAGTTCGTAGTGGTTTCGATTGAGGATATTTGGATTTGTTATAAACTCAGAGGAAGAATGAGTAAAGTGTTTGAGATTTGAATTACAAGTGTTGAAAAGAGACGAAGTTTTATGCTAAGTTATTCGAGTGAGAATTTTGGTTGAAAAGGGTTAGTTTCTTGGAAATGTTATTTCAGATGAGAGTATGGTTAATGGATCCATTGGAAGTAGATGTAGTTCTACATGAGAGGCTCCGAAGTTAGTTAAGGAGATTAGAAACTTTTGGACTCAGTTGGTTGTTATTACAGGTTATGGAAGACTTTGTTAAGTTCGTACTTCTGGTATCTCAGTTGACTTGCAAAGGGTGAGTCATTTGTTTGGATGTTCGTTGTGAGTAAGTTTTGGTGAGCTGGAGTAGAAGTTGTCTACGGTTTCAGCTTTGATTTTGTGTGATCCTAATAAACCGGTTGTGGGGTATCGTGATGTGTCTTTGATGAGTTTAGTCAACATGGTAATGCAAGAGGGTAAAGTCGTGGCTTATGCTTTACGACAATTGAGGATTTATAAAAGGATCTGTATTATTATGGATTTGGAATTGGTTGCGGTGGTATTGTGTTGGAATAGTTGGAGGTATTATCTTTATGGTTCTAGGTTCGAAGTGTTTGGTAATCGCAAGGATATTGAGTACTTGTTTGGTCTAAAGGAATAGAGTATGAGACAACAAGGATGGTTAGAGTTCGTGATGAGTTATGAATTTGGCTTGGATTATCCTTCGGGGAAAAGCTGTTGTTGTGCCTGAAAAGTTAAGTCGGAAGTTTCTATGCATGTCTGTTTTGATGGTCAGGGAGTTAGAATTATTTGAGCAATTCCGAGACTTGTGTATGGTGTATGAGATAACACAGGAGAGTGTGAGGTTGGTAATATTAAAGTGAACAGTGATTTTTGGCGAATATGAGAAAGAGTTAGACTTTGGACGTGAAATTGATAGTTTTGATGGTTACGAGTAATCAGAGTGTGCAGCGGAAGTGTGAGGTGGCACATTTTGTAATTGCGTGTGTGACTTGTAAGAGTTCATAGGTTGAACATTGAGAACATGTAGGAATGATGAGACCATTGGACGTTTCAGAATGGAAGTGTTAGGTGAAAGGTTTAAATATTATTCATGGGCTACTATGTAGATGGATGTTGTGGTTATATGTTCGATTGGGAATCGTAGCATTGTTGTAATAAGGTTGTGTGACAAGGATGTTGGTATTCTGGTTTTGTAGAGGTTGTGGAATCGATGTTGTGTCGTGGAACTTGTGTTCTTGTTTGTGTTGTTGCCTCGTTTCCATCGTGATGGTTCAAGTGTGTGTGGCTAATTCCTTGTGGGGAATTAGGGGAGTGTTATCTGTGGTGATGGTAATGATCTTGTTGTGTTTCGGTTCTAGAGTGAACCTGTGTGTTGGTATCGTGGTTTTCCTTGAGTTGTGAGTTGGTCGTCAAGTGCATTGTATGGGCATTTCATCTTGTCGTTCTAGTCGTCATCATCGTTGTGTCGTTGTTGTAGTTGTGGTTAGCAAGGTGATTTGCCAGTTGTGTTATTTGTGGTGTGCCTTTTGTTGGCATGTTGGTTTGTTAGTCGGATGCGAGAGTCGTGTCCGGAGTTGTTCGTCTCAGTATATTTTCGAGGACGGAAATTTCTAAGTGGGGGAGAATTGTAATGCCCCAGTTTTGTTAGATTTATTTAATAGAGTAGATTTAATTGGTTTTGGTTTTATATTATTTTATTATTGACTTTTATTTGGCAATATATTATTTTTCATCGTTGTTGATGTTTTATCGCATTTTGAGAGCGTTTGGGAGATATTCGAGCTGAGGTGTATTTTGGTCTTTTGCTTGGGTAAGTTTATGTTTTTATATAAATAGAAAGAAATAGAGAGAAAATGAGAGAAAGAAGAAAAGAAGAAAGAAGAGAAGAGAAAAGAAGAGGAAGAAGAGAGAAAAGAGGAGAAAGTGGGAAAAATCGGGAAAAACTCCGTTTCAATCGAATTTAATCGGGTAAGGGTGTGAAATATTGTTATCCTAACTTTGTGTATGATTATGTATGTGTGATTGTGTGAAGGTTTTCTTGTTTTTCCATAGTTTTCCAATTCTAGGTCGAAATGAGAAAAATGGATAGAAATCGATGTTTTCACGGATGAAATTCAGAATAAATCGCGTAGTAGAGTCGTGTGATGTTGGGTCTTGATTTAGTGTGATCGTTTGATTGAATCGAGTTGAATTTGTAACTTTTGCGTTTTTGATATATATCGATGTTTTGTGTAAATTGATGTTGTGATCGAGTTAGAGTGTTTGGAAATGTCTGGTAACATTGATATAGGTTGATATTTAATCGGGAATGGTTGTTTGTGTATTTTCGAGTAATTTTGATCGAGTTTGGAATTGAGTTAAATTGATAAACTATGTGTCAAAATATTTCAACCGTGGAAATGTGTTGGATGGACTTTTAATAGTGAAAATATTGTAGTACGTTGAATTCTGAGATTGCAGCTTTTTACGGAATCGAAAACGGATGTCCGGAGGTCTAAAAATGGTGTTTTTAAGGCTGAACTTGCAGCAGGTTTCGCGCTCAGCGCGCAGACGCGCAGGTCTGGGCAACATGAAAATTCCAAAACTTCAAAAATTCATAACTTTTGATCCGTAAGTCCGTTTTGGTCCCCGTGCGAAGCGTTAGAGAGCTTATAAAATATTCTTTCTATTAAAAATGATTTGGATGGTAAAATATGATTTAATTAATTTGTGTTTTGAAAAATAGTCGGGTTGTCGGGTTTTTATCGCGTTAAATGCGTGCGGTCGGTGTTTTACCGTGTGATATGCTTTTGTTATATAACGTATAGCTTGTGTGCTGTTATATGATGTGAATATACATGATGAAATGTTGTGATGATGGGTTGTGGCCTTATGGCAAATATGTGTGCATTGCATGAGTGTATGTGGTCATTTTGTAGGAGAAACATCATGACATGCATTCATGTGTCGCGATTCTTGGAGAATCGGGTGTAATATCGCGTCCCTGTTGGGTGTGAGTGATTAATTACACAAATGATCATTTGAGGATCCTCTGAACATTGCGTAGTCAATGGGTGTAATCGTTGCGATGAGTTACACTTGATTCCGTGGGAATCTTCAGAATGATTGTGTGCCCTTGTGGGGTTTGAGCAATCGGATTGTGTCTGAGTGAACAATCCAGAAACATCGGATGCCATGATGGTATGAGCGATGGGGAAATATCGTAGGCCCGGCAGGGAGGATATTTCCATTGAGTTCTTCAATTGAGCTCGGGTGATGAGTCGGTACCGCATGCATCTGCATAGAGTCGAGAGTCGGTCTCTATGAGTTGCATTGATCATCTTTGTATTTGTGCATTGATGAATAAACATTGATATATGTATGTTTATGGGAAATGATATAAACTGTATCTTATAATGATGCATTGTTGAATGAACAAGTATGTGTGTGTTCATGTGGAATGATGATAATGGTGAATGTATGCATAATGAATATGCTTGATGATATATCTATATTGAGATATATGATGAGTTGTGGTGAGAATATGTGTTATATGTTTATGTTGTAGTACATAATTATATGCATTGTTATTATGATAATATTTCTCACCCTTCTGCTGTTTTATGATGCTCTATGAGGCATTGCAGATTAGGTATCTGGCGGTCTTTTTGTGAAGCGTGTCTTCATTTTCCTTGTTGGTTGGTTGGCTCTGATATGTAGAACCGGGTAGCTAGGACGTTTTGATCTTTTTGTGATACATTTGCATATGTATCTTGCTGATGAATTTGTGTATATAAACATGATGTTGCTTGTGATTCATACTGGATGATGTATATATATGTTGATGTATATATGTGGTTGTTATTCAATATTTTAGATGTTTCCGCTTTTATTCTAAATATTGAGATGTGGGTATACGGACTGAGATCCTTTGTTGTTTGAAAGTTACCCCACTGTTGCATATCTTTGCGAGCAGGTGTTGTATGTATTAAATGCGTGTATGATGTGACATGCCTCTTTTATACTATGTTTTTTAATCGTACTCTGGCGAATTTTTTTTATATGTGCATAAATGATTTATGTGATTATTTGGGGGTATAGAAAGGGGGTGTTACATCCCCTATTAAAGATCCTGGTCTGTCAAGGATAAATTTCTGCTTTAATTTATTTCTCAAGACTAGTTCAGGATTTCATTTCAGTTGAGAATTCCAAAAAGGGGAATGAAACTTTGGTCCTCGGATCAACAGGCGAAAATACCAATTTTAATTGTCATGGTTTGAGAATCGCAAGTTTTGTTCAAGTTCAAGGCTTTTTTTTTTTCATAACCAAGATTTTTAGGTAAAAATGTGTGGAAGGCAAATTACATTACCAAATGAAGGGTGCAAATAGTGATTTCAAAAGCCCACTACCATATAAACTCATTACTATTTTTCTTTATTATTACCATTTTCTATACAAAAAACCATGAGCCCATGTTACAATAAATAAGAGTCCAAGTCCTTTTCTTACATACCACACAAAATTTGCACACAAAAAATGTATATTATCCAAAGCCCATGAAGCATTTCCATTACAAAATTATGAACAAAAAGAAAGAATACATAAACCAACTTCAAGAAGTGACACAAGCCACCAACCATGTACAAACCATTACCTCACATGATTCATGACCCTCACAAAATACACGGGCGCGCTCCATCTCCAGCTAGCACAACAACACATCACGCAACTACCACAACAACCTGCGAGCAAAGTACTAACCACAAATTTGCCTCAACAATACGTCATCAGTCACGCACCTCACCTCCACACCAAAACCAATTGCGAAAAACCTGCAGCTAACAATTGTCGTACCACATGACTTGCACACATGAGCTGCCCACGAAACGTCACAAGTTTCGCTATCACAACCTACAACAACATTTACCAGTTAGTACATTACCATAAACCGTCATAACAATGGATTCCATGCAAACTTCTCTAAACTCATGCATTATACGAGCAACACAACAACAAAATTGGCACAACGCACGCACAATCTGTAAACAAATACAAACCAAGAAAATTGAAAAACGAAACAACCACAAAACGCAGACGAAATCATTCCACAAATACCCCCTATCTCATATAAATAGACGACCTTCCTCATTTTTTGGGAAGCCTCAAAAGCTAACAAAACCTTGCTGAAACCTCTCCCCAAAACCCTCATAACCTTCGAACCTTCCTTCAACCTCCCTTCTCCAACATCCATACTCTTCTGTCATACCCCAAATTTTGACCACCAAGATTTCCCATCATTGTGTAAATAATCACCACAATATGGATGTACCATAATACCTCATCAATCTTCTCAAGGATTGTTGAGCACTTACCTCAACTAAGAATTAGGGTTTTGAGCCCTCTCAGAGTACTCAGACAAAGGATCACTCAAGAATGGACATGATCCTCAACTTTTCTAGCCTATCAAATACCCATAGAGGATCAAGAGGTCTCCCATATCAAGAATCAAGCACAAGGTTGCAACATTCAAAGTGGATCAAGCCTCAAGATCGCCAGTGTCACCAAATTAGGGTTTTGGTCGACCAAGGCCTCCAAATGAAGATTTCCATCTGGGCATGAGCCAATACTTCAAAACATGATTCAAGAAGCACAAAGGGACCTCATGAACCCAATCATAGAGTCAAAATAGCCTCAGAGGATGCATTAATAAAAAATTAGGAATTAGGGTTTCTTGACCTAATTCACCCCTAAGTTGACTTTTGGAGCAAGACATGAGCCAAGACCTCAAGAAGTGTTTTGAAGACCTCCAATAAACCATATTGATCCATTCACAAGGTTGGATTGATTCAAAAAACTTGGTTCACAAGCAATACGGGGATTCAAATTCATCTGGACCAATTAGGGGTTTCTTGATGAAAAGTCAACTGTGTCTTTGACTTTTGACCAAGACATGTTCCCAAACCTAGGGACATGATTCAAAACACTCTATAATACCTATAAAATCCATCCATTAGGTTGTAATTAGGTCAAGGACTTGATTTCATAGAAGATCACACAGTTTGGAATTCATCTGACAAAAAGTCAACTGTGCCAAAAAAACCAAGTTTGACTTTTTGAATTTCTTGACAAACAAGGCTTCCCTAAGTAAAAAACAATGTTAATTCATGGTCTGAATCATCATCCATAAAAAAAATCAAGAAAAGTGAGGTTACTTGAAAAAGGGGCAACCATAAGAAACTTAAATTTTTCTAAGTTATGGAACAAAAGTGATTTGGTACCAACTTTGCAAGGTCATAACTCCTAAACCACAAAGCCATTTGCTTCCATACAAAGCTCAAATGAAAGCTCTCATTACATACTTCAAAATTGTCAACTACATCAGATTCCAAATCCTCATGGATTTTGAGTTATGGATTGATCAAAATCACAAAAACATGAAAATGACTACTTTTTCTAACACTTAGTGAAAATTTTGGACAGAATCTGTCTTGGGGTTTCACCAACTTTGAGGCCATTTTTCACCATGATCCAAGTTTATTCAAGACAAATTTTGGACATCAAAGTTAAAGTAGGATATACAAGCTTTCCAATGAGTACCAGAACTTATCCTAATTCAACTTGAGTAGGGAGTTACAAGCATGGAAACATGACACCTCCAAGACTGGTTTTACAAGACAGTCTTGTACTTGCCACACGATTTTGTCATTTCCATGACTTGGCAAGACTTGTCACCATGCAAGACAAGTTTCTAAAGTGAAATGAACATGTTCTTTGCAGAGCTACAACACCATAGAGCCTTGCAAGTCAAAAACCTCATCATTTGGCATGTGACATTCAAAGTTCAAAATCCAAAAACTCCAATTTTGTCATGAGGCATTTAAGGGATGCATAGAGCTGGCATGTATCAGTCCATAATCAACCAAATGAGTCAAGATAAACTCAAGCATTAGAGGACCATAGGCCTGCAAGATTGACCTAAGTCAATGGCTAGAGGAGACTTTGGCAACAAGATAAAGTTCAATGGATAATGGAGTGATCCAGACTCCATTCACTATTGCTCCCAAAACAAATGATCAATTCAAGTACACTAAAGCATAGCAATACATGCTTTCCTCCAAATCTCACTAAAAAAACCAGATTTTGCTTCTCTTTCAAGTCACTATCGAATTTTCAATTTGAGAGCAATTCAATCAAAACCAATCATGTCAACACCTCACATACATCATATATGAGTGATCCATAACCTTAAAACACATCTGGAACACCAGAATCACAAATTCACCCCCCATTTGCTCAAACTTTTTGACCTATTTGCAATTGAGGTGCCACAACAAGTTCCAAGCTGATTCAATCCATTCTAAGCTTTCAAACACATTACTTGAGGTCCATTGAAGCTGTCCAGATCATTACATAACATCTGTAGCACCTAAAATTGAGGATTCAATTTCCTTTTGCAGAGGTAAGCCTGACTCTCTCAAACTCTATGATCCATGCATCATAAATGTGTTTTCAAGTTACAAACATGTTTCTGCACTTATGTAGAGTGTTTCCCCTCAATCAATTGCTATATATGAATCGTGTATAGGATTTCCTAGTGTTCTTGCAGAAATTAGGGTTCTTGAGTTCATCATTTGATTTCTCACTCCACACTTAATATACATGCAATTAATTGGTACCATTGGAATCCTTGTTCAAAAACGAGCAAGTTTCATGTTTACAAAAGTTAAAACCATTGAGTAATCAGAGAGATATGAGAGGTTTTGCATATCTGGGGAAGAAGAAGACGTGCGAGCAAGAACACATGTTCTTGGCGCAATTTTTAAATTTTTTGAATTTTTGAATTTTTGATGTTTTATTAATTGATTTCAAAAATTAATTTCTCTCTCATTTTTTTTATCATTTTTTATTGGTTATTTTTTTAATAAGTCACAAAAATGTTAAATTATTTTATTCTACAAAAAAAAATCACATTTATATTATTTATTTAATATAGTTTTATTTTTTTGAATTTAATTTAATTTAATTTGTTTTTTAAACATTTTTAAATGAAATTCTCACCTTGATTTTTCAAAACCAATTGGATTTCAAGCTTTCATGTGATTAAACATGATTTTTCAAAATATTTTTTTAAAGTTGACCACTTATTTTTGAATATATTTGATATTTTGTATCATTTTATATTTAATTTTCTTTAAAAAATTATATATTTTTTTAATTAAAATTAGGGTTTCTCTTAATTTTAATTTATCAAATTATTTTTTGGCCTCTAATAGAGTGTAAGACCCATCCCTTGTCACATAAATAAATTTTGGGCTTCAGTCACTGAATAAGTCCCATTGTGTTTTCCGAAACCACGACGCGATCGTCGCCTTTTAAACAAAAATCATCTGGGCCTCCCTATGGTTGTAAGTCCCATCTTCCTTCTTTCAAAATCACTTTTGGGCCTCTTGGTAGAGTGTAAGTCCCATCCCTTTGTAAATATTTGATTTGGGCCTCAGTCATTGTATAGGTCCCGATACGATTTTAAAAATCTCGGCGCGATCGCTGTTTTCAAAACAATTTTCATTTGGGCCTCTCCTTGAGTTGTAAGCCCCATCTTTTTTCTTTTTAAACACTTTTGGGCCTCTAATAGAGTGTAAGACCCAACCCCCTTTGTACATAAATAATTTGGGCCTCAGTCATTGTATAAGTCCTAATACGATTTTCAAAATAAATGGTGTGATCACTATTTTTCATCTGGGCATCTCCTTGAGTTATAAGCCCCAACTCTTGTATAAAAATAACACTTTTGGGCCTCTAATAGAGTTTAAGACCCATCCTCTTTGTAAATACAATAATTTGGGCCTCAGCCATTGTATAATCCCCTATGTGGTTTTCAAAACTACGACGCGATCATCGTCTTTTCAAAAGAGATCATCTAGGCCTCTCATTGAGTATAAGCCCCAAACTTCCTTTTAAAACAACTTTCTTTTTTATTCAAATTCAAATTCAAAGTTTTATCAAAACTTTCTTTAATTTCTTGAAAACCTAACCGTGCAGTTGTAGTTAAAATGCTTGGGCTTTCATCTGACTGTAAGTTCCACTATCTCTTCAATACATACTTATTTATATATTTCATCTGTGTGTATATATATATATATATATATATATATATATATATATATGCTTGTACATACTTGTTTAGAGTTTTCCCCAGCAGTTAGGTCTACATTTAGGTCAAACCAGAGGTTACTCTTTCAACATAGTCAAAATTAGTTCCCCATAGGAAATTCCAGATACAATCTTGCCTCTTCTTGGGCTTATACAATATGGAACAAAGAAAGGCATTATTCTCAGTGAAACTTTTCTCAAGACTGTCCAAACTTAGAAATATATGTATACTAGAAATTCAATTCCCCAAAGAGGATTAATTCCTGGTGAAACCTCTTCTGAATTTCTTCAAACCCTAGACATGTTCTGCAAAGAAATGACTTATTCCCGGTGACACCGTTCTTGAACTTTTCTTAGGCTTGGACCCACAAGCTTCCTAAAAGCATCCCCAGCCTCCTCTTGGGCTTAGTACAAGGACCTAAAGGCCTCCTACAGGTATATGACATAAATTAGTCATATTTGCTAGTTCAATCCTCAGGAGAGTCAGAACTCCAGAACATCAGACCATTCTATGGTTGATCTTCATCCCTTAAAACCACAACCTCCTCTTAGGCATCATACAAATATCTTTCTTTACAGCCATAACCTACCACTGCATGAGAGACTTGGACAGTCTCAGCCTCCTCTTGGGCATCATACAAAGATCATTCTCTAGCTAAGAGTCAACCTCTTCATACAAGTTTCCTAAAAGCACAGGAAAAACCATGATCATTTCATCAACATACTAATCTCCAGCAGAGTTAAAACCTCCATAGGTTTTCAAAACTCAAGGTTTAAACCTTCACCTTAAAAATCCCCAGCCAAGGTCAATTTACCATCAATAAAACCCAAACAGAATCAGAGCCTCATGGTATCTGATACTGTAACTCTCCCTTTGATCCCCAGAAAGAGTAAAACCTTTGGGATTCCCCAACACATATTGGACCTGCCTCTGGACTTCAATAATCCTCAGCAGAAGCCAGCCTCCTCTTAGGCCTCATATAAGAATTTCCCCCAACCATCCTCCTCTTAGGCTTTATATAATGATTTTCCTCAGTAGAGTCAACCTCAACCTCAGGCTTTGTACAAGACAGATAAAAACTCCCCAGTGGAGTCAATCTCTTTTCAGCCTCAATCTTGGGCTTCGTACAAGACATATATAAAACTCCCCTAGTAGGATCAACCTTTTAGCTTCAACCTTGGGCTTTGATCAAGGCACACAAAAATCAACATTCCCTCAGATGAGACCCTGAGTCCACTCTGCAGGAGGATATTTTCTTTATACATCACATATCAAAACAAACAGTCAAAACCTTTTTCCTAGACAATTGATGTAAGTGGCACACTTGTTGATTCAAAATCCAAGCTGGAGTCCTTCTCTTATCCTGGTCAAAAATCATCTTTCATCTAACTGCTGTAAGTGGCAAGCCTCTGGATTCCTAACATCCAAGCCAATGTCCCTCTCTTAGCATGAAAGATTCATAAGGAAAAATGGCATTGCTCAATACTGAGTTAAAGTTTCTTCCTTCATGACATCACTCTTATAAAGGAAATTATGGAATTGCTGGATTCTCATATCCCAGTTAAAGTAATTCCCTTTATAATCAATCACCCAACATTTTGTGATGTATAGGTGAGATATCTCCCTTTAGAGATGACAAATTCTCTCTCAGTCACCCCTTTAGCTTCAATCTTACACAAATACTCATCTAGCTTCAATCTTGGGATTTAAATAAGACACCAAACATTTTTCCTCCCATAGAAATAGAAGGAACTACGATTGCTCTGATTTCCCAATTTTATTTACGGGAATACGTAGGCATAGGATTGCGAAATCTTAGCGAGCACACAAATAAAAAACTTTAGGTCCAGTACCTTCCCAAAAACAACAGAAAACTCGAAAACAACAAAAACACTCTCTCAACACTCCCAAAGGAGAAACTTTCCCAACCCATGACAGATAATCACAAGAAAGTATTTAAATTAACAGAGAAATACATAATGCAAAGTTTATGGATAACCATATATACTGGGTGTTGACAACTTCCCTTTGTATAACCTGACCCCGAGCCCCAATCTCTTAGCATTTGTTAAAGAAAACATTCGCATGCAAGGTTAGTTTTAGATAACTTCCATTTCCTTTCCAGCTTCATAGGATAAATAAGAAATCAGAAAGTAGCACCCAATTCTAACTATTGCAGTAAGGTGGTCGCGTCACCGAAAAAAATTGCACGCTACAGAAAAATGGAGACTCTGCTGGGGAGTCTAGGATTAGAGTTCCTAAGAGGTATAGGCTTTTCTTGGCATTTATTTCTCTGTTTATTTACATACTTTCTGCTATATATATCATTTACTGTCATATTACTTGATACCCGTGTTTAAATTTTTTAAAACTGGGAATGCGATTAATACGCATGTGGAAAGTTTGAGAGAACATTAAGATAAGTGGTGGAATATCCGGGAAATGGTTATAGGGAGTGAATCTCGACCAAGCTAACTTGGCAGTCCACCGAATCAGGCGAGGTACCCGTGTGGAAATATTAATGTTGAACGACCAATTGTCGTGAAAGCATTGTTTATCCTAGTGCGGTACCCATGACCCTGAGGATTTAGTAGACATTTAACCATTTTTTCCATTAGGTAGTGCGGTGACTATCGGGAATAGTTGATACACGATATTTGCCTTTTGCATAAGCATATGCATTCGCATCGCTGGCATAAACATTAGCACTTTTTCTCTGTGGTTTTGTTTGAGGAATATTCATATTGTTTAAGCCCGATTAATTGCATCCTCGCAAAGTCATTACATCATCAACACAAGCACAAAACAAGGGTTTCTATTCCTATTTATCAAAGCAAGAGGTCGGAAATCGGAACCATGGTCATAACACCCTTTTCAAGCAAAATTGGGCAATTTTTGACTGGTTAACCGGTTAACCATATGGTGTTAACCGGTTAACACCCTTTTACAGCGCAAAATTCAGCTTTTGGATAGCTGTTAATCAGTTAACCTTATTTGGTTAATCGATTAACACCTGCTATTTCAGCAAAAATTCAGCATTTTTATCATCTTTCAGCAACTCTCTCCACTCTCTTTTGATCTATTCTATTCTAGCATTGTGTGGAACATTCTAGACAGTTCAAAACCATTCAAGACACTCCACTTACATTTATTCCAATGCATCACTTTGAATTAAGTGCACCATGTTCCTTAATTTCCAAGCATATAAGCCATTGATTTGGATTCGCATTGGGATTGCTCCACCGAGTTAACTTCCTAACTAACTGAGTTAACCGCTGACTCGGTGAGTCAAGTGCAACTAACTCCCAAGCTAGCTCCAAAGCTAACCCCAAAGCACATTCCAAACCAATCACACTCCATACCTAGCCTCTATATAAACAATGCTTCACAATTTCACAAGGGATCCACAATCATTTCACTCTCTTCACTCTCAATTCTCTCAAATTCTCTAAATTTTTCTGCAACTTCTTCATCTTTATCTCCATTTTCTTCCCAAACCTCATCATAGCTCAATTTCTCTATTAAATATTAATCACTTTCACTTTGGAAGTGATTATTTCTCGAGCTTAACCTTCATCATCTTGCAATTCTACTTGATTTTCTGGAGTTTTATTGCCTTTTGGATTCATCTCAAGTGTTTGTTTCAAGATTTAACGGTGTGAATTCGTATTTTGGAGATTTCGTCGCAATTTTCCCGATTACGGTATGATTCGGCTACAATTAAAGATTCCTTTGGTTTTCTTTGATTATCTTCATCAAGATTCATTTGCAACAACATCCAAGGCGCACCTCAGCCTTGTAGGTTTGTTCTTCTTTACTTATTTTACTGTTTCAAACGTTTTCGTATCATTCGCGAGGTAGTTTCGATGCTTTTTGTTTGTGAATTGATTATGCCATTATTTAATCCATGATCTTGATGAGTCAATTGATTCCATTGATGTTTTTTGCTGTTGTTAAACTTGATTTTCGTGCATAATTGTTTGGCCTAGCATAGGAGTGTTTTGCACAATCAATAAGTGGCAAAAAGTGATTTTGAAAAATCAAGTTTCTGCCACTGCCTCTGTAACACCCTAAACCCCCGAGACAATTTATAATAGAAAATCAGAGTAAAATGAAACATACAACGTGTAGGATGCTACATTCAACAAACACCTGCCCATGCAATACGATATGTAACACATAGAAACCACAAATTTCAACCATACTTAATTAATCTCTTCATATAGCAGTGGAATTCAACTAAAACATAACATGTGTAATATCACATAATCATCATCGAGCAATAAAGTAGTAACGAATAATAAAACAAATAACGACAAGCGTTCTGAAACCCCAGTGTTACACATCAGAGGAGACGCCGACACACAGAATATAAGAGAAGACTCCATCTTCACTAACTTCAACTCCGCACTAATCATGCTTATCTGCACATTACCCACGTAGAGGTAACATTCAAACAGAAGGGGTGAGATTCTCAAATCAACAAAAGAATGCATAAAATAAATATAAAAGCATTTAAACAATTACACGATTCATCATATCGTTACCACATTAACGAAATCACACTCTTCCACATAAGCAGACAACCGTACAATTCACCATACAACACAACATAATGCAATGCAATGAGACCCACGACTCGACTCAATGCATGTGGTACCAATTCGATCCCTTTTTCATGATCATAATTCCCGTCGGAATTTCTATATCAGTCACTCACACCCCACATGGGCACACGACATCCGTGATCGCTCACACCCACATGGACACACAATCACCTCAATAACAACAACACAATTCTATTTCAAAGAATCCCGATAAGACGCTCACACCCCACATGGGCACACGACTTATCGTACAACTTATGTAACATGGCATGCATACAACGAAAACTAAATGCATATGACTAACAATGCTTCAATACATCATACTATAATTATCCAACACGTAACATATACCTGCCAACACAAACAATCCACAACCACAACACGCATGTACACCACCGAATTCATCATTTTAATGCACAACACCTAACTCATACACGAAAACCCAATTAACGCATCAAGTGGTTGGAATTCTGGTACTGAGATTAATTTTAACAAAAAGTATGTGAAACCAGCTTTTCAACGATTCGAACGGTGGCTAAAACAGACATACGGATTAAAAGTTATGAATTTTTGAAGTTTGGTAAAATTTTGTCCATAACAGCAACAAACAACACTGTCATGCTCGCTGCGAGTTCGCTCAGCGAACTTCCCTTCGCCAAAAGTTCGCCTATAAAACTTGCCAACGAACGGTTCCTCCATACAAAAACCAGAGACTCACATTTTTCTCTCCCCATTCGCTTCTCATTCGCCCAGCGAACTAGAGTTTGCCAGGAGTTCGCCAAGCGAACCTGGGGCGAACTTCCCCACCACACATTCCAGAATCCCTCTTCCATCCCTTCGTTCACTGCCTTATTCGCTTAGCGAATCTGGGGTGAACATTTGCCCAGCGAACTTTTGTTCGCATTGCGAACTATGCGATTCTGCAATTCTGCAGTTGCGATTTCAGCACCATTCCACCCCAACCCTTCTCCGATTTTACTCCCAAACAGCCCCAAAACGTACATATAATCACAGATTATCATACATACAATTAGGAATACATAGACCATGATTGAACCGATTAATTTATGCATTTTCCTCTTATCAGAACCTCCGACATGCAAAATCCCCAATCCCAAATCATTACAAACAACACGTAGGGATGATCCTAAAGGTTTATCTACCCTCATACAAACATTATACAACCATTAAGAGATTAAAGAACCTCACCTTTACCTTAGAGTTCTTGGATAAAAAACCTCGGCCTCAACGACGGCTTTTCTCTTCTCTTTTGCCCTAGCTCTTCTCTTTCTCCTTTTTCCCAAAAGCACGTACTAAATGGATTCTCTCCTCTAATTCCCTATTTTCTATTTTCTTTTCTAATATCCTTTTATTATTATTATTATTATTATTATTATTATTATTATTATTATTTTTATAATTATTTCAATATTATTATTATTATTTTACTAATTAAATAACAATAACAATATTCTTAAATAATTTAAAATAATAATATTAATCAAATAACCATTCTCACCACACCACCAAGTTCTACCTATTTGGTCACGCACCCCTAACATCTTAATCCCTATAATTCTAAGGTCACTACCCTACACTAAGGACAACCCCAAACACAACTACACACACAATTGCACCACAACATATAATTTCAATTACGAAAATAATAAAATAAATCGGGGTGTTACAACTCTCCCCCACTTAGAATATTTTCGTCCTTGAAAATTTACCTCATGCGAACAATTCCGGATACGACTCTCGCATCCCGCTCTCTAACTCCCAAGTCATATTTCCACCGGCAGCGCCTTGTTAGACTAAGACTATGGATCTAGAAGGGGGGGTTGAATAGATCCTTCGAGTTTTACACGCAAACGGACTACAAAATTCTGTTTTAAAAAATTGTTTAAATGGAAGCTGCCACTGGATTAAAAGTCTACAACGAACCTACTACCAAAAGGATCGGATATGCGCGAATATATATATTGCGAAAGAGTATGGAAGAGAAAAATTCAGTTCTATTAATGTGATCAAACGCAATCAACAAATTATAGCGTGTTTATGTATAATCCAAACCAATGAGGCAAACAATGAAACACTAACGGTGTTTGGATTTGCTTTGCGACAAATTATCAAACACTTGGTGTGTACACACACACTAAGTGCAGAATTTCTATGGTTAGTAATTTCAAGCTACTCTTAGAAACAATTCAACGAATTGTATCACTTTAACCAAAACGATTTTTCAGCTTTAGATTACGACACCTCAGAAATTTAGACAACTTGAAAACTTGGCAAATTCAAACAATGCAAAAAAATTGTAAAGAGTTAAAGGAGAAAGAGAACGAATGCGATTTGATTAGGCAGTTCCCCAATCGTCCTCGCTATGGGTACATCTGCCCCCAATTCCAAACATGGAATTGAGATATATATATTATCGTTGTAATTGAGAGTTTATACAAGAGAAAACTTATGAGCAAACAAATCTTCGAACGTCTTCGAATTGTTGATGTAGAGCCTTCTCTTCCCTTGATTCAAGATGAATCAAGTGCTTCGAATATGGTTGATTCAATTATCGTCCCGCGCTACTAAACCGAAAGAAAACACCGTTCTTCGATTACCTTCACTCGATCAATTGCAATCTACCAAAGATTCAAAGCCAAACCACTCTTCTACGATCCTCTGATTACAGCTACTAAACCGATCTCTTCGGTTACCTTCGCCCAGCTGAATCCTTGTAGAACGAATCGGCTTGTGCAAAAACCCCCAAAATCCCTTAGATTCTTGGAGGAGAAAACCCTAAGGTTTTATTCAAGAAACACCTACCACAAATCTCAACTCAGAGATGAAGATAACACTTCCTGAAATCTGAACCTTATCACTTCAAATCAATGAACACAACAAACAAAAATTGGTTATGTGTAGTCGTTTGAATGCTCAAGGAAGAAGATGAAATTTGATGAGAGAAATGGCATAACAATCTTTCACGTTTCTTGTTCTATCTTAAAAAATAAACTAACTAGATATATATATCATGCTATGTAATAATATGGAAATAACAGAATTTTGAGATGAAAATACAAGTGAGAAAATTGGTAGGAATCAGCGAGCGGTCGACCTATACAGAAGGTATAGGCGACCTGTTCAAGCCCGCGCACACAACTAGGCAAAAATGCATACTGTGCGTCGACCGGAACAGGGAGTGCGTCGACGCATACCTCCCAGTTTTCAATTCTATCAAACGCAGACTGCATAGGTCGACCTATGCAGGGTGATGAGTCAACGCATGCCCTAGAAACATGCAAAAATCAGGATTTTGAGATTCCTAAGGTGTTGGGACATCTTTAATGAACCTAGATCATTTCTAATCATAATCAAACATATGTGCAATGTTTAACTACTTGAGTTTTTCATATAAACCACTATGTTCTAATCATGAAGGTTTTGACATCATTAAAAATAAAGTACATAGAGAGAATCTTCCCTCACATACTCCCCCTTTTTGATGATGGCAAAACATTCGATGTGAGATGGTATCCTCCCCCTGACTTTATGCATCCACTAGTTTGATTATCTCAATACCTGTTATTCTTTCCAATGTTCTCCCCCTTTGACAACATCAAAAAGAGAGAGAGAATAGCATGACTAGAAAATATCAACTAAAAGGACATGTTTTTAACAAATTACAACAATAAGCATTAACACGCATTCACATATAAAAGAAAAAAACAAGTTAACGGATATCCAAAACATGCAACATAACAACCCATAGTTATAACTGAAACATTGTCACAAAAAAAAAAAAAAAACATAACAGGCTAAAGTCAATTTGAATCATAAACAAAACATGAGCTAGCAAGTGAAACGCAAAATGACATGATGCAAGATGCAGTGTTGTTTCTTATGGCCTCCTCCCCCTAAATGAATGGCCTCTGCCGCGAAACGGTTGAGGATGATGAGGTGGTGGAGGTTGCACATCCAACTGCTCGGTCATCTCTAACACTGTACAATTCAGAATGTTGAAGCTATTTGTAAGAGCCCGGTGTTAATTTGCAGAAGTTTCGGCCATTGTGTTCAATCTTTCCATTGCGTTAGTGGCAAAAGATTCAAAGTTGTTGGCATGAGTACGAACTTCTTCTTGCAAAGACTTGAACCATTCTTCTTGAGCTGTGGCAAACCGCTGTTGATCAAGTTGCATCGTCCTCATAAGGTCAAGAATGTCTTCATTGTTTTGTTGAGGATGTGGAGGTGAAGGAGGAGTGTAATATGACTCTTGGTAATTCAGCTCTTGTGTTGGTGGCCTATAATTGGGACCAAGATGGGTCCAACAATTATATTGCCATTGACCCCATCCTTGGTCAACCTCAGTTTCCATTGGAGAGTTCCATCCTTGATTTTCTTCAGATCCTTGATACATCCATGCAGTATTAGCATCAACCCCCGTATTCATTTGGTGCCATTGAGCATTGTCATTTTGATTCATGTCATCATCATTCTGTTCATTCTCTCCTTCATTTTCCCTTTCTTCTTTTTCGTCTTCGTCATCTTCTTCACTAGAATCTTCCAGAACAGCCTTGTTGGCTTTCAAAATATACTTATATTTTCTCTCTACAGCATCCCACATATGGCCCATCATAGTCATAGTTTTCTGAGAGAACTCTTGATTTGAAGTGATGGACTTATAGACAATACCAGGAACAACTATTGTAGCCTTATTGAAGAACTTCTGAATCACGGATGCATAGCCAAGTGCAGTCCCTCTACCGGAATCGCGAAGAGCATACATCCTACTTGAAAAGTAATAAGGCCAACTGATTTTTATCTTATTCAGAAGAATGTAGATTAACTGAATCTCAGGTTGATCTACCTTAGAATAACCTCCCTGCTTGGGTCTAAGAATATGAGCAACAATCCACTGTAGAATTCTAGGGATAGGAGCCAGTTTTCCTGTTGTTACTGCCTTAGGGAAGAGATTACTTGCCACAACTTCATCAGTGTATGGTCTCCTGAGCATAGAATTTAAAGCCTTCTTATACTCATAACCATTTACATGCACAGTATCAGTTATGTGTTGTACAGGGCTCTCATTAGCTACAGACAAATTGAATAAATCTTGCCATGTGGTGTTTTGGACAGTAATAACCTTATTTCCTAGGTTGCAGTTGAACATGAAATCATCAAATTTTCCAACGAGACCCGTATAGAAAAGCCTTACCAAATCCTCATTATATTTGACATCACATTCCAAAAAACCATTTAAATTCTGAAAATCTAATAACTCTATGATTTCGTCCAAGCACACCAAACATACAAATGAAGAAAGTGAGCATACTATAGGCAATAAACAACAACAACATCACTCAATTATGGTACACTTAATATCTAATGAAAGAGAACGATATTACCTTGATCGTTTTTGATGATGCAAGACCTTACACATGTGGTAATATCTTTTGAAATTGTTAGTGACAAAAGTATAGATGTACATATAGATAAGGTAAGGTCATGATACTTTATAATAAGATCAAACACGATCCGAAATGTCGAGAATGCCAAGTTCCCTACGGATATGAAAGAAAGGCTCAGTGGCTAAAGGTTTTGTGAAAATGTCAGCAAGTTGATTTTTTGAATCAACATGCTCAAAAATCACATCACCTTTCTCAACATGATCCCTAAGGAAGTGATGACGTATTTCGATATGTTTGGTGCGTGAATGTAATACAGGGTTCTTAGTTAGATTTATTGCACTAGTGTTGTCGCACAAAATTGGAATACGCTCAAGCTTTAAATTAAAATCAAGCAATTATTGTTTAAGCCATAGGACTTGAGCACAACAACTACTTGCGGCAACGTATTCAGCCTCGGCAGTTGACAAAGCAACAGAAACCTGTTTCTTGCTATGCCAACTCACCAAGGAATTTGCGAAAAGATGACATGTGCCACTAGTACTTTTCCTATCCAACTTGCACCCGGCAAAGTCGGAATCAGAATAGCCAACTAAGGAACAAGCACTACCTTTTGAATACCACAGACCATACTTTGGGGGTACCAGAGAGATACCTAAGTATGCGTTTAACAGCTTTTAGGTGGGATTCCTTTGGATGTGCTTGATACCTCGCACACATGCATACACTAAACATTATATCGGGACGTGATGCGGTAAGATAAAGAAGAGACCCTATCATACCTCGATACCTCTTTACTTCAACATCCTTACCTTTTTCATCACGATCAAGATTAACACTTGTAGGCATATGAGTATCTATAGCTTTGCAGTTCAGCATATTAAAACGTTTTAGTAGCTCAAGACAATATTTCGTTTGACTCACGAATGTGCCCTCTTCAAGTTGTTTGATTTGCAATCCGAGGAAATAATTAAGTTCCCCCATCATGCTCATCTCAAACTCCCCCTGCATCAAACTAGAAAACTCCTTGACCAAGGTCATGTTAGTAGACCCAAATATAATATCGTCAACATAAATTTGTACCAAAATTAAGTGTTTTCCTTGACGTTTAATAAAGAGGGTCGTGTTAACCTTTCCTCTTGAATACCCTTGATCAAGTAGAAATTTGCTTAGACGTTCATACCAAGCCCTAGGGGCTTGTTTAAGTCCGTACAAAGCTCGCTTAAGTTTATAGACATGATCAGGATATTCGTGTGATTCAAAACCTGGAGGTTGGGCTACATAAACGTCTTCATTTATATATCCATTGAGGAATGTACTTTTGACATCCATTTGGAATAGCTTAAAGTTCTTTGTACAAGCGTAGGCAAGTAGAAGACGTATGGCCTCAAGTCGAGCAACCGGCGAATAAGTTTCCTCATAGTCAATTCCTTCCTCTTGGTTATAGCCTTGCGCTACAAGCCTAGCTTTGTTACGTGTTATTACTCCATTTTCATCAAGTTTATTCCTAAACACCCATCGGGTTCCTATTACTCGATGATCTCGCGGAGGGGGGACAAGGTCCCAAACCTCATTTCTCCCAAATTGATTTAGTCCATCTTGCATTGATAGATACCAATGCTCATCGAGTAACGCTTCCTTAGAGTTTTTAGGTTCAACTTGGGAAACAAAAGCAGAGTAATAACAAAAGTTACTAAGTTTAGAGCGAGTAGTTACTCCCTTAGAAATATCACCGAGAATGTTGTCAATTGGGTGGTCTTTAGAAGACTTCCAAGCTGGAGGAAGTTCATCTTCCTTAGCATGATGATCATCCTCACTTTTCACTGGTTGGTGATCCTTTTCCTCCTCAATACGCACTGCTTCAGGCTGATCAATTCCCTTATCAGTGTCCTTGAGTATGTCTTCAGTGGGTACACCTGCACCATGAAAAGAACTACCTTCTCCGACATTTCTCGGATAAGACTCGTCAAAAGTAACATGAACTGACTCTTCAACTACACGCAACCTTTTATTATAGATTCTATAAGCTTTACTTGACTGAGAGTATCCAAGAAAAATACCCTCATCAGCCTTGGCATCAAATTTGCCGAGAGTCTCTTTTCCGTTATTCAACACAAAGCATTTGCAACCAAATACATGAAGGTGAGATATATTTGGCTTACGCCCTTTTAAATGCTCATACGGTGTCTTGTTTAGAATAGGCCGGATGAGCACCCTATTCAAAACGTAACAAGCCGTACTTATGGCGTCTGCCCAAAAGTATTTTGGTAGTCCACTATCATTGATCATAGTCCTTCCAAGTTCTTCCAAAACTCTATTTTTACGTTCCACTACCCCATTTTGTTGAGGAGTACGTGGTGCGGAAAAATTATGATCAATTCCGTTGGAATCACAAAATGCTTCAAATAAATGATTTTCAACCTCGCCCCCATGATCACTTCTGATTAAACCAATGTTTGTGTTTAACTTGTTTTGAGATAACTTAGCAAATCGTTCAAAGGCTGAAAAAGTATCACTCTTATTTGCCAAGAAAATTGTCCAGCAAAACCTAGAAAAATCATCAACTATAATAAACCCATAGTAGTTACCACCTAGGCTTTTAACCCTAGATGGTCCAAAGAGATCCATATGGAGGAGCTCAAGAGGTCTCATAGTTTAAACAATGTTTTTAGATTTAAAGGAGATCCTTGTTTGCTTCCCCATTTGGCATGCATCGCAAAGATGATCCTTTGTAAATTTAATTTTGGGCAAACCGATGACTAGGTCTTTAGAGACAATTTTATTAAGCAAATCAAAATTGATATGAGCCAAGCGTCTATGCCACAACCATGAATCTTCATTCATAGCGACTAAACACTTGTCTCCATCCAATGATACCTCGTTTAAGTCTAGCATATAGACGTTATTCACCCTCAAGCCCTTAAACACATTCTTCTTGTCGCAATCTTCAACTACGCAACAATCCTTTGAAAAAGAGACTTTATAATTTTTGTCGCATAGTTGACTAATGCTCAAAAGGTTGTGTCTAAGGCCCTCCACAAGAAGTACATCAGAGATAGTAGTAGATGAGGGATTACCTATACTACCTTTACCGAGAATCTGTCCCTTGTTGTTATCTCCGTAAGTGACAAACCCCTTTTTCTTCGCCACAAAGTCGATGAAAAGAGATATGTCTCCGGTCATATGTCTTGAGCAGCCATTATCTAGAACCCATCTTCTTTCGGTGGTCTCAAGACTTTGTACCTACAAAAATAATCAAGGGAGAGTAGGTACCCAATTCTCATTGGGTCCTTTATGGTAAGTGAAACCAATATTTCCCTTGGGCAGCCATTGATAAATGCCATTTGGAACAAGATATCTCCAAAAACGGCACTTAGCAATAGTATGACCGGGCTTACAACAATATAAGCAATCACGATTTGTTTGGAGTTTACCTTTGCTATCACTATCTCGAATCACATACGTGTATTTTTGATACGGATTATTCATTGTTTCACGATAATGTGATCGATCAATAGCAAACGTAATCTTAGGCTTGAGAGCCTTGTCTAACTTGGCTTTGAGGGTTCTCACCTCTCTTTGCCAAATGTGACAAGTACCACAGCCCCCAAGGTCAAACCATGTATATTCATCCTTATCGATATTAGTTTTTGATACATTCACCATAGAGTTTTTGAGATCTTCCAATTCCTTTTGGGAATCAGAACCTTTTTCTCCAAATAGGAAAAAATCTTTTTATTCGAAGCTAAGCATTGAAATGCTTCCTTAGCTTCGTGGTGTAATGTGTCAAAAGCTCTTTTCAATTCAGCATGAGACATATTTTGACAGTTTTCATATTTAGAGTGTTTTACCTCTTTTCCTTTGTTGTGACGTGCCATGAGACAAAGGTTGACGGATTCACTTTCGTCACTTGATGAGTCATCTTTCTCCGACTCGCTATCGCTTTCCCAAACGATGTATGCTCGTCGAGACTTGTTGGACTTTTTGTTTGAGCGACTCTTATCTTTGTCCTTATCTTTGACTTTCTTTAGGGATGGACAATCCGGCTTGTAGTGCCCGGATTTTCCACAATTGTAGCACGTCCCCTTTACTTTGCCATTTTTATGTCCTTCACTTCTAGATTGCTTCCGGAACTTGACAAGATTTCTGTCCGAGTGCTGAATATCATTCTTGCGAATGTATCTATTGTATCTCTTCACAAATAAGCTCATATCATCACCGGATTCTTCATCCTTGTCATCTTTGGCTTCATCATCACTTTGCTCTTGATGTGTGGACTTTGAACAAGAAGCCTTAAGAGCTATCGACTTCTTTTCCATATCTTTTGCCTTCTCTTTCTTTATACTCTTTTCATGCTTATCCAAACTAATGAGCACTTGCTCATGCTCATCAAGTTTACCAAAGAGTGTTGTGAGGTCTAATGTAGCAAGATCATTGGCCTCCTTGATAGCGGTAACCTTTGGTTGCCATTCCCTGCTAAGACACCTCAGAATTTTATTAGTAGAAACCTCATTTGGAATTGGTTTACCAAGGACATGCAATTTGTTGATAATGTGAGTGAATCGCTTTTGCATATCCGCAATGGTTTCCCCTTGCTTCATCTAAAACAAATCAAACTCTTGCGTTAGAGTATTAATACGAGCCAATTTAACGTCATTAGTGCCTTCGTGGGCTACTTGTAAGGCATCCCACATAGCTTTGGCTGTTTCACAATGGGAGACTCGATAATACTCATCAACTCCCAAAGAGGAAATGATCATATTACGAGCCTTCCAATCATAACTGTACTTTTTCTCGTCCTCCTCAGTCCATTGGTCTTCGGGTTTAGGAACGACAACGCCTTCCGCGTTAGTCATAGTAATTGCCATGGGACCGTTTAAAATAATGTTCCAAACCTTCCGATCTAAGGAGTTAATATGAACGCGCATACAATCCTTCCAGTAGCTGTAGTTTTCACCTGTAAAAACTGGAGCTCTATTATAAGCCCCCTTAGGTTCGCTCGCCATGATCCAAGAAGTTTTACCGAAGCACCAGAATAAACCGGAGCTCGTGATACCACTTGTTAGACTATGGCTATGGATCTAGAAGGGGGGGGGGGGTTGAATAGATCCTTCGAGTTTTACACGCAAACGGACTACAAAATTCTGTTTTAAAAAATTGTTTAAATGGAAGCTGCCACTAGATTAAAAGTCTACAACGAGCCTACTACCAAAAGGATCGGATATGCACGAATATATATTGCAAAAGAGTATGGAAGAGAAAAATTCAGTTCTATTAATGTGATCAAACGCAATCAACAAATTATAGCGTGTTTATGTATAATCCAAACCAATGAAGCAAACAATGAAACACTAACGGTATTTGGATTTGCTTTGCAACAAATTATCAAACACTTGGTGTGTACACACACACTAAGTGCAGAATTTCTATGGTTAGTAATTTCAAGCTGCTCTTAGAAATAATTCAACGAATTGTATCACTTTAACCAAAACGATTTTTCAGCTTTAGATTACGACACCTCAGAAATTTAGACAACTTGAAAACTTGGCAAATTCAAACAATGC
This sequence comes from Lathyrus tuberosus, assembly GCA_022829125.1. Classification (NCBI taxonomy): domain Eukaryota; kingdom Viridiplantae; phylum Streptophyta; class Magnoliopsida; order Fabales; family Fabaceae; genus Lathyrus; species Lathyrus tuberosus. Next base: position 820,911 of record JALAZF010000959.1, read on the forward strand.
AAAAAAATTGTAAAGAGTTAAAGGAGAAAGAGAACGAACGCGATTTGATTAGGCAGTTCCCCTATCGTCCTCGCTATGGGTACATCTGCCCCCAATTCCAAACATGGAATTGAGATATATATATTATCGTTGTAATTGAGAGTTTATACAAGATAAAACTTCTGAGAAAACAAATCTTCGAACGTCTTCGAATTGTTAATGTAGAGCCTTCTCTTCCCTTGATTCAAGATGAATCAAGTGCTTCGAATATGGTTGATTCAATTATCGTCCCGCGCTACTAAACCGAAAGAAAACACCGTTCTTCGACTACCTTCACTCGATCAATTGCAATCTACCAAAGATTCGAACCCAAACCACTCTTCTACGATCCTCTGATTACAGCTACTAAACCGATCTCTTCGGTTACCTTCACCCAGCTGAATCCTTGTAGAACGAATCGGCTTGTGCAAAAACCCCCAAAATCCCTTAGATTTTTGGAGGAGAAAACCCTAAGGTTTTATTCAAGAAACACCTACCACAAATCTCAACTCAGAGATGAAGATAACACTTCCTGAAATCTGAACCTTATCACTTCAAATCAATGAACACAACAAACAAAAATTGGTTATGTGTAGTCGTTTGAATGCTCAAGGAAGAAGATGAAATTTGATGAGAGAAATGGCATAACAATCTTTCACGTTTCTTGTTCTATCTTAAAAAATAAACTAACTAGATATATATATCATGCTATGTAATAATATGGAAATAACAGAATTTTGAGATGAAAATACAAGTGAGAAAATTGGTAGGAATCAGCGAGCGGTCGACCTATACAGAAGGTATAGGCAACCTGTTCAAGCCCGCGCACACAACTACGCAAAAATGCATATTGTGCATCGACCGGAACAGGGAGTGCGTCGACGCATACCTCCCAGTTTTCAATTCTATCAAACACAGACTGCATAGGTCGACCTATGCAGGGTGATGAGTCGACGCATGCCCTAGAAACATGCAAAAATCAGGATTTTGAGATTCCTAAGGTGTTGGGACATCTCTAATGAACCTAGATCATTTCTAATCATAATCAAACATATGTTCAATATTTAACTACTTGAGTTTTTCATATAAACCACTATGTTCTAATCATGAAGGTTTTGACATCATTAAAAATAAAGTACATAGAGAGAATCTTCCCTTACACGCCTCCCCACACTACCTTCACAAGGGTGATCTCTTTACCCTTTAATTGCTTTACCTTGCAGTCTTTAATCTGTATTGGTAAGGCCTCAACCGTAAGGTTATCCCTTACTTCCACATTGTCCATTGGAATCACATGCGACGAATCCGGAACATACTTCCGAAGCTGTGATACATGGAATACATCGTACAAATTTGACAAATTGGGTGGCAACGCCACTCTGTAGGCAACATGTCCAACTCTTGCAGAAATCTGGTATGGACCAATAAACCGAGGAGTAAGCTTCCTCGACTTCAACGCACATCCAACACCGGTCACCAGAGTGACTCTAAAAAACACATGGTCTCCTTTCTGAAACTCAAGATCTTTCCGCCTCTTATCATGGTAGCTCTTCTGCCTACTATGCGAAGCTTTCATCTTCTCTCGAATCAGCTTCACCTTTTCAGTAGTCTGCTGAACGATCTCAGGTCCAAGCACTACACTCTCACCGGATTCATGCCAACACAACGGCGTCCGACATCTCCGACCATACAAAGCTTTAAAAGGTGCCATCCCAAATATAGAATGATAATTGTTATTATAAGTGAACTTAATCAGCGGCAAATGGCTATCCCAAGCACCTCCTTGTTCAGGCACACAAGCCCTCAATAAATCCTCCAAAGATTATATAGTTCTCACCGTCTGTCCATCTGTCTGCGGGTGATAAGCTGAGCTAAATCTCAGTTTCGATCTCAATGCCTCTTGCAAGCTTTCCCAAAATATGGAAGTGAATCTTGGATCTCTATCTGACACAATACTCAACGGAACTCCATGTAACTTCACAATCACCTGAATATAAATCTCTGCCAGCCTCTGCAAAGGAAAACTGATATTGATCAGAATGAAATGTGCCAATTTCGTCAGTCTATCCACCACTACCCAAATGGAATCATGTCCTTTTGGCGTATTAGGAAACTCGGTCACAAAATCCATAGAAATGTTGTCCCACTTCCACTCTGGAATATCTAACAGTTGCATCAACCCAATAGGTTTCTGATCTTCCACCTTCAACTTCTAACAAGTCAAACAAGCATACACAAACTTACCCACGTCATGTTTCAATCTAGGCCCCCAAAATACCTTCTTCAAGTCTTGATACATCTTTGTAGGTCCTGGATGGATACTCAAGCTACTCCTATGACTTTCTTCTAGGATCATTCTTTTCAATTCAGGATCATCAGGAATACAAATTCTATCACGGAACCTCAACACACCTTGTTCATCCATTTTGAATTCGTTACTTTCCGTATGCTCATTTCCGATCATCAAATCCACCAGTTTCACATCCAATTTCTGACCCTATCTGATACTGTTAAGAAATTCAATGTTAATCTTTAGCATACCCAGCATTACACTATGCAGTGTCTGTTCATAAACCAAAATCATATCTCTGAACTGTTCAATCAATTCCAACTCTTTAACCATCATAGCCAACATATACAAGGACTTTCAACTCAGAGCATTGTTAGGTGTCAAGAAGTGCTTATTTTCATAATTGATTTTGATGCCATTAAGCTCTTTTAAGCATTTTAATCGGGAAACGACTTATTAATTAAGAGATTCTTGCATTTTTGTGAGATGTAGGTATTTTGACGTGTTTGTTAATTTTTGCAGTAATTTTAGTGAAAAGATCGCGCCTCGATTCACACGGAAACGAAGAAATTGGAATTTCTGCGTGTCGCGATTTAGGCCCCTGCACCGCCCGGCCCTGCTAAGGCGCAAGAAGCTCTCACCGCCCGGCGCCGCAGGGGCGATGGTTCCCCCATTTTTGTTCAAAGTTCCAGTGTTGTGACTAGCTGCGCCTCTTGAAGACCGCCCGGCCGTGAAAGCATCGCCCGACGCTCTGATGTCATCGCCCGACGCTCTCAGATATTTTCTGAGCTCCACGTGACACTGTAGTTGTCACGTGACCTCACTTTATGGTCACCGCCCGACCGTGAAAAGCATCGCCCGACGCTCTTGTCTGGGCTGAACTTGTTTATAGTCTCATTGTGTGGATATTTTGGATCATCATCACTTTTCATTTCACTCTTTTGTAACCTAGAATCTTGTGTGAAGGAAAAAAACACCATTGTTACTTATTTTCTTAGTTTCAAAGCTTTTATGCTTCAATCCTTGAACCTTTGAAGATTGAAGCTCCAAAAGCTTTGCAACATTACTTGTCATCCAAGCTACCATGAAAATGAGTAGATAAGCATCTCTTGTGTTAAGGTTAGATGTAGTTGATCTTGATCATATGTATGTCTTTTGATCTTTTGTATATGAACAAGGTTTATGATCAATATAGATGGAGTTATTTGTTCTTAATGATGTATTTGTGGTTTGTATTACTCTAGACATAGATTCTACAAATCATGACCTAATAATTTCATCTCTTAAAAACCAAACTCTAGACATAGATTTGGGATTTGTTATTCGCTTTGTGTTGATCTTAACGATTGTTGTTTCGATTGTTAGCGTGAGACATCATCTAACGGTCTAAACAACGATACTCACGAGTTTGCTTTAGACATAAACTTAGCCGACAGGATACGCGGTTGTATTGGTCGGAAACTAAGTTCATATGCTTGATTAATCGAATATGTGTGAAAAGGATTAGCAAAACCTAACCTTGACATGCTTTTATAAAACCTTACAAACTCTTTGCCACAAATTTACTATTTACTACCAATTAATGTTAACCAAAATCAAGAACCATTTGAAACTCTTTAACTTAAAACATTGTGACTATTGAACGGCAAACATCTAATATCGTACAATCCTTGTGGAGACGATAAAAACACCCCCTAATACTGTTTCAACAAGCATCAACCACTACATTAGCTTTACCGGGGTGATAGTTCAAGCCGAAATCATAATCCTTTAAGAATTCTAACCACCTTCTTTGCCTCATATTCAATTTCTTTTAATCAAACAGATACCTTAAGCTCTTATAATCACTATACACCTCAAATCTGGAGCCATAAAGATAGTGCCTCCAAATTTTTAATACGAATACCACTGCAGCCAATTCAAAATCATGAGTTAGATAATTCCTCTCATGGACCCTTAACTGTCGTGAAGCATAAGCCATAACCTTTCCATCCTACATTAACACACCTCCTAAACCCATCAAAGAAGCGTCGCAATACACCACAAACTGTTCACTTGGTTTGGGTAGAATTAAAACTGGAGCCGTAGTCAATCTCTTCTTCAGCACGATGAAACTCTTCTCGCAGTGAACATCCTACACAAACACTTTACCTTTGCAAGTCAACCGAGTCAATGGAAGTGCCAACTTCGAAAAGCCTTCAATAAACCTTCGGTAATAACCAGCCAAGCCCAAAAAGCTTCTGATTTCAGTTACTGACTTCGGAGCCTCCCACTGTAGAACTGCATCTATCTTGGATGGATCCATAGTGATACCATCACCTGAAATAACATGACCAAGAAAACTCACCTCTCTCAACTAGAATTTGCACTTTGACAACTAAGCATAGATCTTCTTTTCTTTCAACACTTGCAGCACAATCCGCAAATGCTCAGCATGCTCCTCTTCTAAGTTAGAATAGATGAGGATGTCATCAATAAAAACAACCACAAATTGGTCCAAGTAAGCATTAAAAATTCGATTCATATACTCCATGAATACACCAGGTGCGTTAGTAACTCCGAACGACATCACCACATACTCATAATGTCCATATCGAGTCCTGAAATACGTTTTCTGAATATCATCATCCTTTACTCGTATCTGATGATAACGCGACCTCAAATCAATCTTGCTAAACACACAGGCACCGAATAACTGATCCATTAAGTCATCTATTCTTGGAAGCGGATACTTGTTCTTAATCGTCACTTTATTCAGCTGTCTGTAGTCGATACATAATCTCATACTGCCATCCTTTTTCTTCACCAACAACACCGGAGCTCCCCAAGGCGATACACTTGGTCTCCCAAATTTCTTTTCTAACAACTCTTCTAATTGCTTCTTCAGCTCCATCAATTCTGATGCCGACATCCTGTATGGTGCCATATAAATAGGTCTGGTACCAGGGACAATATCAATAACAAACTCCACTTCTCTCTCTAGCGGTACATCAGCAATATCATCCAGAAACACTTATAGAAATTCACGCACCACCTACAATTCATTAATCACCGACTCACTCTCCACGGACAAGGATGCAAACAATGCAAGCACCTGAGCTTTCTCTTCTAAGAGCTTTCTCAACTCTCTAGCAGATAGAAAACCATCTTCTTCCCTTTCTTCAAGAGCAAGGAATCGCACCGACTTGCTAAAATAGTTAATATGAACATGATTGAACTCCAACCAGTTCATACCCAAGATTACATCGAGACCCCCCAATGGTAAGCAAATCAGATCCACACCAAAGTCCTTATCAAAGATTGATATTGGACAATTCAAACAGACTAAGGAAGTGGTCACCGATCCCTTTGCAGGAGTTTTGACAACCATCTCTCCCTTCATATGAGAAGCGACAAGGCCTAGCCTTCTCACACAATCAGCAGCAATAAAAGAATGAGTAGCACCAGTATCAATAACAGCAATCAAAGGCGTATTATAAATATAACATGTACCTCTGATTAGTCCGTCATCACTGAAAATCTGAGTCCCCGTCAAAGCAAACACCTTTCCTCCAATCGAAGCTTGCTTTAGTTTCTGGAAACGAGTACTAATATGGCTATGTTCTCCACAGTTGTAACAAGTCACCACATTAACTTTGCAATCAATAATCAAATGACCTGCCTGTCCACCCTTGAAGCATTTCTTCACATCGCTCGTGCACTCACTGACACGATGACCTAACTCACCACATCTGTAACACTTAAGAGGAGCAGGGGCACCTCCCCCACTCGGCTTCTTACCATCAGCGTGTTTCTGTTTACCTTTCTCAGTTGGAGCTGCATAAGGCTTCCCACGGTTCATTAGTTGTTTTCCCCTCCTCTCAGCCAACCCTTTATATTGAGCCAATCGAGCCTTGCATCTTCTTCAAATATCATACAACAGTCCACCAAATCTAGAAACCTTCAGATTCGCTGATAACCAATCGCCTATTTGATCTCAGGCCTCAATCCATTCTCAAACTTGACACACTTTGAGAACTCAGCAGTTTTCGCACTGTAGTGAGGGTAAAACTTAGCCAGATCTGAGAATTTGGCAGCATACTTTGTAACCGTCATGTTACCCTGTTTCAATTCCAGAAACTCGATCTATTTCTTTCCTCTGACATCTTCAGGAAAACATTTCCTCAAGAACTCCCTACTGAATACAGCCCAAGTGATTGCCTCCCCTGTTGCTCCCAACAGTTGCCGAGTGCTAACCTACCAATCATCAGCTTCCTCAGCCAGTATGTGAGTACCTAACTGCAGCTTCTGTGCTTTAGAACATTCCATAACCTGGAAGATTCTCTCGATCTCCTTGAGCCAAGTCTGTTCTCCATCCGGATCATATCTTCCTTTGAAGGTAGGCGGCCTGTTCTTCCAAAACTCGTCATTCTCACTAGCATGAGGCGGGTTTTGTACCGCCTGAGCAACAACCTGCAAAGCAGCAGCAATAGCAGCATCGTTTCTTCCAGCCATTCTAAATCTGCTACACACCAATCAATAGAACACAATGGTTAAGGAAACGACATCGACAGTAATTAACCGTCACACGACAACGACTCGACAACTTGGCCGGACGGACCGACCTGATCTGGTACCACTATGTAACACCCTAAACCCCCGAGATAATTTATAATAGAAAATTAGAGTAAAATGAAACATACAATGTGTAAGATGCTACATTCAACAAACACCAGCTCATGCAATATGATATGTAACACATAGATACCACAAATTTCAACCATAATTAATCTCTTCATATAGCAGCGAAATTCGACTAAAACATAACATGTGTAATATCACATAATCATCATCGAGCAATAAAGTAGTAACGAATAATAAAACAAATTACGACAAGCATTCCGAAACCCAAGTGTTACATACCAGAGGAGACTCCGACACATGAAATATAAGAGAAGACTACATCTTCACTAACTTCAACTCCGCACTAATCCTGCTTATCTGCACGTTACCCACGTGGAGGTAACATTCAAACAGAAGGGGTGAGATTCTCAAATCAACAAAAGAATGCATAATATAAATATAAAAGCATTTAAACAATTACACGATTCATCCTATCGTTACCACATCAATGAATCACACTCTTCCACATAAGCAGGCAAACATACAATTCACCATACAACACGACATAATACAATGCAATGAGACCCACGGCTCGACTCAATGCATGTGGTACCAATTCGATCCCTTTTTCATGATCATAATTTTCGTCAAAATTTTTATATTAGTCGCTCACACTCCATATGGGCACACGACATCCGTGATCGCTCACACCCCATACGGGCACACGATCATCTCAACAACAACAACAACAACACAATTCTATTTCAAAGAATCCCGATAAGACGCTCACACCCCACATGGGCACACGACTTATCGCACAACTTATGCAACATGGCATGCATACAAAGACAACTAAATGCATATGACTAACAATGCTTCAATACATCATACTACAATTATCCAACACGCAGCATATACCTGCCAACACATATAACAACAGTAATCCACAACCACAACACACATGTACACCACCGATTTCATCATTTTAACGCACAACACCTAACACATACACAAAAACCCAATTAACACGTCAAATGGTTGGAATGCTAGTACTGAGATTAATTTTAACAAAAAGTGCGTGAAACCAGCTTTTCAACGATTTGAACGGCAGCTAAAACAGACATACAAATTAAAAGTTATGAATTTTTGAAGTTTGGTAAAATTCTGTCCGTAACAGCAGCAAACAACACTGTCATGCTCGCTGCGAGTTTGCTCAGCGAACTGCCCTTCGCCCGAAGTTCTCCTAGCAAACTTGCCAGCGAACTGCCCTTCGCCCGAAGTTTGCCTAGCAAACTTGCCAGCGAACGACTTCTCCATACAAAAACCAGAGACTCACATTTTTCTTTCCCCATTCGCTTCTCATTCGCCCAGCGAACCTGGGGCGAACTTCCCCACCACACATTCCAGAATCCATCTTCGTTCGTTGCCTTATTCGCTTAGCAAATCTGGGACGAACATTCGCCCAGCGAACTTTTGTTCGCATTACGAACTACGCGATTCTGCAATTCTGCAGTTGCGATTTCAACACCATTCCACCCTAACCCTTCTCTGATTTTACTCCCAAACAGCCCCAAAACGCACATATAATCACAGATTATCATACATACAATTAGGAATACATAGACCACGATTTAACCGATCAATTTATGCATTTTTCCTCTTATCAGAACCTCCGACATGCAAAATCCCCAATCCCAAATCATTACAAACAACACATAGGGATGATCCTAAAGGTTTATCTACCCTCATACAAACATTATACAACCCTTAAGAGATTAAAGAACCCCACCCTTACCTTAGAGTTCTTGGACAAAAAACCTCGGCCTTAACGATGGCTTTTCTCTTCTCTTTTGCCCTAGTTCTCCTCTTTCTCCTTTTTCCCAAAAGCACGTACTAAATGTCTTCTCTCCTCTAATTCCCTCTTTTTTATTTTCTTTTCTAATATCCTTTTATAATTAATATTATTATTATTATTTTTATAATTATTTCAATATTATTATTATTATTTTACTAATTAAATAACAATAACAATATTCTTAAATAATTTAAAATAATAATATTAATCAAATAACCATTCTCACCACACCACCAAGTTCTACCTATTTGGTCACGCACCCCCAACATCTTAATCCCTATAATTCTAAGGTCACTACCCTACACCAAGGACAACCCCAAACACAACTACACACACAATTGCACCACAACATATAATTTCAATTACGAAAATAATAAAATAAATCGAGGTGTTATAGCCTCAGTGTTAACCGGTTAACCATGTATGGTTAACCAGTTAACCAGTCTTTTTTTTCACGTGTTTTGAACTTTTCAAGTGGTTAACCATGGTTAACTGATTAACACTGTAACAGAGGTAGATTTTTATGCTTTTTTCAAGTGTGTTTGATGTTCTTTCCTCTCCTAATTCCTAATTCCCAGGGCTTGACACGATTGGTTTTTATGGATGTTTTATGAGTCATTTCACTTCAGTATGAAGCATGTTTGTGAATTTTCCATTGCTCGATTTTATCAATTATTTATTTGTGCACATTCTTAGCATAATATGAACATGATCATTCTTGCACACTGTTATTCACACGGTAACATGATTTGTGATGCATAATTAAATGACATTTGGTACTGTTTTGCATTTCCATTCATGTTTGAATTAAGTTGTTCTCCAAAGAATAAGCTTAATCTTGGATAATCAATAATGCACCCTTTGTTTTAATAATTTTTCAATTCATTTTGGAAAATTATTAGCATTTTCTTCCCTTTTTATTAACTAATCAAAACTTCATTTCGATTATTAATCTTCCCTTTGGCGCTTCTCTTTAGGCTTCCTTTAGAGCTTTTGTTCTCTCTCTTCCCTCGCGGAGTCAGAGTTTCGCGCGACACTGAAGCACTGTACAACTTGGAGCCGTTATGCTGTTCGTTCCACTTTCTGTATTACACCCTGTGTGTTAGAGAAGGAATGAGAATGGAGAATTCCTACTCTCATTCTGACTACTTCAGGTAGGGGACGAATGACCCTATGCCTGGCTTAGTCACCTCTATCTCCAGGCGGTAGCGTATCTCATCCCCAGCCGAGCCGATCCTTGATCACTCTTGCTTCTTTCAATCTCCCTTTCAATATTTCTTTTCTTATGATTAATCATTGTCTTTTTGATTCCCCAGAAGAGTCTCAATCCCTTTCCTTCGGTTAAACACAGTCTTCTGTTAAATACCGAGACTTTTACAAAGTTCGCAACCTTCTCTTGGTTCTTCTCCCTTTGATGGGTAACCACTGCCTGTCAGTTAAAACACCAATTTGCACTTCTTCTCAGTTAACCACAATCTATCTGTTAACATACTAAGTTTCCTCTTGGGTTAATCATCTTCTCTTGGTTAATCACCCATTTTTCAGTTAACCACAACTTGTCTGTTAAAATACTGAGCCCCTTCGAGTTAATCACCTTCCCTTGGTTAATCACTCATCTCTTTTCAGTTAATCACAGGCTTTCTGTTTACACCGAATCCCCAGCGGGTCACAACCTTTTCTTGGTTCCACACTCGTCCTTCGGGTCATAACCTTCGTTTGGTTCTACACCCATTCTTTTGGTTGATCACATTCTATCTGTTAAAACCTTTCTCTCCCCCAGAGTTGCAATCTTTATTTTCCTCAGTTAGCCACTGTTTATCAGTTAATATACCGAAATCCCTTCAGAGTCAAACACCTTATCTTGGTTCCGTACTCTCCCCTTTTGGTTCATCACAGCCTGTCTGTTGACACTAACTTCTATCTCCCCACCAGACGTTATCTCTTTTTCTTCAGTTAACCACTGCCACTCAGTTAACATACCGAACCCTTGTTCTTTTGTTTTTGGATCCCCAATAGGGTCGTTCACCCTCTGATCCCCAGAACAATCACTTTGTTCTCTTACTCCCCAGTGGAGTCTCAGTTATCTTTTTGATCCTTTATCTTCCTGGTTTCTACACCATTCTTGCACTTTATCCTCAATATAGCTATATTTCCCTTTGTACTCTTTTCTTGGTTTTGACACCAATTCTTTTGCATCCCTAGCGGAATTTTACCTACTTCTTCCGCTCTTGGTTTTGACACCACCTTTCCTTTTCTTTTTCCGTCTTAGTTCCTTGAACTACGGATGCTCTGATTCTGCATTCATTCGAATGTATGATACGTAGGCACAAGATCGCGATGATCTTGGTGAGCACACTTCCACCTTCTTCCATTCCTCTTCTCTGTCCCTGGTTCTATGAACTACGTCGCTCTGATTTCCTCATTGCACTATGAGGGTACGTAGGCATGAGGGCCCTAATCCTCCGCGAGCACTTTTTCTCTTTCTTTCTTTCTTTTTCTCTCCCTCTCTCTCTCTCTCTCTCTCTCTCTCTCTCTCTCTCTCCTCTTTTTAGATAGAAGCATTTAGATAGATAACCCATCCAAGCCTAGAAGCAAGCGAAATGGTTCCCGTTGAGTACGACGGATGCGTAAGGTGCTAGTACCTTCCTTTCGCATAACCGACCCCCTTACCCGTTTCACTTCCCCTTGGGTTTTATCGATATTTTCCCTGTCTTTCGGGACTAAATAAAGTTCGATGGCGACTCTGTTGTATCTTTGAGTGTGCGATTCACTCAGGTATAATCCCGCTAGCTCCAGCTTGCGACTCTACTGGGGAGTCCTTGCTCTTGTGAGTTGGGGTCTCGCCTAGTTTTGTTTGCTTTCTTGCTTGTTTGGGTGTTTATCTTTCATGCTTTACTCGCTTTATTTTCGCTTTGCTTTATGTTTATTTACTGCATTTCTTTACTGCTTTGAATATTCATATGCTGCATATTCTAGATATCTTCTATATTTTCTGTTGTTATCGGGATGGGTAGATATTATTGGAGAGAAAAGTCCTAACACCGGGCTTAGCATACACATAGGCTATAACGTGGATAGTCGTGAGGCCTGCGTTTTACGCATTGGGTTACCACGAGAGCCACATATCAGATCGTGATTTGCTTGAGAATACTTCCATCTTACGAGAATTCGCTACAGCGGGGAGTTTTCATTCTGTATCCTATGGTTTGGGCAACCTTTCTAGGGACCACCTTGTTGTGTCTAGATCATACCTGTGAGTGGGATATGGGTCTTTGCAGGAAAACAAACCTCTTCATATCTTTGTTCTCTCACGCACATCAGATTATTTTGCACCGTCACAGAGTTATATATGCAGATATCCAGATTGTTTAGATTTGATTGTTCAGATTGTGCTGGCTTCTTGATTCTTGTGTTGCATATCATTTCATCATGTAAATTAATTTTTTGCATGTGCATTTCCAGGTTATTCGAAGGCTTATTCTTTGTTGACATTATCATAGAGATGAGTACTGGTTGTAGAGGTATCTTTAGCTACAAGTTTGTGGAGCCTAATCTGAATACTTTAAGAGGTTTAGCATCCCATGTGGTTACAGATAATAGAGGGGTTTTCAAAGACAGTTATGGTAATCTATTGGCCATCCTCAACACTGAAGTCAACATCACTGCCATTCATACACTGGTTCAGTTCTATGATCTGCCACTTAAGTGCTTCAGATTTCAGGATTATCAGTTAGCATTTACACCTGAGGAGTACTCTCATATCTTGGGGGTTGAGATCAAGAAGCAGGTTCCTTTTGTCTACACTAGCGGTTGTCCGAAGTTTCCCCTTATTGATGATGCTCTTTGCATTAGTACGAAGGATACAGAAGCTAATCTCAAGACCAAAGGGAATGGTATTCAAGGGTTTACTTCAAAGTTTCTAGTTGACAAGGCTGCTTCCTTTGTTGCAAATGGAAACTGGAAGGCTTTCAACGCCATTCTTGCTTTGCTGATATATGCGATTGTCTTGTTTCCGAACATGGAGGATTTCATAGATCAGGCTGCCATCAGTATCTTCTTGTCCAAGAATCCTGTCCCGACACTTCTTGCTGACACGTATCATTCTATTCATTCGAGGAATGAAAAAAAGAAGGGAACCATTGTCTGTTGTGCTCCTCTGCTGTACCGATGGTTCATGTCTCACCTTCCATAGAAGGGTCCCTTTGTTGAGAATAAAGGTAATCTCAAGTGGTCTCAACGAATCATGTCTCTTACTGCTAATGACATTTCTTGGTATTCTCAAGTCTTCGACGATACTAAGATCATTCTTCATTATGGGAAATTCTCCAATGTGCCTCTCTTGGGTACAAAGGGCGAAATTAACTACAATCCGAAATTTGTGTTGAAGTGGTAGAGCAGCAAACAAAAATTAATTAAGTACCCAGTTTTGTCGTCTCCACAGGGATCAATGCGAGAAAGAATGTCGTTCAACGGTATCTATATTTCTAAGCTTATGGTGAAAAAGTTTTGGTTTAAAAGATTTAAGGCACCAAAATTAAAGGCATAAAATATAAAGACTGAAAATATAAAGTAAAGACTGAAGTATAAACGAAGCCTTGTTGGGATTGGATCTCATCAATTGTAAACACATGCATTCTTCAGATCATTTTATACATAAATCCCTTGTTCGTCTAATATCACCACGTATCAATCACGACATACATATCCTCTCGGTCCCCGCATGTTGTGAGTGATTTTGTACCGATCAATAATTGTTCTCGTACATTACAAATCAATACAAAGTATTTAAAACCTACATGAATGTTAAGCCTGCATACATTTCTGGCATCTAGACCCAACATATATTACTATAACATCCATATCAAACTAATGAGTAATTCAAATACACAGCAATGATCAGAATACGTACATATGATTAATCCTTTTTTACATGCATTCAACTAATTGGCCAAATGTATGTGAATATCATTCTTCATCACTATTATCACGCATCCTCGCAATACCACATCGATCCTACTCATGTTATTCATGCTACTAATCAACACAATACAATAAAAGATACAATGAATATCAACTCGCAAAACCATGTCAAAAGTTTACTCATTGGTAGATGAAAATCCAAGATCAAGGATTTGAAATTGGTTTTGTCAAGACCCACAAATAAGCAATCAAAGAAAATCAACAATAGAGGATCAAAACTAGTTCACAAACATACATTAGATGAAATACATAAGGTATCAAAAGATTACATCCAAATCCCAACAAGAGATCAAAGATCTTACATTCTCCCTCTAAGGGTTTGAGTTTCTCTCACTAGAATATATTTGGATTTGAAGAGAGATAAAGTTCTGATGTTAAAATTACAAGTTTTGGCTAAAAAATGATGTCAAGTACTTATATAATACATTAAAAATCTGTCAAGTTCACACTGCAAACTTTTTATTCGCCCAGCGAACATCAAAAAGGCACCTGAAGTGCCTCTGCACAGTTAAACCGCCTCTGCGATTCTGCATAAGTTCGCAATGCGAACTTTTATTCTCAAAGCGAACATTTACTAGAAAGTTTGCAATGCGAACTTTGGTGCCTTTTCTTACTGCCCAAGTCTGGGAGTATTCGCTGGAAAGTTTACAAAGCGAACTTTCTTAAGTTTTTTATTTCCTTCATTTCCTTTGGCAACTTGCATCTCTTTTCTAGTGTCTTACTTCTTTGATGACTTAATGCATTTTTCTGCACAATAACACACAAATTACAAGTACCAAAGGTATTTTCACAATAATTGAAGAATCACACAAGAACATACATTAAATCTATGAAAACATGAGAATTGAGTAGAAAAGTGCCAAGAAAGATGGTTCAATTTAAGTCAAAATTTGCACTTAACAAACTCTCCCCAACTAGATTTTTGCTTGTCCTCAAGCAAAGTATACCCCTCATTAAAAAAAGAGGATTTGCTCAAGCATAAGATTTAACCAAGAAAAGATTAACGGTTCAACTTCAAACAAGAGAATTTTTTCTCAAATAAGAGGATTTAGTAAAGCATGAAAATGCGCACAAGCAACGTTTACCACTCAATAGAATCGAACAAGGACAAATAATTTAGTTCTTCAACAAATATCATGGAATGTTTCAATTTACAACTAAATTTTCATACTTAAATCACTCTAACACTCCTCTTCAGAATCAGAATGAAGAAATTAACGCGTTTACAACCTCGGGGCAATTTCACTCACCTGACAAACAATGCTAATAACAATCTAATTCATACATCCATCTAACAATCAAAAAATGAAATCATGGAAGCAAAAATATGACTAAGGGCTTTAAAGGTTGTAGCTTGGCCGGGTTAACAATAAAGGGACATTTCTAAAGGCCATTGAATTGAAATTTCCGATGCAAAAGAACATTCACTATACAAGGTATTCACACATCTCAACTTCATTCACCATTTTCATTCCTTTACAATAAACCATCTCAAACTTCCTTATGCACAATTATTTCATTCTTTATTTTTCTTATTCAAACAAGCATTCTTTTTCTTTTGTTTTTCACATTCATATTCACACTTTTTCTTTTCATGCTTGTTTGAAATTTTTCAAAAGTTTATAGCAACCTACCATTCTTCTTTTTCATTCTCCCCAACTTGAATTCAACCAAACCTCAAGTGAATGTTACTTGCTTTTTATGGCAAGGAAATCAAATTAAAACAATGTTCAAAGGTTCAAGATAAAACTTTTTTAGAACCTCACAAAATTTAATGATGAACTATACTTTCAAATTATGTACATAAACCAAGTTCATCACTAAAATTAGATCTAAACTGTTTAGGCTCAAAGGGGGTTAAAGAATATTCTATATTCACGGGTAAGGTACTTTTGGATACGGTTGCGCTCAATATAAATAAATGCCTTGATCATTTCTAATGCTTCCACAAAATCATAATAATCAAAAGATAAAGCATGAATCAAATGAATTAAACAAAGTTATCAGTCATCCTAGCATATAGTACACAATGGAGGTTACTCACAATTTATGGCTTTTGGACCTAAGTGAAACAAGCACTCAAACAAGTTGTAATATGAAACAAAAACACACATTTGCACAAAGCACAAAATTCTTAAATTATTCTAGAATTCTATAAAGTGGTACAATTTACCTTGCATACATTCAATGCTCACCATCCTATCATCACCATCCAGACTCGGTCAAAGCTTCATTGAATACTTTTATACAAATAGCAACCAATCTAGAAGGAGTTCTCATCATTCCTAGTCACACTAGGGAAAACATAAATGAAAACAAATATATACAATATAAACAAATGTACAAAGCTCAAAAATATAGAAACTATCGCAATACGATTCAATATCCAAACACCAATCCCCGGTAACGGCCCCATTTTGTTGAAGCGGTAGAGCAGCAAAAAAAAATTAAATAAGGACCCAGTTTTGTCTCTCCACATGGATCGGTGGAAGAAAGAATGTCGTTCAACGGTCTCTACATTTCTAAGCTTATGGTGCAAAAGTTTTGGTATAAAATATTTAAGGCACCAAAATTAATAGCATAAAATATAAAGACGGAAAATATAAAGTAAAGACTGATGAATAAACGGAGCATTGATGGGATTGGATCTCATTAATTGATAACACGTGCATTCTTTAGATCATTTTATACATAAATCACTTGTTCGTCTAATATCACCACGTATCAATCACGACATACATATCCTCTCGGTCCCCGCATGTTGTGAGTGATTTTGTACTGATCAATAATTGCTCTCGAACATTACCAATCAATACAAAGTGTTTAAAACCTACATGAATGTTAAGCCTATATCCATTTCTGGCATCTAGACCCAACAGATATTACTATAACATCCATATCAAACCAATGAGTATTTCATATACAAAGCAATGATCAGAATAATTACATATGATTAATCCTTTTTTACATGCATTCAACTAATTGGCCAAATGTATGTGAATATCGTTCTTCATCACTATTATCACGCATCCTCGCAATACCGCATCTATCCTACTCATGTTATTCATGCTACTAATCAACACAATACAATAAAAGATGCAATGAATATCAACTCGCAAAACCATGTCAAAATTTTACTCATTGATAGATGAAAATCCAAGATCAAGGACTTGAAATCGGTTTTGTCAAGACCCACAAATAAGCAATCAAAGACAATCAACAATAGAGCATCAAAACTAGTTCACAAACATACATTAGATTAAATACATATGGTATCAAAAGATTACATCCAAACCCCAACAAGAGATCAAAGATCTTACCTTCTCCCTCTCAGGGTTTGAGTTTCTCTCACAAGAATATATTTGGATTTGCAGGGAGATAAAGTTTTGATGTTACAATTACAAGTTATGGTTAAAAACTGATGAAAAGTACTTATATAATACATTAAAAATCTGTCAAGTTTGCACGACAAACTTTTTATTCGCCCAGTGAATATCAAAAAGGCACCTGATGTACCTCTGCACGGTTAAACCGCCTCTGCGATTCTGCATAAGTTCGCAATGCGACTTTTATTCTCATAGAGAACATTCATTGGAAAGTTTGCAATGCGAACTTTAGTGCCTTATCTTACTGCCCAAGTCTGAGAGTATTCGCTAGCAAGTTCGCAAAGCGAACATTCGCTGGAAAGTTCGCAAAGCGAACTTTCTAAAGTTTTTTCATTTCCTTCATTTCCTTTGGCAACTTGCATCTCTTTTCTTGTGTCTTACTTCTTTGATGACTCAATGCCTTTTTCTGTACAATAACACACAAATTACAAGTACCAAAGGTATTTTCACAATAATTGACGAATCACATAAGAACATGAATTAAATCTATGCAAACATGAGAGTTGAGTTGAAAAGTGTCAAGAAAGATGGTTCAATTTAAGTCAAAATTTGCACTTAACAAACTCTCCCCAACTAGATTTTTGCTTGTACTCAAGCAACGTATGCCCCTCATTAAAACAAGAGGATTATCTCAAGCATAAGATTTAACCAAGAAAATATTAACGGTTCAAATTCAAACAAGAGAAATTTTCTCAAATAAGAGGATTTAGTCAAGCATGAAAATGCGCACAAGCAACGTTTACCACTCAATAGAATCGAACAATGACAAAGAATTTAGTTCTTCAACAAATATCATGGAATGTTTCAAGTTACAACTAAATATTCATACTTAAATCACTTTAACACTCCTCTTCAGAATAAGAATGAAGAAATTAACGCGTTTGCAACCGCGGGGCAATTTCACTCACCTGACAAACAATGCTAATAACAATCTAATTCATACATCCATCTAACAATCAATAAAATGAAATCATGGAAGCAAAAAGACCACTAAGGGATTTAAAGGTTGTAACTTGGCCGGGTTAACAATAAAGGGACATTTCTAAGGGCCATTGAATCGAAATTTCCGATGCATAAGAACGTTCACTATACAAGGTATTCACACATCTCAACTTCATTCACCATTTTCATTCCTTTACCACAAACCTTCTCAAACTTCCTTATGCACAATTATTTCATTCTCTATTTTTCTTATTCAAACAAGCATTCTTTTTCTTTTGTTTTTCACATTCATATTCACACTTTTTCTTTCCATGCTTGTTTAAAATTTTTCAAAAGTTTATAGCAACCTACCATTCTTCTTTTTCATTCTCCCCAACTTGAATTAAACCAAACCTCAAGTGAATGTTGCTTGCTTTTTATGGCAAGGAAATCAAATTAAAACAATGTTCAAAGGTTCAAGAAGAATTTTTTTTAGAACCTCACAAAATTCAATGATGAACTATACTTTCAAGTTATGTACATAAACCAAGTTCATCACTAAAATTAGATATAAACTATTTAGGCTCAAAGGAGGTTAAAGAATTCTCTCTACTCACGGGTAAGGTACTTTTGGATACGGTTGCGCTCAATATAAACAAATGCCTTGATCATTTCCAATGCTTCCACAAAATCACAGTAATCAAAAGAAAAAGCATGAATCAAACGAATTAAACAAAGTTATTAGTCATCCTAGCATATAGTAAACA
The DNA here is from genome assembly GCA_022829125.1 of Lathyrus tuberosus. Lineage (NCBI taxonomy): Eukaryota > Viridiplantae > Streptophyta > Magnoliopsida > Fabales > Fabaceae > Lathyrus > Lathyrus tuberosus. Next base: position 839,730 of record JALAZF010000959.1, read on the forward strand.
ATGGAGGTTTCTCACAATTTGTGGCTTTTGGACCTAAGTGAAACAAGCATTCAAACAAGTTGTAACATGAAACAAAAACACACATTTGCATAAAGCACAAAATTCTTAAATCATTCTAGCATTTTATAAAGCGGTACAATTTACCTTGCATACATTCAATGCTCACCATCCTATCATAACCATCTAGACTCGGTCAAAGCTTCATTGATTACTTTTATACAAATAACAACCAATCTAGAAGGAGTTCTCGTCATTCCTAGTCACACTAGAGAAAACATAAAAGAAAACAATTATATACAACATAAACAAATGTACAAATCTCAAAAATATAGAAACTATCGCAATGCGATTCAATATCCAAACACCAATCCCCGACAATGATGCCATTTTGTTAAAGCGGTAGAGCTGCAAGCAAAAATTAATTAAGTACCCAATTTTTTTTGTCTCCACAGGGATCGGTGGAAGAAAGAATGTCGTTCAACGGTCTCTACATTTCTAAGCTTATGGTGCAAAAGTTTTGGTATAAAATATTTAAGGCACCAAAATTAATAGCATAAAATATAAAGACGGAAAAGATAAAGTAAAGACTGATGAATAAACGGAGCATTGTTGGGATTGGATCTCATCAATTGATAACACGTGCATTCTTTAGATCATTTTATACATAAATCACTTGTTCGTCTAATATCACCACGTATCAATCACGACATACATATCCTCTCGGTCCCCGCATGTTGTGAGTGATTTTGTACTGATCAATAATTGCTCTCGCACATTACCAATCAATACAAAGTGTTTAAAACCTACATGAATGTTAAGCCTACATCCATTTGTGGCATCTAGACCCAACAGATATTACTATAACATCCATATCAAACCAATGAGTATTTCATATACAAAGCAACGATCAAAATACGTACGTATGATTAATCCTTTTTTACATGCATTTAACTAATTGGCCAAATGTATGTGAATATTGTTCTTCATCACTATTATCACGCATCCTCGCAATACCGCATCGATCCTACTCATGCTACTAATCAACATAATACAATAAAAGATACAGTGAATATCAACTCACAAAACCATGTCAAATGTTTACTCATTGATAGATGAAAATCCAAAATCAAGAATTTGAAATAGGTTTTGTCAAGACCTACAAATAAGCAATCAAAAACAATCAACAATATAGGTCAAAACTAGTTCACAAACATACATTAGATGAAATACATAAGGTATCAAAAGATTACATCCAAACCTCAACAAGAGATCAAAGATCTTACCTTCTCCCTCTTAGGGTTTGAGTTTCTCTCACTAGAATATATTTGGATTTGAAGAGAGATAAAGAATGATGAAAAGTACTTATATAATACATTAAAAATATGTCAAGTTCGCACGACGAACTTTTTAATCGCCCTGCGAACATAAAAAAGGCACCTGATGTGCCTCTGCACAGTTAAACCGCCTCTCTGATTTTGCATAAGTTTGTAATGCAAACTTTTATTCGCAAAGCGAACATTCATTGGAAAGTTCACAATGCGAACTTTGGTGCCTTTTCTTACTGCCCAAGTTTGGGAGTATTCGTTGGAAAGTTCGCAAAGCCAACATTCGTTGGAAAGTTCATAAAGTGAAGTTTCTGAAGTTTTTTCATTTCCTTCATTTCTTTTGGCAACTTGCATCTCTTTTCTTGTGTCTTACTTCTTTGATGACTTAATTCCTTTTTCTGCACAATAACACACAAATTACAAGTACCAAAGATATTTTCACAATAATTGAAGAATCACACAAGAACAAGAATTAAATCTATGAAAACATGAGAATTGAGTTGAGAAGTGTCAAGAAAGATGGTTCAATTTAAGTCAAAATTTGCACTTAACAAATTCTCCCCAACTTGATTTTTGCTTGTCCTCAAGCAAAGTATGCCCCTCATTAAAACAAGAGGATTTGCTCAAGCATAAGATTTAACCAAGAAAACATTAACGGTTCAACTTCAAACAAGAGAAATTTTCTCAAATAAGAGGATTTAGTAAAGCATGAAAATGCGCACAAGCAGCGTTTATCACTCAATAGAATCGAACAATGACAAAGAATTTAGTTCTTCAACAAATATCATGGAATGTTTCAAGTTACAACTAAATTTTCATACTTAAATCACTCTAACACTCCTCTTCAGAATAAGAATGAAGAAATTAACGCGTTTACAACCTCGGGGCAATTTCACTCACCTGACAAACAATGCTAATAACAATCTAATTCATACATCCATCTAACAATCAAAAAATGAAATCATGGAAGCAAAAAGATCACTAAGGGCTTTAAAGGTTGTAGCTTGGCCCGGTTAACAATAAAGGGACATTTCTAAAGGCCATTGAATTGAAATTTCCGATGCAAAAGAACATTCACTATACAAGGTATTCGCACATCTCAACTTCATTCACCATTTTCATTCCTTTACAACAAACCTTCTCAAACTTCCTTATGCACAATTATTTCATTCTTTATTTTTCTTATTCAAACAAGCATTCTTTTTCTTTTGTTTTTCACATTCATATTCACACTTTTTCTTTTCATGCTTGTTTGAAATTTTTCAAAAGTTTATAGCAACCTACCATTCTTCTTTTTCATTCTCCCCAACTTGAATTCAACCAAACCTCAAGTGAACGTTACTTGCTTTTTATGGCAAGGAAATCAAATTAAAACAATGTTCAAAGGTTCAAGAAGAAATTTTTTTAGAACCTCACAAAATTCAATGATGAACTATACTTTCAAATTATGTACATAAACCAAGTTCATCACTAAAATAAGATCTAAACTGTTTAGGCTCAAAGGAGGTTAAAGAATTCTCTCTACTCACGGGTAAGGTACTTTTGGATATGGTTGCGCTCAATATAAACAAATGCCTTGATCATTTCTAATGCTTCCACAAAATCACAGTAATCAAAAGATAAAGCATGAATCAAATGAATTAAACAAAGTTATCAGCCATCCTAGCATATAGTAAACAATGGAGGTTTCTCACAATTTGTGGCTTTTAGACCTAAGTGAAACAAGCATTCAAACAAGTTGTAACATGAAACAAAAACACTCATTTGCACAAAGCACAAAATGCTTAAATCATTCTAGCATTCTATAAAGCGGTACAATTTACCTTGCATACATTTAATGCTCACCATCCTATCATCACCATCCAGACTCGGTCAAAGCTTCATTGAATACTTTTATACAAATTGCAACCAATCTAGAAGGAGTTGTCATCATTCCTAGTCACACTAGAGAAAATATAAAAGAAAACAGATATATACAATATAAAAAAATGTGCAAAGCTCCAAAATATAGAAACAATCGCAATGCGATTCAATATCCAAACACCAATCCCCGACAATGACTCCATTTTGTTGAAGCGGTAGAGCAGCAAGCAAAAATTAATTAAGCACCAAATTTTTTCGTCTCCACAAGGATCAGTGCGAGAAAGAATGTCGTTCAACGGTCTCTACATTTCTGAGCTTATGGTGCAAAAGTTTTGGTTTAAAAGATTTAAGGCACCAAAATTAATAGCATAAAATATAAAGACGGAAAATATAAAGTAAAGACAGAAGTATAAACGGAGCCTTGTTGGGATTGGATCTCATCAATTGATAACACGTGCATTCTTCAGATCGTTTTATACATAAATCACTTGTTCGTCTAATATAATCACGTATCAATCACGACATACATATTCTCTCAGTCCCCGCATGTTGTGAGTGATTTTATACTCATCAATAATTGCTCTCGCACATTACCAATCAATACAAAGTATTTAAAACCTACATGAATGTTAAACCTACATCCATTTCTGGCATCTAGACCCAACAGATATTACTATAACATCCATATCAATCTAATCAGTATTTCATATACAAAGCAATGATCAGAATACGTACATATGATTAATCCTTTTTTACATGCATTCAACTAATTGGCCAAATGTATGTGAATATCATTCTTCATCACTATTATCACGCATCCTCGCAATACCGCATCGATCCTACTCATGCTACTAATCAACACAATACAATAAAAGATACAGTGAATATTAACTTACAAAACCATGTCAATAGTTTACTCATTAATAGATGAAAATCCAAGATCAAGGATTTGAAATAGGTTTTGTGAAGACCCACAAATAAGCAATCAAAGACAATCAACAATATAGGATCAAGACTAGTTCAGAAACATACATTAGATGAAATACATAAGGTATCAAAAGATTACATCCAAACCCCAACAAGAGATCAAAGATCTTACCTTCTCCCTCTTAGGGTTTGAGTTTCTCTTACTAGAATATATTTGGATTTGAAGAGAGATAAAGTTCTGATGTTAAAATTACAAGTTATGACTAAAAAATGATGAAAAGTACTTATATAATACATTAAAAACCTGTTAAGTTCGCACTGCGAACTTTTTATTTGCCCAACGAACATCAAAATGGCACCTGATGTGCCTCTGCACAGTTAAACCGCCTCTGCGATTCTGCATAAGCTTGCAATGCGAACTTTTATTCGTAAAGCGAACATTCACTGTAAAGTTAGCAATGCGAACTTTGGTGCCTTTTCTTACTGCCCAAGTTTGGGAGTATTCGCTAGAAAGTTCGCAAAGCGAACATTCGCTAGAAAGTTCGCAAAGCAAACATTCGCTAGAAAGTTCACAAAGCGAACTTTCTAAAGTTTTTTCATTTCCTTCATTTCCTTTGGCAACTTGCATCTCTTTTCTTGTGTCTTACTTCTTTGATGACTTAATGCCTTTTTCTACACAATAACACACAAATTACATGTTCCAAAGATATTTTCACAATAATTGAAGAATCACACAAGAACATGAATTAAATCTATGAAAACATGAGAATTGAGTTGAAAAGTGCCAAGAAAGATGGTTCAATTTAAGTCAAAATTTTCACTTAACAAACTCTCCCCAACTAGATTTTTGCTTGTCCTCAAGCAAAGTATGCCCCTCATTAAAACAAGAGGATTTGCTCAAGCATAAAATTCAACCAAGAAAAGATTAACGGTTCAACTTCAAACAAGAGAAATTTTCTCAAATAAGAGGATTTAGTAAAGCATGAAAATGCGCACAAGCAACGTTTACCACTCAATAGAATCGAACAATGACAAAGAATTTAGTTCTTCAACAAATATCATGGAATGTTTCAAGTTACAACTAAATTTTCATACTTAAATCACTCTAACACTCCTCTTCAGAATAAGAATGAAGAAATTAACGCGTTTACAACCTCGGGGCAATTTCACTCACCTGACAAACAATGCTAATAACAATCTAATTCATACATCCATCTAACAATCAAAAAATGAAATCATGGAAGCAAAAAGATCACTAAGGGCTTTAAAGGTTGTAGCTTGGTCGGGTTAACAATAAAGGGACATTTCTAAAGGCCATTGAATTGAAATTTCCGATGCAAAAGAACATTCACTATACAAGGTGTTCACACATCTCAACTTCATTCACCATTTTCATTCCTTTACAACAAACCTTCTCAAACTTCCTTATGCACAATTATTTCATTCTTTATTTTTCTTATTCAAACAAGCATTCTTTTTCTTTTGTTTTTCACATTCATATTCACACTTTTTCTTTTCATGCTTGTTTGAAATTTTTCAAAAGTTTATAGCAACCTACCATTCTTCTTTTTCATTCTCCCCAACTTGAATTCAACCAAACCTCAAGTGAATGTTACTTGCTTTTTATGGCAAGGAAATCAAATTAAAACAATGTTCAAAGGTTCAAGAAGAAATTTTTTTAGAACCTCACAAAATTCAATGATGAACTATACTTTCAAATTATGTACATAAACCAAGTTCATCACTAAAATAAGATCTAAACTGTTTAGGCTCAAAGGAGGTTAAAGAATTCTCTCTACTCACGGGTAAGGTACTTTTGGATATGGTTGCGCTCAATATAAACAAATGCCTTGATCATTTCTAATGCTTCCACAAAATCACAGTAATCAAAAGATAAAGCATGAATCAAATGAATTAAACAAAGTTATCAGTCATCCTAGCATATAGTAAACAATGGAGGTTTCTCACAATTTGTGGCTTTTGGACCTAAGTGAAACAAGCATTCAAACAAGTTGTAACATGAAACAAAAACACTCATTTGCATAAAGCACAAAATTCTTAAATCATTCTAGCATTCTATAAAGCGGTACAATTTACCTTGAATACATTTAATGCTCACCATCCTATCATCACCATCCAGACTCGGTCAAAGCTTCATTGAATACTTTTATACAAATTGCAACCAATCTAGAAGGAGTTGTCATCATTCCTAGTCACACTAGAGAAAATATAAAAGAAAACAGATATATACAATATAAAAAAATGTGCAAAGCTAAAAAATATAGAAACAATCGCAAGGCGATTCAATATCCAAACACCAATCCCCGACAATGACTCCATTTTGTTGAAGCGGTAGAGCAGCAAGCAAAAATTAATTAAGCACCAAATTTTTTCGTCTCCACAAGGATCAGTGCGAGAAAGAATGTCGTTCAACGGTCTCTACATTTCTGAGCTTATGGTGCAAAAGTTTTGGTTTAAAAGATTTAAGGCACCAAAATTAATAGCATAAAATATAAAGACGGAAAATATAAAGTAAAGACAGAAGTGTAAACGGAGCCTTGTTGGGATTGGATCTCATCAATTGATAACACGTGCATTCTTCAGATCGTTTTATACATAAATCACTTGTTCGTCTAATATAATCACGTATCAATCACGACATACATATTCTCTCAGTCCCCGCATGTTGTGAGTGATTTTATACTCAACAATAATTGCTCTCGCACATTACCAATCAATACAAAGTATTTAAAACCTACATGAATGTTAAACCTACATCCATTTCTGGCATCTAGACCCAACAGATATTACTATAACATCCATATCAAACTAATCAGTATTTCATATACAAAGAAATGATCAGAATACGTACATATGATTAATCCTTTTTTACATGCATTCAACTAATTGGCCAAATGTATGTGAATACCGTTCTTCATCACTATTATCACGCATCCTCGCAATACCGCATCGATCCTACTCATGCTACTAATCAACACAATATAATAAAAGATACAGTGAATATTAACTTACAAAACCATGTCAATAGTTTACTCATTAATAGATGAAAATCCAAGATCAAGGATTTGAAATAGGTTTTGTGAAGACCCACAAGTAAGCAATCAAAGACAATCAACAATATAGGATCAAGACTAGTTCAGAAACATACATTAGATGAAATACATAAGGTATCAAAAGATTACATCCAAACCCCAACAAGAGATCAAAGATCTTACCTTCTCCCTCTTAGGGTTTGAGTTTCTCTTACTAGAATATATTTGGATTTGAAGAGAGATAAAGTTCTGATGTTAAAATTACAAGTTATGACTAAAAAATGATGAAAAGTACTTATATAATACATTAAAAACCTGTTAAGTTCGCACTGCGAACTTTTTATTTGCCCAGCGAACATCAAAATGGCACCTGATGTGCCTCTGCACAGTTAAACCGCCTCTGCGATTCTGCATAAGCTTGCAATGCGAACTTTTATTCGTAAAGCGAACATTCACTGTAAAGTTAGCAATGCGAACTTTGGTGCCTTTTCTTACTGCCCAAGTTTGGGAGTATTCGCTAGAAAGTTCGCAAAGCGAACATTCGCTAGAAAGTTCGCAAAGCAAACATTCGCTAGAAAGTTCACAAAGCGAACTTTCTGAAGTTTTTTCATTTCCTTCATTTCCTTTGGCAACTTGCATCTCTTTTCTTGTGTCTTACTTCTTTGATGACTTAATGCCTTTTTCTACACAATAACACACAAATTACAAGTTCCAAAGATATTTTCACAATAATTGAAGAATCACACAAGAACATGAATTAAATCTATGAAAACATGAGAATTGAGTTGAAAAGTGCCAAGAAAGATGGTTCAATTTAAGTCAAAATTTGCACTTAACAAACTCTCCCCAACTAGATTTTTGCTTGTCCTCAAGCAAAGTATGCCCCTCATTAAAACAAGAGGATTTGCTCAAGCATAAAATTCAACTAAGAAAATATTAACGGTTCAACTTCAAACAAGAGAAATTTTCTCAAATAAGAGGATTTAGTAAAGCATGAAAATGCGCACAAGCAACGTTTACCACTCAATAGAATCGAACAATGACAAAGAATTTAGTTCTTCAACAAATATCATGGAATGTTTCAAGTTACAACTAAATTTTCATACTTAAATCACTCTAACACTCCTCTTCAGAATAAGAATGAAGAAATTAACGCGTTTACAACCTCGGGGCAATTTCACTCACCTGACAAACAATGCTAATAACAATCTAATTCATACATCCATCTAACAATCAAAAAATGAAATCATGGAAGCAAAAAGATCACTAAGGGCTTTAAAGGTTGTAGCTTGGCCGGGTTAATAATAAAGGGACATTTCTAAAGGCCATTGAATTGAAATTTCCGATGCAAAAGAACATTCACTATACAAGGTGTTCACACATCTCAACTTCATTCACCATTTTCATTCCTTTACAACAAACCTTCTCAAACTTCCTTATGCACAATTATTTCATTCTTTATTTTTCTTATTCAAACAAGCATTCTTTTTCTTTTGTTTTTCACATTCATATTCACACTTTTTCTTTTCATGCTTGTTTGAAATTTTTCAAAAGTTTATAGCAACCTACCATTCTTCTTTTTCATTCTCCCCAACTTGAATTCAACCAAACCTCAAGTGAATGTTACTTGCTTTTTATGGCAAGGAAATCAAATTAAAACAATGTTCAAAGGTTCAAGAAGAAATTTTTTTAGAACCTCATAAAATTCAATGATGAACTATACTTTCAAATTATGTACATAAACCAAGTTCATCACTAAAATAAGATCTAAACTGTTTAGGCTCAAAGGAGGTTAAAGAATTCTCTCTACTCACGGGTAAGGTACTTTTGGATATGGTTGCGCTCAATATAAACAAATGCCTTGATCATTTCTAATGCTTCCACAAAATCACAGTAATCAAAAGATAAAGCATGAATCAAATGAATTAAACAAAGTTATCAGTCATCCTAGCATATAGTAAACAATGGAGGTTTCTCACAATTGGTGGCTTTTGGACCTAAGTGAAACAAGCATTCAAACAAGTTGTAACATGAAACAAAAACACTCATTTGCACAAAGCACAAAATTCTTAAATCATTCTAGCATTCTATAAAGCCGTACAATTTACCTTGCATACATTTAATGCTCACCATCCTATCATCACCATCCAAACTCGGTCAAAGCTTCATTGAATACTTTTATACAAATTGCAACCAATCTAGAAGGAGTTGTCATCATTCCTAGTCACACTAGAGAAAATATAAAAGAAAATAGATATATACAATATAAAAAAATGTACAAAGCTCAAAAATATAGAAACAATCGCAATGCGATTCAATATCCAAACACCAATCCCCGACAATGACTCCATTTTGTTGAAGCGGTAGAGCAGCAAGCAAAAATTAATTAAGCACCAAATTTTTTCGTCTCCACAAGGATCAGTGCGAGAAAGAATGTTGTTCAACGGTCTCTACATTTCTGAGCTTATGGTGCAAAAGTTTTGGTTTAAAAGATTTAAGGCACCAAAATTAATATCATAAAATATAAAGACGGAAAATATAAAGTAAAGACAGAAGTATAAACGGAGCCTTGTTGGGATTGGATCTCATCAATTGATAACACGTGCATTCTTCAGATCGTTTTATACATAAATCACTTGTTCGTCTAATATAATCACGTATCAATCACGACATACATATTCTCTCAGTCCCCGCATGTTGTGAGTGATTTTATACTCATCAATAATTGCTCTCGCACATTACCAATCAATACAAAGTATTTAAAACCTACATGAATGTTAAACCTACATCCATTTCTGGCATCTAGACCCAACAGATATTACTATAACATCCATATCAAACTAATCAGTATTTCATATACAAAGCAATGATCAGAATACGTACATATGATTAATCCTTTTTTACATGCATTCAACTAATTGGCCAAATGTATGTGAATACCGTTCTTCATCACTATTATCACGCATCCTCGCAATACCGCATCGATCCTACTCATGCTACTAATCAACACAATATAATAAAAGATACAGTGAATATTAACTTACAAAACCATGTCAATAGTTTACTCATTAATAGATGAAAATCCAAGATCAAGGATTTGAAATAGGTTTTGTGAAGACCCACAAATAAGCAATCAAAGACAATCAACAATATAGGATCAAGACTAGTTCAGAAACATACATTAGATGAAATACATAAGGTATCAAAAGATTACATCCAAACCCCAACAAGAGATCAAAGATCTTACCTTCTCCCTCTTAGGGTTTGAGTTTCTCTTACTAGAATATATTTGGATTTGAAGAGAGATAAAGTTCTGATGTTAAAATTACAAGTTATGACTAAAAAATGATGAAAAGTACTTATATAATACATTAAAAACCTGTTAAGTTCGCACTGCGAACTTTTTATTTGCCCAGCGAACATCAAAATGGCACCTGATGTGCCTCTGCACAGTTAAACCGCCTCTGCGATTCTGCATAAGCTTGCAATGCGAACTTTTATTCGTAAAGCGAACATTCACTGTAAAGTTAGCAATGCGAACTTTGGTGCCTTTTCTTACTGCCCAAGTTTGGGAGTATTCGCTAGAAAGTTCGCAAAGCGAACATTCGCTAGAAAGTTCGCAAAGCAAACATTCGCTAGAAAGTTCACAAAGCGAACTTTCTGAAGTTTTTTCATTTCCTTCATTTCCTTTGGCAACTTGCATCTCTTTTCTTGTGTCTTACTTCTTTGATGACTGAATGCCTTTTTCTACACAATAACACACAAATTACAAGTTCCAAAGATATTTTCACAATAATTGAAGAATCACACAAGAACATGAATTAAATCTATGAAAACATGAGAATTGAGTTGAAAAGTGCCAAGAAAGATGGTTCAATTTAAGTCAAAATTTGCACTTAACAAACTCTCCCCAACTAGATTTTTGCTTGTCCTCAAGCAAAGTATGCCCCTCATTAAAACAAGAGGATTTGCTCAAGCATAAAATTCAACCAAGAAAATATTAACGGTTCAACTTCAAACAAGAGAAATTTTCTCAAATAAGAGGATTTAGTAAAGCATGAAAATGCGCACAAGCAACGTTTACCACTCAATAGAATCGAACAATGACAAAGAATTTAGTTCTTCAACAAATATCATGGAATGTTTCAAGTTACAACTAAATTTTCATACTTAAATCACTCTAACACTCCTCTTCAGAATAAGAATGAAGAAATTAACGCGTTTACAACCTCGGGGCAATTTCACTCACTTGACAAACAATGCTAATAACAATCTAATTCATACATCCATCTAACAATCAAAAAATGAAATCATGGAAGCAAAAAGATCACTAAGGGCTTTAAAGGTTGTAGCTTGGCCCGGTTAACAATAAAGGGACATTTCTAAAGGCCATTGAATTGAAATTTCCGATGCAAAAGAACATTCACTATACAAGGTGTTCACACATCTCAACTTCATTCACCATTTTCATTCCTTTACAACAAACCTTCTCAAACTTCCTTATGCACAATTATTTCATTCTTTATTTTTCTTATTCAAACAAGCATTCTTTTTCTTTTGTTTTTCACATTCATATTCACACTTTTTCTTTTCATGCTTGTTTGAAATTTTTCAAAAGTTTATAGCAACCTACCATTCTTCTTTTTCATTCTCCCCAACTTGAATTCAACCAAACCTCAAGTGAATGTTACTTGCTTTTTATGGCAAGGAAATCAAATTAAAACAATGTTCAAAGGTTCAAGAAGAAATGTTTTTAGAACCTCACAAAATTCAATGATGAACTATACTTTCAAATTATGTACATAAACCAAGTTCATCACTAAAATAAGATCTAAACTGTTTAGGCTCAAAGGAGGTTAAAGAATTCTCTCTACTCACGGGTAAGGTACTTTTGGATATGGTTGCGCTCAATATAAACAAATGCCTTGATCATTTCTAATGCTTCCACAAAATCACAGTAATCAAAAGATAAAGCATGAATCAAATGAATTAAACAAAGTTATCAGTCATCCTAGCATATAGTAAACAATGGAGGTTTCTCACAATTGGTGGCTTTTGGACCTAAGTGAAACAAGCATTCAAACAAGTTGTAACATGAAACAAAAACACTCATTTGCACAAAGCACAAAATTCTTAAATCATTCTAGCATTCTATAAAGCCGTACAATTTACCTTGCATACATTTAATGCTCACCATCCTATCATCACCATCCAAACTCGGTCAAAGCTTCATTGAATACTTTTATACAAATTGCAACCAATCTAGAAGGAGTTGTCATCATTCCTAGTCACACTAGAGAAAATATAAAAGAAAATAGATATATACAATATAAAAAAATGTACAAAGCTCAAAAATATAGAAACAATCGCAATGCGATTCAATATCCAAACACCAATCCCCGACAATGACTCCATTTTGTTGAAGCGGTAGAGCAGCAAGCAAAAATTAATTAAGCACCAAATTTTTTCGTCTCCACAAGGATCAGTGCGAGAAAGAATGTTGTTCAACGGTCTCTACATTTCTGAGCTTATGGTGCAAAAGTTTTGGTTTAAAAGATTTAAGGCACCAAAATTAATATCATAAAATATAAAGACGGAAAATATAAAGTAAAGACAGAAGTATAAACGGAGCCTTGTTGGGATTGGATCTCATCAATTGATAACACGTGCATTCTTCAGATCGTTTTATACATAAATCACTTGTTCGTCTAATATAATCACGTATCAATCACGACATACATATTCTCTCAGTCCCCGCATGTTGTGAGTGATTTTATACTCATCAATAATTGCTCTCGCACATTACCAATCAATACAAAGTATTTAAAACCTACATGAATGTTAAACCTACATCCATTTCTGGCATCTAGACCCAACAGATATTACTATAACATCCATATCAAACTAATCAGTATTTCATATACAAAGCAATGATCAGAATACGTACATATGATTAATCCTTTTTTACATGCATTCAACTAATTGGCCAAATGTATGTGAATACCGTTCTTCATCACTATTATCACGCATCCTCGCAATACCGCATCGATCCTACTCATGCTACTAATCAACACAATATAATAAAAGATACAGTGAATATTAACTTACAAAACCATGTCAATAGTTTACTCATTAATAGATGAAAATCCAAGATCAAGGATTTGAAATAGGTTTTGTGAAGACCCACAAATAAGCAATCAAAGACAATCAACAATATAGGATCAAGACTAGTTCAGAAACATACATTAGATGAAATACATAAGGTATCAAAAGATTACATCCAAACCCCAACAAGAGATCAAAGATCTTACCTTCTCCCTCTTAGGGTTTGAGTTTCTCTTACTAGAATATATTTGGATTTGAAGAGAGATAAAGTTCTGATGTTAAAATTACAAGTTATGACTAAAAAATGATGAAAAGTACTTATATAATACATTAAAAACCTGTTAAGTTCGCACTGCGAACTTTTTATTTGCCCAGCGAACATCAAAATGGCACCTGATGTGCCTCTGCACAGTTAAACCGCCTCTGCGATTCTGCATAAGCTTGCAATGCGAACTTTTATTCGTAAAGCGAACATTCACTGTAAAGTTAGCAATGCGAACTTTGGTGCCTTTTCTTACTGCCCAAGTTTGGGAGTATTCGCTAGAAAGTTCGCAAAGCGAACATTCGCTAGAAAGTTCGCAAAGCAAACATTCGCTAGAAAGTTCACAAAGCGAACTTTCTGAAGTTTTTTCATTTCCTTCATTTCCTTTGGCAACTTGCATCTCTTTTCTTGTGTCTTACTTCTTTGATGACTGAATGCCTTTTTCTACACAATAACACACAAATTACAAGTTCCAAAGATATTTTCACAATAATTGAAGAATCACACAAGAACATGAATTAAATCTATGAAAACATGAGAATTGAGTTGAAAAGTGCCAAGAAAGATGGTTCAATTTAAGTCAAAATTTGCACTTAACAAACTCTCCCCAACTAGATTTTTGCTTGTCCTCAAGCAAAGTATGCCCCTCATTAAAACAAGAGGATTTGCTCAAGCATAAAATTCAACTAAGAAAATATTAACGGTTCAACTTCAAACAAGAGAAATTTTCTCAAATAAGAGGATTTAGTAAAGCATGAAAATGCGCACAAGCAACGTTTACCACTCAATAGAATCGAACAATGACAAAGAATTTAGTTCTTCAACAAATATCATGGAATGTTTCAAGTTACAACTAAATTTTCATACTTAAATCACTCTAACACTCCTCTTCAGAATAAGAATGAAGAAATTAACGCGTTTACAACCTCGGGGCAATTTCACTCACCTGACAAACAATGCTAATAACAATCTAATTCATACATCCATCTAACAATCAAAAAATGAAATCATGGAAGCAAAAAGATCACTAAGGGCTTTAAAGGTTGTAGCTTGGCCGGGTTAACAATAAAGGGACATTTCTAAAGGCCATTGAATTGAAATTTCCGATGCAAAAGAACATTCACTATACAAGGTGTTCACACATCTCAACTTCATTCACCATTTTCATTCCTTTACAACAAACCTTCTCAAACTTCCTTATGCACAATTATTTCATTCTTTATTTTTCTTATTCAAACAAGCATTCTTTTTCTTTTGTTTTTCACATTCATATTCACACTTTTTCTTTTCATGCTTGTTTGAAATTTTTCAAAAGTTTATAGCAACCTACCATTCTTCTTTTTCATTCTCCCCAACTTGAATTCAACCAAACCTCAAGTGAATGTTACTTGCTTTTTATGGCAAGGAAATCAAATTAAAACAATGTTCAAAGGTTCAAGAAGAAATTTTTTTAGAACCTCACAAAATTCAATGATGAACTATACTTTCAAATTATGTACATAAACCAAGCTCATCACTAAAATAAGATCTAAACTGTTTAGGCTCAAAGGAGGTTAAAGAATTCTCTCTACTCACGGGTAAAGTACTTTTGGATATTGTTTCGCTCAATATAAACAAATGCCTTGATCATTTCTAATGCTTCCACAAAATCACAGTAATCAAAAGATAAAGCATGAATCAAATGAATTAAACAAAGTTATCAGTCATCCTAGCATATAGTAAACAATGGAGGTTTCTCACAATTTGTGGCTTTTGGACCTAAGTGAAACAAGCATTCAAACAAGTTGTAACATGAAACAAAAACACTCATTTGAACAAAGCACAAAATTCTTAAATCATTCTAGCATTCTATAAAGCGGTACAATTTACCTTGCATACATTTAATGCTCACCATCCTATCATCACCATCCAGACTCGGTCAAAGCTTCATTGAATACTTTTATACAAATTGCAACCAATCTAGAAGGAGTTGTCATCATTCCTAGTCACACTAGAGAAAATATAAAAGAAAACAGATATATACAATATAAAAAAATTTACAAAGCTCAAAAATATAGAAACAATCGCAATGCGATTCAATATCCAAACACCAATCCCCGACAATGACTCCATTTTGTTGAAGCGGTAGAGCAGCAAGCAAAAATTAATTAAGCACCAAATTTTTTCGTCTCCACAAGGATCAGTGCGAGAAATAATGTTGTTCAACGGTCTCTACATTTCTGAGCTTATGGTGCAAAAGTTTTGGTTTAAAAGATTTAAGGCACCAAAATTAATATCATAAAATATAAAGACGGAAAATATAAAGTAAAGACAGAAGTATAAACGGAGCCTTGTTGGGATTGGATCTCATCAATTGATAACACGTGCATTCTTCAGATCGTTTTATACATAAATCACTTGTTCGTCTAATATAATCACGTATCAATCACGACATACATATTCTCTCAGTCCCCGCATGTTGTGAGTGATTTTATACTCATCAATAATTGCTCTCGCACATTACCAATCAATACAAAGTATTTAAAACCTACATGAATGTTAAACCTACATCCATTTCTGGCATCTAGACCCAACAGATATTACTATAACATCCATATCAAACTAATCAGTATTTCATATACAAAGCAATGATCAGAATACGTACATATGATTAATCCTTTTTTACATGCATTCAACTAATTGGCCAAATGTATGTGAATACCGTTCTTCATCACTATTATCACGCATCCTCGCAATACCGCATCGATCCTACTCATGCTACTAATCAACACAATATAATAAATAATACAGTGAATATTAACTTACAAAACCATGTCAATAGTTTACTCATTAATAGATGAAAATCCAAGATCAAGGATTTGAAATAGGTTTTGTGAAGACCCACAAATAAGCAATCAAAGACAATCAACAATATAGGATCAAGACTAGTACAGAAACATACATTAGATGAAATACATAAGGTATCAAAAGATTACATCCAAACCCCAACAAGAGATCAAAGATCTTACCTTCTCCCTCTTAGGGTTTGAGTTTCTCTTACTAGAATATATTTGGATTTGAAGAGAGATAAAGTTCTGATGTTAAAATTACAAGTTATGACTAAAAAATGATGAAAAGTACTTATATAATACATTAAAAACCTGTTAAGTTCGCACTGCGAACTTTTTATTTGCCCAGCGAACATCAAAATGGCACCTGATGTGCCTCTGCACAGTTAAACCGCCTCTGCGATTCTACATAAGCTTGCAATGCGAACTTTTATTCGTAGGGCGAACATTCACTGTAAAGTTAGCAATGCGAACTTTGGTGCCTTTTCTTACTGCCCAAGTTTGGGAGTATTCGCTAGAAAGTTCGCAAAGCGAACATTCGCTAGAAAGTTCGCAAAGCAAACATTCGCTAGAAAGTTCACAAAGCGAACTTTCTGAAGTTTTTTCATTTCCTTCATTTCCTTTGGCAACTTGCATCTCTTTTCTTGTGTCTTACTTCTTTGATGACTGAATGCCTTTTTCTACACAATAACACACAAATTACAAGTTCCAAAGATATTTTCACAATAATTGAAGAATCACACAAGAACATGAATTAAATCTATGAAAACATGAGAATTGAGTTGAAAAGTGCCAAGAAAGATGGTTCAATTTAAGACAAAATTTGCACTTACCAAACTCTCCCCAACTAGATTTTTGCTTGTCCTCAAGCAAAGTATGCCCCTCATTAAAACAAGAGGATTTGCTCAAGCATAAAATTCAACCAAGAAAATATTAACGGTTCAACTTCAAACAAGAGAAATTTTCTCAAATAAGAGGATTTAGTAAAGCATGAAAATGTGCACAAGCAACGTTTACCACTCAATAGAATCGAACAATGACAAAGAATTTAGTTCTTCAACAAATATCATGGAATGTTTCAAGTTACAACTAAATTTTCATACTTAAATCACTCTAACACTCCTCTTCAGAATAAGAATGAAGAAATTAACGCGTTTACAACCTCGGGGCAATTTCACTCACCTGACGAACAATGCTAATAACAATCTAATTCATACATCCATCTAACAATCAAAAAATGAAATCATGGAAGCAAAAAGATCACTAAGGGCTTTAAAGGTTGTAGCTTGGCCGGGTTAACAATAAAGGGACATTTCTAAAGGCCATTGAATTGAAATTTCCGATGCAAAAGAACATTCACTATACAAGGTGTTCACACATCTCAACTTCATTCACCATTTTCATTCCTTTACAACAAACCTTCTCAAACTTCCTTACGCACAATTTTTTCATTCTTTATTTTTCTTATTCAAACAAGCATTCTTTTTCTTTTGTTTTTCACATTCATATTCACACTTTTTCTTTTCATGCTTGTTTGAAATTTTTCAAAAGTTTATAGCAACCTACCATTCTTCTTTTTCATTCTCCCCAACTTGAATTCAACCAAACCTCAAGTGAATGTTACTTGCTTTTTATGGCAAGGAAATCAAATTAAAACAATGTTCAAAGGTTCAAGAAGAAATTTTTTTAGAACCTCACAAAATTCAATGATGAGCTATACTTTCAAATTATGTACATAAACCAAGTTCATCACTAAAATAAGATCTAAACTGTTTAGGCTCAAAGGAGGTTAAAGAATTCTCTCTACTCACGGGTAAGGTACTTTTGGATATGGTTGCGCTCAATATAAACAAATGCCTTGATCATTTCTAATGCTTCCACAAAATCACAGTAATCAAAAGATAAAGCATGAATCAAATGAATTAAACAAAGTTATCAGTCATCCTAGCATATAGTAAACAATGGAGGTTTCTCACAATTTGTGGCTTTTGGACCTAAGTGAAACAAGCATTCAAACAAGTTGTAACATGAAACAAAAACACTCATTTGCACAAAGCACAAAATTCTTAAATCATTCTAGCATTCTATAAAGCGGTACAATTTACCTTGCATACATTTAATGCTCACCATCCTATCATCACCATCCAGACTCGGTCAAAGCTTCATTGAATACTTTTATACAAATTGCAACCAATCTAGAAGGAGTTGTCATCATTCCTAGTCACACTAGAGAAAATATAAAAGAAAACAGATATATACAATATAAAAAAATGTACAAAGCTCAAAAATATAGAAACAATCGCAATGCGATTCAATATCCAAACACCAATCCCCGACAATGACTCCATTTTGTTGAAGCGGTAGAGCAGCAAGCAAAAATTAATTAAGCACCAAATTTTTTCGTCTCCACAAGGATCAGTGCGAGAAATAATGTTGTTCAACGGTCTCTACATTTCTGAGCTTATGGTGCAAAAGTTTTGGTTTAAAAGATTTAAGGCACCAAAATTAATATCATAAAATATAAAGACGGAAAATATAAAGTAAAGACAGAAGTATAAACGGAGCCTTGTTGGGATTGGATCTCATCAATTGATAACACGTGCATTCTTCAGATCGTTTTATACATAAATCACTTGTTCGTCTAATATAATCACGTATCAATCACGACATACATATTCTCTCAGTCCCCGCATGTTGTGAGTGATTTTATACTCATCAATAATTGCTCTCGCACATTACCAATCAATACAAAGTATTTAAAACCTACATGAATGTTAAACCTACATCCATTTCTGGCATCTAGACCCAACAGATATTACTATAACATCCATATCAAACTAATCAGTATTTCATATACAAAGCAATGATCAGAATACGTACATATGATTAATCCTTTTTTACATGCATTCAACTAATTGCCCAAATGTATGTGAATACCGTTCTTCATCACTATTATCACGCATCCTCGCAATACCGCATCGATCCTACTCATGCTACTAATCAACACAATATAATAAAAGATACAGTGAATATTAACTTACAAAACCATGTCAATAGTTTACTCATTAATAGATGAAAATCCAAGATCAAGGATTTGAAATAGGTTTTGTGAAGACCCACAAATAAGCAATCAAAGACAATCAACAATATAGGATCAACACTAGTTCAGAAACATACATTAGATGAAATACATAAGGTATCAAAAGATTACATCCAAACCCCAACAAGAGATCAAAGATCTTACCTTCTCCCTCTTAGGGTTTGAGTTTCTCTTACTAGAATATATTTGGATTTGAAGAGAGATAAAGTTCTGATGTTAAAATTACAAGTTATGACTAAAAAATGATGAAAAGTACTTATATAATACATTAAAAACCTGTTAAGTTCGCACTGCGAACTTTTTATTTGCCCAGCGAACATCAAAATGGCACCTGATGTGCCTCTGCACAGTTAAACCGCCTCTGCGATTCTGCATAAGCTTGCAATGCGAACTTTTATTCGTAAAGCGAACATTCACTGTAAAGTTAGCAATGCGAACTTTGGTGCCTTTTCTTACTGCCCAAGTTTGGGAGTATTCGCTAGAAAGTTCGCAAAGCGAACATTCGCTAGAAAGTTCGCAAAGCAAACATTCGCTAGAAAGTTCACAAAGCGAACTTTCTGAAGTTTTTTCATTTCCTTCATTTCCTTTGGCAACTTGCATCTCTTTTCTTGTGTCTTACTTCTTTGATGACTGAATGCCTTTTTCTACACAATAACACACAAATTACAAGTTCCAAAGATATTTTCACAATAATTGAAGAATCACACAAGAACATGAATTAAATCTATGAAAACATGAGAATTGAGTTGAAAAGTGCCAAGAAAGATGGTTCAATTTAAGTCAAAATTTGCACTTAACAAACTCTCCCCAACTAGATTTTTGCTTGTCCTCAAGCAAAGTATGCCCCTCATTAAAACAAGAGGATTTGCTCAAGCATAAAATTCAACCAAGAAAATATTAACGGTTCAACTTCAAACAAGAGAAATTTTCTCAAATAAGAGGATTTAGTAAAGCATGAAAATGCGCACAAGCAACGTTTACCACTCAATAGAATCGAACAATGACAAAGAATTTAGTTCTTCAACAAATATCATGGAATGTTTCAAGTTACAACTAAATTTTCATACTTAAATCACTCTAACACTCCTCTTCAGAATAAGAATGAAGAAATTAACGCGTTTACAACCTCGGGGCAATTTCACTCACTTGACAAACAATGCTAATAACAATCTAATTCATACATCCATCTAACAATCAAAAAATGAAATCATGGAAGCAAAAAGATCACTAAGGGCTTTAAAGGTTGTAGCTTGGCCCGGTTAACAATAAAGGGACATTTCTAAAGGCCATTGAATTGAAATTTCCGATGCAAAAGAACATTCACTATACAAGGTGTTCACACATCTCAACTTCATTCACCATTTTCATTCCTTTACAACAAACCTTCTCAAACTTCCTTATGCACAATTATTTCATTCTTTATTTTTCTTATTCAAACAAGCATTCTTTTTCTTTTGTTTTTCACATTCATATTCACACTTTTTCTTTTCATGCTTGTTTGAAATTTTTCAAAAGTTTATAGCAACCTACCATTCTTCTTTTTCATTCTCCCCAACTTGAATTCAACCAAACCTCAAGTGAATGTTACTTGCTTTTTATGGCAAGGAAATCAAATTAAAACAATGTTCAAAGGTTCAAGAAGAAATGTTTTTAGAACCTCACAAAATTCAATGATGAACTATACTTTCAAATTATGTACATAAACCAAGTTCATCACTAAAATAAGATCTAAACTGTTTAGGCTCAAAGGAGGTTAAAGAATTCTCTCTACTCACGGGTAAGGTACTTTTGGATATGGTTGCGCTCAATATAAACAAATGCCTTGATCATTTCTAATGCTTCCACAAAATCACAGTAATCAAAAGATAAAGCATGAATCAAATGAATTAAACAAAGTTATCAGTCATCCTAGCATATAGTAAACAATGGAGGTTTCTCACAATTTGTGGCTTTTGGACCTAAGTGAAACAAGCATTCAAACAAGTTGTAACATGAAACAAAAACACTCATTTGCACAAAGCACAAAATTCTTAAATCATTCTAGCATTCTATAAAGCGGTACAATTTACCTTGCATACATTTAATGCTCACCATCCTATCATCACCATCCAGACTCGGTCAAAGCTTCATTGAATACTTTTATACAAATTGCAACCAATCTAGAAGGAGTTGTCATCATTCCTAGTCACACTAGAGAAAATATAAAAGAAAACAGATATATACAATATAAAAAAATGTACAAAGCTCAAAAATATAGAAACAATCGCAATGCGATTCAATATCCAAACACCAATCCCCGACAATGACTCCATTTTGTTGAAGCGGTAGAGCAGCAAGCAAAAATTAATTAAGCACCAAATTTTTTCGTCTCCACAAGGATCAGTGCGAGAAATAATGTTGTTCAACGGTCTCTACATTTCTGAGCTTATGGTGCAAAAGTTTTGGTTTAAAAGATTTAAGGCACCAAAATTAATATCATAAAATATAAAGACGGAAAATATAAAGTAAAGACAGAAGTATAAACGGAGCCTTGTTGGGATTGGATCTCATCAATTGATAACACGTGCATTCTTCAGATCGTTTTATACATAAATCACTTGTTCGTCTAATATAATCACGTATCAATCACGACATACATATTCTCTCAGTCCCCGCATGTTGTGAGTGATTTTATACTCATCAATAATTGCTCTCGCACATTACCAATCAATACAAAGTATTTAAAACCTACATGAATGTTAAACCTACATCCATTTCTGGCATCTAGACCCAACAGATATTACTATAACATCCATATCAAACTAATCAGTATTTCATATACAAAGCAATGATCAGAATACGTACATATGATTAATCCTTTTTTACATGCATTCAACTAATTGCCCAAATGTATGTGAATACCGTTCTTCATCACTATTATCACGCATCCTCGCAATACCGCATCGATCCTACTCATGCTACTAATCAACACAATATAATAAAAGATACAGTGAATATTAACTTACAAAACCATGTCAATAGTTTACTCATTAATAGATGAAAATCCAAGATCAAGGATTTGAAATAGGTTTTGTGAAGACCCACAAATAAGCAATCAAAGACAATCAACAATATAGGATCAACACTAGTTCAGAAACATACATTAGATGAAATACATAAGGTATCAAAAGATTACATCCAAACCCCAACAAGAGATCAAAGATCTTACCTTCTCCCTCTTAGGGTTTGAGTTTCTCTTACTAGAATATATTTGGATTTGAAGAGAGATAAAGTTCTGATGTTAAAATTACAAGTTATGACTAAAAAATGATGAAAAGTACTTATATAATACATTAAAAACCTGTTAAGTTCGCACTGCGAACTTTTTATTTGCCCAGCGAACATCAAAATGGCACCTGATGTGCCTCTGCACAGTTAAACCGCCTCTGCGATTCTGCATAAGCTTGCAATGCGAACTTTTATTCGTAAAGCGAACATTCACTGTAAAGTTAGCAATGCGAACTTTGGTGCCTTTTCTTACTGCCCAAGTTTGGGAGTATTCGCTAGAAAGTTCGCAAAGCGAACATTCGCTAGAAAGTTCGCAAAGCAAACATTCGCTAGAAAGTTCACAAAGCGAACTTTCTGAAGTTTTTTCATTTCCTTCATTTCCTTTGGCAACTTGCATCTCTTTTCTTGTGTCTTACTTCTTTGATGACTGAATGCCTTTTTCTACACAATAACACACAAATTACAAGTTCCAAAGATATTTTCACAATAATTGAAGAATCACACAAGAACATGAATTAAATCTATGAAAACATGAGAATTGAGTTGAAAAGTGCCAAGAAAGATGGTTCAATTTAAGTCAAAATTTGCACTTAACAAACTCTCCCCAACTAGATTTTTGCTTGTCCTCAAGCAAAGTATGCCCCTCATTAAAACAAGAGGATTTGCTCAAGCATAAAATTCAACCAAGAAAATATTAACGGTTCAACTTCAAACAAGAGAAATTTTCTCAAATAAGAGGATTTAGTAAAGCATGAAAATGCGCACAAGCAACGTTTACCACTCAATAGAATCGAACAATGACAAAGAATTTAGTTCTTCAACAAATATCATGGAATGTTTCAAGTTACAACTAAATTTTCATACTTAAATCACTCTAACACTCCTCTTCAGAATAAGAATGAAGAAATTAACGCGTTTACAACCTCGGGGCAATTTCACTCACTTGACAAACAATGCTAATAACAATCTAATTCATACATCCATCTAACAATCAAAAAATGAAATCATGGAAGCAAAAAGATCACTAAGGGCTTTAAAGGTTGTAGCTTGGCCCGGTTAACAATAAAGGGACATTTCTAAAGGCCATTGAATTGAAATTTCCGATGCAAAAGAACATTCACTATACAAGGTGTTCACACATCTCAACTTCATTCACCATTTTCATTCCTTTACAACAAACCTTCTCAAACTTCCTTATGCACAATTATTTCATTCTTTATTTTTCTTATTCAAACAAGCATTCTTTTTCTTTTGTTTTTCACATTCATATTCACACTTTTTCTTTTCATGCTTGTTTGAAATTTTTCAAAAGTTTATAGCAACCTACCATTCTTCTTTTTCATTCTCCCCAACTTGAATTCAACCAAACCTCAAGTGAATGTTACTTGCTTTTTATGGCAAGGAAATCAAATTAAAACAATGTTCAAAGGTTCAAGAAGAAATGTTTTTAGAACCTCACAAAATTCAATGATGAACTATACTTTCAAATTATGTACATAAACCAAGTTCATCACTAAAATAAGATCTAAACTGTTTAGGCTCAAAGGAGGTTAAAGAATTCTCTCTACTCACGGGTAAGGTACTTTTGGATATGGTTGCGCTCAATATAAACAAATGCCTTGATCATTTCTAATGCTTCCACAAAATCACAGTAATCAAAAGATAAAGCATGAATCAAATGAATTAAACAAAGTTATCAGTCATCCTAGCATATAGTAAACAATGGAGGTTTCTCACAATTTGTGGCTTTTGGACCTAAGTGAAACAAGCATTCAAACAAGTTGTAACATGAAACAAAAACACTCATTTGCACAAAGCACAAAATTCTTAAATCATTCTAGCATTCTATAAAGCGGTACAATTTACCTTGCATACATTTAATGCTCACCATCCTATCATCACCATCCAGACTCGGTCAAAGCTTCATTGAATACTTTTATACAAATTGCAACCAATCTAGAAGGAGTTGTCATCATTCCTAGTCACACTAGAGAAAATATAAAAGAAAACAGATATATACAATATAAAAAAATGTACAAAGCTCAAAAATATAGAAACAATCGCAATGCGATTCAATATCCAAACACCAATCCCCGACAATGACTCCATTTTGTTGAAGCGGTAGAGCAGCAAGCAAAAATTAATTAAGCACCAAATTTTTTCGTCTCCACAAGGATCAGTGCGAGAAATAATGTTGTTCAACGGTCTCTACATTTCTGAGCTTATGGTGCAAAAGTTTTGGTTTAAAAGATTTAAGGCACCAAAATTAATATCATAAAATATAAAGACGGAAAATATAAAGTAAAGACAGAAGTATAAACGGAGCCTTGTTGGGATTGGATCTCATCAATTGATAACACGTGCATTCTTCAGATCGTTTTATACATAAATCACTTGTTCGTCTAATATAATCACGTATCAATCACGACATACATATTCTCTCAGTCCCCGCATGTTGTGAGTGATTTTATACTCATCAATAATTGCTCTCGCACATTACCAATCAATACAAAGTATTTAAAACCTACATGAATGTTAAACCTACATCCATTTCTGGCATCTAGACCCAACAGATATTACTATAACATCCATATCAAACTAATCAGTATTTCATATACAAAGCAATGATCAGAATACGTACATATGATTAATCCTTTTTTACATGCATTCAACTAATTGCCCAAATGTATGTGAATACCGTTCTTCATCACTATTATCACGCATCCTCGCAATACCGCATCGATCCTACTCATGCTACTAATCAACACAATATAATAAAAGATACAGTGAATATTAACTTACAAAACCATGTCAATAGTTTACTCATTAATAGATGAAAATCCAAGATCAAGGATTTGAAATAGGTTTTGTGAAGACCCACAAATAAGCAATCAAAGACAATCAACAATATAGGATCAACACTAGTTCAGAAACATACATTAGATGAAATACATAAGGTATCAAAAGATTACATCCAAACCCCAACAAGAGATCAAAGATCTTACCTTCTCCCTCTTAGGGTTTGAGTTTCTCTTACTAGAATATATTTGGATTTGAAGAGAGATAAAGTTCTGATGTTAAAATTACAAGTTATGACTAAAAAATGATGAAAAGTACTTATATAATACATTAAAAACCTGTTAAGTTCGCACTGCGAACTTTTTATTTGCCCAGCGAACATCAAAATGGCACCTGATGTGCCTCTGCACAGTTAAACCGCCTCTGCGATTCTGCATAAGCTTGCAATGCGAACTTTTATTCGTAAAGCGAACATTCACTGTAAAGTTAGCAATGCGAACTTTGGTGCCTTTTCTTACTGCCCAAGTTTGGGAGTATTCGCTAGAAAGTTCGCAAAGCGAACATTCGCTAGAAAGTTCGCAAAGCAAACATTCGCTAGAAAGTTCACAAAGCGAACTTTCTGAAGTTTTTTCATTTCCTTCATTTCCTTTGGCAACTTGCATCTCTTTTCTTGTGTCTTACTTCTTTGATGACTGAATGCCTTTTTCTACACAATAACACACAAATTACAAGTTCCAAAGATATTTTCACAATAATTGAAGAATCACACAAGAACATGAATTAAATCTATGAAAACATGAGAATTGAGTTGAAAAGTGCCAAGAAAGATGGTTCAATTTAAGTCAAAATTTGCACTTAACAAACTCTCCCCAACTAGATTTTTGCTTGTCCTCAAGCAAAGTATGCCCCTCATTAAAACAAGAGGATTTGCTCAAGCATAAAATTCAACCAAGAAAATATTAACGGTTCAACTTCAAACAAGAGAAATTTTCTCAAATAAGAGGATTTAGTAAAGCATGAAAATGCGCACAAGCAACGTTTACCACTCAATAGAATCGAACAATGACAAAGAATTTAGTTCTTCAACAAATATCATGGAATGTTTCAAGTTACAACTAAATTTTCATACTTAAATCACTCTAACACTCCTCTTCAGAATAAGAATGAAGAAATTAACGCGTTTACAACCTCGGGGCAATTTCACTCACTTGACAAACAATGCTAATAACAATCTAATTCATACATCCATCTAACAATCAAAAAATGAAATCATGGAAGCAAAAAGATCACTAAGGGCTTTAAAGGTTGTAGCTTGGCCCGGTTAACAATAAAGGGACATTTCTAAAGGCCATTGAATTGAAATTTCCGATGCAAAAGAACATTCACTATACAAGGTGTTCACACATCTCAACTTCATTCACCATTTTCATTCCTTTACAACAAACCTTCTCAAACTTCCTTATGCACAATTATTTCATTCTTTATTTTTCTTATTCAAACAAGCATTCTTTTTCTTTTGTTTTTCACATTCATATTCACACTTTTTCTTTTCATGCTTGTTTGAAATTTTTCAAAAGTTTATAGCAACCTACCATTCTTCTTTTTCATTCTCCCCAACTTGAATTCAACCAAACCTCAAGTGAATGTTACTTGCTTTTTATGGCAAGGAAATCAAATTAAAACAATGTTCAAAGGTTCAAGAAGAAATGTTTTTAGAACCTCACAAAATTCAATGATGAACTATACTTTCAAATTATGTACATAAACCAAGTTCATCACTAAAATAAGATCTAAACTGTTTAGGCTCAAAGGAGGTTAAAGAATTCTCTCTACTCACGGGTAAGGTACTTTTGGATATGGTTGCGCTCAATATAAACAAATGCCTTGATCATTTCTAATGCTTCCACAAAATCACAGTAATCAAAAGATAAAGCATGAATCAAATGAATTAAACAAAGTTATCAGTCATCCTAGCATATAGTAAACAATGGAGGTTTCTCACAATTTGTGGCTTTTGGACCTAAGTGAAACAAGCATTCAAACAAGTTGTAACATGAAACAAAAACACTCATTTGCACAAAGCACAAAATTCTTAAATCATTCTAGCATTCTATAAAGCGGTACAATTTACCTTGCATACATTTAATGCTCACCATCCTATCATCACCATCCAGACTCGGTCAAAGCTTCATTGAATACTTTTATACAAATTGCAACCAATCTAGAAGGAGTTGTCATCATTCCTAGTCACACTAGAGAAAATATAAAAGAAAACAGATATATACAATATAAAAAAATGTACAAAGCTCAAAAATATAGAAACAATCGCAATGCGATTCAATATCCAAACACCAATCCCCGACAATGACTCCATTTTGTTGAAGCGGTAGAGCAGCAAGCAAAAATTAATTAAGCACCAAATTTTTTCGTCTCCACAAGGATCAGTGCGAGAAATAATGTTGTTCAACGGTCTCTACATTTCTGAGCTTATGGTGCAAAAGTTTTGGTTTAAAAGATTTAAGGCACCAAAATTAATATCATAAAATATAAAGACGGAAAATATAAAGTAAAGACAGAAGTATAAACGGAGCCTTGTTGGGATTGGATCTCATCAATTGATAACACGTGCATTCTTCAGATCGTTTTATACATAAATCACTTGTTCGTCTAATATAATCACGTATCAATCACGACATACATATTCTCTCAGTCCCCGCATGTTGTGAGTGATTTTATACTCATCAATAATTGCTCTCGCACATTACCAATCAATACAAAGTATTTAAAACCTACATGAATGTTAAACCTACATCCATTTCTGGCATCTAGACCCAACAGATATTACTATAACATCCATATCAAACTAATCAGTATTTCATATACAAAGCAATGATCAGAATACGTACATATGATTAATCCTTTTTTACATGCATTCAACTAATTGCCCAAATGTATGTGAATACCGTTCTTCATCACTATTATCACGCATCCTCGCAATACCGCATCGATCCTACTCATGCTACTAATCAACACAATATAATAAAAGATACAGTGAATATTAACTTACAAAACCATGTCAATAGTTTACTCATTAATAGATGAAAATCCAAGATCAAGGATTTGAAATAGGTTTTGTGAAGACCCACAAATAAGCAATCAAAGACAATCAACAATATAGGATCAACACTAGTTCAGAAACATACATTAGATGAAATACATAAGGTATCAAAAGATTACATCCAAACCCCAACAAGAGATCAAAGATCTTACCTTCTCCCTCTTAGGGTTTGAGTTTCTCTTACTAGAATATATTTGGATTTGAAGAGAGATAAAGTTCTGATGTTAAAATTACAAGTTATGACTAAAAAATGATGAAAAGTACTTATATAATACATTAAAAACCTGTTAAGTTCGCACTGCGAACTTTTTATTTGCCCAGCGAACATCAAAATGGCACCTGATGTGCCTCTGCACAGTTAAACCGCCTCTGCGATTCTGCATAAGCTTGCAATGCGAACTTTTATTCGTAAAGCGAACATTCACTGTAAAGTTAGCAATGCGAACTTTGGTGCCTTTTCTTACTGCCCAAGTTTGGGAGTATTCGCTAGAAAGTTCGCAAAGCGAACATTCGCTAGAAAGTTCGCAAAGCAAACATTCGCTAGAAAGTTCACAAAGCGAACTTTCTGAAGTTTTTTCATTTCCTTCATTTCCTTTGGCAACTTGCATCTCTTTTCTTGTGTCTTACTTCTTTGATGACTGAATGCCTTTTTCTACACAATAACACACAAATTACAAGTTCCAAAGATATTTTCACAATAATTGAAGAATCACACAAGAACATGAATTAAATCTATGAAAACATGAGAATTGAGTTGAAAAGTGCCAAGAAAGATGGTTCAATTTAAGTCAAAATTTGCACTTAACAAACTCTCCCCAACTAGATTTTTGCTTGTCCTCAAGCAAAGTATGCCCCTCATTAAAACAAGAGGATTTGCTCAAGCATAAAATTCAACCAAGAAAATATTAACGGTTCAACTTCAAACAAGAGAAATTTTCTCAAATAAGAGGATTTAGTAAAGCATGAAAATGCGCACAAGCAACGTTTACCACTCAATAGAATCGAACAATGACAAAGAATTTAGTTCTTCAACAAATATCATGGAATGTTTCAAGTTACAACTAAATTTTCATACTTAAATCACTCTAACACTCCTCTTCAGAATAAGAATGAAGAAATTAACGCGTTTACAACCTCGGGGCAATTTCACTCACTTGACAAACAATGCTAATAACAATCTAATTCATACATCCATCTAACAATCAAAAAATGAAATCATGGAAGCAAAAAGATCACTAAGGGCTTTAAAGGTTGTAGCTTGGCCCGGTTAACAATAAAGGGACATTTCTAAAGGCCATTGAATTGAAATTTCCGATGCAAAAGAACATTCACTATACAAGGTGTTCACACATCTCAACTTCATTCACCATTTTCATTCCTTTACAACAAACCTTCTCAAACTTCCTTATGCACAATTATTTCATTCTTTATTTTTCTTATTCAAACAAGCATTCTTTTTCTTTTGTTTTTCACATTCATATTCACACTTTTTCTTTTCATGCTTGTTTGAAATTTTTCAAAAGTTTATAGCAACCTACCATTCTTCTTTTTCATTCTCCCCAACTTGAATTCAACCAAACCTCAAGTGAATGTTACTTGCTTTTTATGGCAAGGAAATCAAATTAAAACAATGTTCAAAGGTTCAAGAAGAAATGTTTTTAGAACCTCACAAAATTCAATGATGAACTATACTTTCAAATTATGTACATAAACCAAGTTCATCACTAAAATAAGATCTAAACTGTTTAGGCTCAAAGGAGGTTAAAGAATTCTCTCTACTCACGGGTAAGGTACTTTTGGATATGGTTGCGCTCAATATAAACAAATGCCTTGATCATTTCTAATGCTTCCACAAAATCACAGTAATCAAAAGATAAAGCATGAATCAAATGAATTAAACAAAGTTATCAGTCATCCTAGCATATAGTAAACAATGGAGGTTTCTCACAATTTGTGGCTTTTGGACCTAAGTGAAACAAGCATTCAAACAAGTTGTAACATGAAACAAAAACACTCATTTGCACAAAGCACAAAATTCTTAAATCATTCTAGCATTCTATAAAGCGGTACAATTTACCTTGCATACATTTAATGCTCACCATCCTATCATCACCATCCAGACTCGGTCAAAGCTTCATTGAATACTTTTATACAAATTGCAACCAATCTAGAAGGAGTTGTCATCATTCCTAGTCACACTAGAGAAAATATAAAAGAAAACAGATATATACAATATAAAAAAATGTACAAAGCTCAAAAATATAGAAACAATCGCAATGCGATTCAATATCCAAACACCAATCCCCGACAATGACTCCATTTTGTTGAAGCGGTAGAGCAGCAAGCAAAAATTAATTAAGCACCAAATTTTTTCGTCTCCACAAGGATCAGTGCGAGAAATAATGTTGTTCAACGGTCTCTACATTTCTGAGCTTATGGTGCAAAAGTTTTGGTTTAAAAGATTTAAGGCACCAAAATTAATATCATAAAATATAAAGATGGAAAATATAAAGTAAAGACAGAAGTATAAACGGAGCCTTGTTGGGATTGGATCTCATCAATTGATAACACGTGCATTCTTCAGATCGTTTTATACATAAATCACTTGTTCGTCTAATATAATCACGTATCAATCACGACATACATATTCTCTCAGTCCCCGCATGTTGTGAGTGATTTTATACTCATCAATAATTGCTCTCGCACATTACCAATCAATACAAAGTATTTAAAACCTACATGAATGTTAAACCTACATCCATTTCTGGCATCTAGACCCAACAGATATTACTATAACATCCATATCAAACTAATCAGTATTTCATATACAAAGCAATGATCAGAATACGTACATATGATTAATCCTTTTTTACATGCATTCAACTAATTGGCCAAATGTATGTGAATACCGTTCTTCATCACTATTATCACGCATCCTCGCAATACCGCATCGATCCTACTCATGCTACTAATCAACACAATATAATAAAAGATACAGTGAATATTAACTTACAAAACCATGTCAATAGTTTACTCATTAATAGATGAAAATCCAAGATCAAGGATTTGAAATAGGTTTTGTGAAGACCCACAAATAAGCAATCAAAGACAATCAACAATATAGGATCAAGACTAGTTCAGAAACATACATTAGATGAAATACATAAGGTATCAAAAGATTACATCCAAACCCCAACAAGAGATCAAAGATCTTACCTTCTCCCTCTTAGGGTTTGAGTTTCTCTTACTAGAATATATTTGGATTTGAAGAGAGATAAAGTTCTGATGTTAAAATTACAAGTTATGACTAAAAAATGATGAAAAGTACTTATATAATACATTAAAAACCTGTTAAGTTCGCACTGCGAACTTTTTATTTGCCCAGCGAACATCAAAATGGCACCTGATGTGCCTCTGCACAGTTAAACCGCCTCTGCGATTCTGCATAAGCTTGCAATGCGAACTTTTATTCGTAAAGCGAACATTCACTGTAAAGTTAGCAATGCGAACTTTGGTGCCTTTTCTTACTGCCCAAGTTTGGGAGTATTCGCTAGAAAGTTGGCAAAGCGAACATTCGCTAGAAAGTTCGCAAAGCAAACATTCGCTAGAAAGTTCACAAAGCGAACTTTCTGAAGTTTTTTCATTTCCTTCATTTCCTTTGGCAACTTGCATCTCTTTTCTTGTGTCTTACTTCTTTGATGACTTAATGCCTTTTTCTACACAATAACACACAAATTACAAGTTCCAAAGATATTTTCACAATAATTGAAGAATCACACAAGAACATGAATTAAATCTATGAAAACATGAGAATTGAGTTGAAAAGTGCCAAGAAAGATGGTTCAATTTAAGTCAAAATTTGCACTTAACAAACTCTCCCCAACTAGATTTTTGCTTGTCCTCAAGCAAAGTATGCCCCTCATTAAAACAAGAGGATTTGCTCAAGCATAAAATTCAACCAAGAAAATATTAACGGCTCAACTTCAAACAAGAGAAATTTTCTCAAATAAGAGGATTTAGTAAAGCATGAAAATGCGCACAAGCAACGTTTACCACTCAATAGAATCGAACAATGACAAAGAATTTAGTTCTTCAACAAATATCATGGAATGTTTCAAGTTACAACTAAATTTTCATACTTAAATCACTCTAACACTCCTCTTCAGAATAAGAATGAAGAAATTAACGCGTTTACAACCTCGGGGCAATTTCACTCACTTGACAAACAATGCTAATAACAATCTAATTCATACATCCATCTAACAATCAAAAAATGAAATCATGGAAGCAAAAAGATCACTAAGGGCTTTAAAGGTTGTAGCTTGGCCCGGTTAACAATAAAGGGACATTTCTAAAGGCCATTGAATTGAAATTTCCGATGCAAAAGAACATTCACTATACAAGGTGTTCACACATCTCAACTTCATTCACCATTTTCATTCCTTTACAACAAACCTTCTCAAACTTCCTTATGCACAATTATTTCATTCTTTATTTTTCTTATTCAAACAAGCATTCTTTTTCTTTTGTTTTTCACATTCATATTCACACTTTTTCTTTTCATGCTTGTTTGAAATTTTTCAAAAGTTTATAGCAACCTACCATTCTTCTTTTTCATTCTCCCCAACTTGAATTCAACCAAACCTCAAGTGAATGTTACTTGCTTTTTATGGCAAGGAAATCAAATTAAAACAATGTTCAAAGGTTCAAGAAGAAATTTTTTTAGAACCTCACAAAATTCAATGATGAACTATACTTTCAAATTATGTACATAAACCAAGTTCATCACTAAAATAAGATCTAAACTGTTTAGGCTCAAAGGAGGTTAAAGAATTCTCTCTACTCACGGGTAAGGTACTTTTGGATATGGTTGCGCTCAATATAAACAAATGCCTTGATCATTTCTAATGCTTCCACAAAATCACAGTAATCAAAAGATAAAGCATGAATCAAATGAATTAAACAAAGTTATCAGTCATCCTAGCATATAGTAAACAATGGAGGTTTCTCACAATTTGTGGCTTTTGGACCTAAGTGAAACAAGCATTCAAACAAGTTGTAACATGAAACAAAAACACTCATTTGCACAAAGCACAAAATTCTTAAATCATTCTAGCATTCTATAAAGCGGTACAATTTACCTTGCATACATTTAATGCTCACCATCCTATCATCACCATCCAGACTCGGTCAAAGCTTCATTGAATACTTTTATACAAATTGCAACCAATCTAGAAGGAGTTGTCATCATTCCTAGTCACACTAGAGAAAATATAAAAGAAAACAGATATATACAATATAAAAAAATGTACAAAGCTCAAAAATATAGAAACAATCGCAATGCGATTCAATATCCAAACACCAATCCCCGACAATGACTCCATTTTGTTGAAGCGGTAGAGCAGCAAGCAAAAATTAATTAAGCACCAAATTTTTTCGTCTCCACAAGGATCAGTGCGAGAAATAATGTTGTTCAACGGTCTCTACATTTCTGAGCTTATGGTGCAAAAGTTTTGGTTTAAAAGATTTAAGGCACCAAAATTAATATCATAAAATATAAAGACGGAAAATATAAAGTAAAGACAGAAGTATAAACGGAGCCTTGTTGGGATTGGATCTCATCAATTGATAACACGTGCATTCTTCAGATCGTTTTATACATAAATCACTTGTTCGTCTAATATAATCACGTATCAATCACGACATACATATTCTCTCAGTCCCCGCATGTTGTGAGTGATTTTATACTCATCAATAATTGCTCTCGCACATTACCAATCAATACAAAGTATTTAAAACCTACATGAATGTTAAACCTACATCCATTTCTGGCATCTAGACCCAACAGATATTACTATAACATCCATATCAAACTAATCAGTATTTCATATACAAAGCAATGATCAGAATACGTACATATGATTAATCCTTTTTTACATGCATTCAACTAATTGCCCAAATGTATGTGAATACCGTTCTTCATCACTATTATCACGCATCCTCGCAATACCGCATCGATCCTACTCATGCTACTAATCAACACAATATAATAAAAGATACAGTGAATATTAACTTACAAAACCATGTCAATAGTTTACTCATTAATAGATGAAAATCCAAGATCAAGGATTTGAAATAGGTTTTGTGAAGACCCACAAATAAGCAATCAAAGACAATCAACAATATAGGATCAACACTAGTTCAGAAACATACATTAGATGAAATACATAAGGTATCAAAAGATTACATCCAAACCCCAACAAGAGATCAAAGATCTTACCTTCTCCCTCTTAGGGTTTGAGTTTCTCTTACTAGAATATATTTGGATTTGAAGAGAGATAAAGTTCTGATGTTAAAATTACAAGTTATGACTAAAAAATGATGAAAAGTACTTATATAATACATTAAAAACCTGTTAAGTTCGCACTGCGAACTTTTTATTTGCCCAGCGAACATCAAAATGGCACCTGATGTGCCTCTGCACAGTTAAACCGCCTCTGCGATTCTGCATAAGCTTGCAATGCGAACTTTTATTCGTAAAGCGAACATTCACTGTAAAGTTAGCAATGCGAACTTTGGTGCCTTTTCTTACTGCCCAAGTTTGGGAGTATTCGCTAGAAAGTTCGCAAAGCGAACATTCGCTAGAAAGTTCGCAAAGCAAACATTCGCTAGAAAGTTCACAAAGCGAACTTTCTGAAGTTTTTTCATTTCCTTCATTTCCTTTGGCAACTTGCATCTCTTTTCTTGTGTCTTACTTCTTTGATGACTGAATGCCTTTTTCTACACAATAACACACAAATTACAAGTTCCAAAGATATTTTCACAATAATTGAAGAATCACACAAGAACATGAATTAAATCTATGAAAACATGAGAATTGAGTTGAAAAGTGCCAAGAAAGATGGTTCAATTTAAGTCAAAATTTGCACTTAACAAACTCTCCCCAACTAGATTTTTGCTTGTCCTCAAGCAAAGTATGCCCCTCATTAAAACAAGAGGATTTGCTCAAGCATAAAATTCAACCAAGAAAATATTAACGGTTCAACTTCAAACAAGAGAAATTTTCTCAAATAAGAGGATTTAGTAAAGCATGAAAATGCGCACAAGC
Source organism: Lathyrus tuberosus (assembly GCA_022829125.1). Taxonomy (NCBI): domain Eukaryota; kingdom Viridiplantae; phylum Streptophyta; class Magnoliopsida; order Fabales; family Fabaceae; genus Lathyrus; species Lathyrus tuberosus. The sequence goes on from JALAZF010000959.1 coordinate 875,485, forward strand.
AACGTTTACCACTCAATAGAATCGAACAATGACAAAGAATTTAGTTCTTCAACAAATATCATGGAATGTTTCAAGTTACAACTAAATTTTCATACTTAAATCACTCTAACACTCCTCTTCAGAATAAGAATGAAGAAATTAACGCGTTTACAACCTCGGGGCAATTTCACTCACTTGACAAACAATGCTAATAACAATCTAATTCATACATCCATCTAACAATCAAAAAATGAAATCATGGAAGCAAAAAGATCACTAAGGGCTTTAAAGGTTGTAGCTTGGCCCGGTTAACAATAAAGGGACATTTCTAAAGGCCATTGAATTGAAATTTCCGATGCAAAAGAACATTCACTATACAAGGTGTTCACACATCTCAACTTCATTCACCATTTTCATTCCTTTACAACAAACCTTCTCAAACTTCCTTATGCACAATTATTTCATTCTTTATTTTTCTTATTCAAACAAGCATTCTTTTTCTTTTGTTTTTCACATTCATATTCACACTTTTTCTTTTCATGCTTGTTTGAAATTTTTCAAAAGTTTATAGCAACCTACCATTCTTCTTTTTCATTCTCCCCAACTTGAATTCAACCAAACCTCAAGTGAATGTTACTTGCTTTTTATGGCAAGGAAATCAAATTAAAACAATGTTCAAAGGTTCAAGAAGAAATTTTTTTAGAACCTCACAAAATTCAATGATGAACTATACTTTCAAATTATGTACATAAACCAAGTTCATCACTAAAATAAGATCTAAACTGTTTAGGCTCAAAGGAGGTTAAAGAATTCTCTCTACTCACGGGTAAGGTACTTTTGGATATGGTTGCGCTCAATATAAACAAATGCCTTGATCATTTCTAATGCTTCCACAAAATCACAGTAATCAAAAGATAAAACATGAATCAAATGAATTAAACAAAGTTATCAGTCATCCTAGCATATAGTAAACAATGGAGGTTTCTCACAATTTGTGGCTTTTGGACCTAAGTGAAACAAGCATTCAAACAAGTTGTAACATGAAACAAAAACACTCATTTGCACAAAGCACAAAATTCTTAAATCATTCTAGCATTCTATAAAGCGGTACAATTTACCTTGCATACATTTAATGCTCACCATCCTATCATCACCATCCAGACTCGGTCAAAGCTTCATTGAATACTTTTATACAAATTGCAACCAATCTAGAAGGAGTTGTCATCATTCCTAGTCACACTAGAGAAAATATAAAAGAAAACAGATATATACAATATAAAAAAATGTACAAAGCTCAAAAATATAGAAACAATCGCAATGCGATTCAATATCCAAACACCAATCCCCGACAATGACTCCATTTTGTTGAAGCGGTAGAGCAGCAAGCAAAAATTAATTAAGCACCAAATTTTTTCGTCTCCACAAGGATCAGTGCGAGAAATAATGTTGTTCAACGGTCTCTACATTTCTGAGCTTATGGTGCAAAAGTTTTGGTTTAAAAGATTTAAGGCACCAAAATTAATATCATAAAATATAAAGACGGAAAATATAAAGTAAAGACAGAAGTATAAACGGAGCCTTGTTGGGATTGGATCTCATCAATTGATAACACGTGCATTCTTCAGATCGTTTTATACATAAATCACTTGTTCGTCTAATATAATCACGTATCAATCACGACATACATATTCTCTCAGTCCCCGCATGTTGTGAGTGATTTTATACTCATCAATAATTGCTCTCGCACATTACCAATCAATACAAAGTATTTAAAACCTACATGAATGTTAAACCTACATCCATTTCTGGCATCTAGACCCAACAGATATTACTATAACATCCATATCAAACTAATCAGTATTTCATATACAAAGCAATGATCAGAATACGTACATATGATTAATCCTTTTTTACATGCATTCAACTAATTGGCCAAATGTATGTGAATACCGTTCTTCATCACTATTATCACGCATCCTCGCAATACCGCATCGATCCTACTCATGCTACTAATCAACACAATATAATAAAAGATACAGTGAATATTAACTTACAAAACCATGTCAATAGTTTACTCATTAATAGATGAAAATCCAAGATCAAGGATTTGAAATAGGTTTTGTGAAGACCCACAAATAAGCAATCAAAGACAATCAACAATATAGGATCAAGACTAGTTCAGAAACATACATTAGATGAAATACATAAGGTATCAAAAGATTACATCCAAACCCCAACAAGAGATCAAAGATCTTACCTTCTCCCTCTTAGGGTTTGAGTTTCTCTTACTAGAATATATTTGGATTTGAAGAGAGATAAAGTTCTGATGTTAAAATTACAAGTTATGACTAAAAAATGATGAAAAGTACTTATATAATACATTAAAAACCTGTTAAGTTCGCACTGCGAACTTTTTATTTGCCCAGCGAACATCAAAATGGCACCTGATGTGCCTCTGCACAGTTAAACCGCCTCTGCGATTCTGCATAAGCTTGCAATGCGAACTTTTATTCGTAAAGCGAACATTCACTGTAAAGTTAGCAATGCGAACTTTGGTGCCTTTTCTTACTGCCCAAGTTTGGGAGTATTCGCTAGAAAGTTCGCAAAGCGAACATTCGCTAGAAAGTTCGCAAAGCAAACATTCGCTAGAAAGTTCACAAAGCGAACTTTCTGAAGTTTTTTCATTTCCTTCATTTCCTTTGGCAACTTGCATCTCTTTTCTTGTGTCTTACTTCTTTGATGACTGAATGCCTTTTTCTACACAATAACACACAAATTACAAGTTCCAAAGATATTTTCACAATAATTGAAGAATCACACAAGAACATGAATTAAATCTATGAAAACATGAGAATTGAGTTGAAAAGTGCCAAGAAAGATGGTTCAATTTAAGTCAAAATTTGCACTTAACAAACTCTCCCCAACTAGATTTTTGCTTGTCCTCAAGCAAAGTATGCCCCTCATTAAAACAAGAGGATTTGCTCAAGCATAAAATTCAACCAAGAAAATATTAACGGTTCAACTTCAAACAAGAGAAATTTTCTCAAATAAGAGGATTTAGTAAAGCATGAAAATGCGCACAAGCAACGTTTACCACTCAATAGAATCGAACAATGACAAAGAATTTAGTTCTTCAACAAATATCATGGAATGTTTCAAGTTACAACTAAATTTTCATACTTAAATCACTCTAACACTCCTCTTCAGAATAAGAATGAAGAAATTAACGCGTTTACAACCTCGGGGCAATTTCACTCACTTGACAAACAATGCTAATAACAATCTAATTCATACATCCATCTAACAATCAAAAAATGAAATCATGGAAGCAAAAAGATCACTAAGGGCTTTAAAGGTTGTAGCTTGGCCCGGTTAACAATAAAGGGACATTTCTAAAGGCCATTGAATTGAAATTTCCGATGCAAAAGAACATTCACTATACAAGGTGTTCACACATCTCAACTTCATTCACCATTTTCATTCCTTTACAACAAACCTTCTCAAACTTCCTTATGCACAATTATTTCATTCTTTATTTTTCTTATTCAAACAAGCATTCTTTTTCTTTTGTTTTTCACATTCATATTCACACTTTTTCTTTTCATGCTTGTTTGAAATTTTTCAAAAGTTTATAGCAACCTACCATTCTTCTTTTTCATTCTCCCCAACTTGAATTCAACCAAACCTCAAGTGAATGTTACTTGCTTTTTATGGCAAGGAAATCAAATTAAAACAATGTTCAAAGGTTCAAGAAGAAATTTTTTTAGAACCTCACAAAATTCAATGATGAACTATACTTTCAAATTATGTACATAAACCAAGTTCATCACTAAAATAAGATCTAAACTGTTTAGGCTCAAAGGAGGTTAAAGAATTCTCTCTACTCACGGGTAAGGTACTTTTGGATATGGTTGCGCTCAATATAAACAAATGCCTTGATCATTTCTAATGCTTCCACAAAATCACAGTAATCAAAAGATAAAACATGAATCAAATGAATTAAACAAAGTTATCAGTCATCCTAGCATATAGTAAACAATGGAGGTTTCTCACAATTTGTGGCTTTTGGACCTAAGTGAAACAAGCATTCAAACAAGTTGTAACATGAAACAAAAACACTCATTTGCACAAAGCACAAAATTCTTAAATCATTCTAGCATTCTATAAAGCGGTACAATTTACCTTGCATACATTTAATGCTCACCATCCTATCATCACCATCCAGACTCGGTCAAAGCTTCATTGAATACTTTTATACAAATTGCAACCAATCTAGAAGGAGTTGTCATCATTCCTAGTCACACTAGAGAAAATATAAAAGAAAACAGATATATACAATATAAAAAAATGTACAAAGCTCAAAAATATAGAAACAATCGCAATGCGATTCAATATCCAAACACCAATCCCCGACAATGACTCCATTTTGTTGAAGCGGTAGAGCAGCAAGCAAAAATTAATTAAGCACCAAATTTTTTCGTCTCCACAAGGATCAGTGCGAGAAATAATGTTGTTCAACGGTCTCTACATTTCTGAGCTTATGGTGCAAAAGTTTTGGTTTAAAAGATTTAAGGCACCAAAATTAATATCATAAAATATAAAGACGGAAAATATAAAGTAAAGACAGAAGTATAAACGGAGCCTTGTTGGGATTGGATCTCATCAATTGATAACACGTGCATTCTTCAGATCGTTTTATACATAAATCACTTGTTCGTCTAATATAATCACGTATCAATCACGACATACATATTCTCTCAGTCCCCGCATGTTGTGAGTGATTTTATACTCATCAATAATTGCTCTCGCACATTACCAATCAATACAAAGTATTTAAAACCTACATGAATGTTAAACCTACATCCATTTCTGGCATCTAGACCCAACAGATATTACTATAACATCCATATCAAACTAATCAGTATTTCATATACAAAGCAATGATCAGAATACGTACATATGATTAATCCTTTTTTACATGCATTCAACTAATTGGCCAAATGTATGTGAATACCGTTCTTCATCACTATTATCACGCATCCTCGCAATACCGCATCGATCCTACTCATGCTACTAATCAACACAATATAATAAAAGATACAGTGAATATTAACTTACAAAACCATGTCAATAGTTTACTCATTAATAGATGAAAATCCAAGATCAAGGATTTGAAATAGGTTTTGTGAAGACCCACAAATAAGCAATCAAAGACAATCAACAATATAGGATCAAGACTAGTTCAGAAACATACATTAGATGAAATACATAAGGTATCAAAAGATTACATCCAAACCCCAACAAGAGATCAAAGATCTTACCTTCTCCCTCTTAGGGTTTGAGTTTCTCTTACTAGAATATATTTGGATTTGAAGAGAGATAAAGTTCTGATGTTAAAATTACAAGTTATGACTAAAAAATGATGAAAAGTACTTATATAATACATTAAAAACCTGTTAAGTTCGCACTGCGAACTTTTTATTTGCCCAGCGAACATCAAAATGGCACCTGATGTGCCTCTGCACAGTTAAACCGCCTCTGCGATTCTGCATAAGCTTGCAATGCGAACTTTTATTCGTAAAGCGAACATTCACTGTAAAGTTAGCAATGCGAACTTTGGTGCCTTTTCTTACTGCCCAAGTTTGGGAGTATTCGCTAGAAAGTTCGCAAAGCGAACATTCGCTAGAAAGTTCGCAAAGCAAACATTCGCTAGAAAGTTCACAAAGCGAACTTTCTGAAGTTTTTTCATTTCCTTCATTTCCTTTGGCAACTTGCATCTCTTTTCTTGTGTCTTACTTCTTTGATGACTGAATGCCTTTTTCTACACAATAACACACAAATTACAAGTTCCAAAGATATTTTCACAATAATTGAAGAATCACACAAGAACATGAATTAAATCTATGAAAACATGAGAATTGAGTTGAAAAGTGCCAAGAAAGATGGTTCAATTTAAGTCAAAATTTGCACTTAACAAACTCTCCCCAACTAGATTTTTGCTTGTCCTCAAGCAAAGTATGCCCCTCATTAAAACAAGAGGATTTGCTCAAGCATAAAATTCAACCAAGAAAATATTAACGGTTCAACTTCAAACAAGAGAAATTTTCTCAAATAAGAGGATTTAGTAAAGCATGAAAATGCGCACAAGCAACGTTTACCACTCAATAGAATCGAACAATGACAAAGAATTTAGTTCTTCAACAAATATCATGGAATGTTTCAAGTTACAACTAAATTTTCATACTTAAATCACTCTAACACTCCTCTTCAGAATAAGAATGAAGAAATTAACGCGTTTACAACCTCGGGGCAATTTCACTCACTTGACAAACAATGCTAATAACAATCTAATTCATACATCCATCTAACAATCAAAAAATGAAATCATGGAAGCAAAAAGATCACTAAGGGCTTTAAAGGTTGTAGCTTGGCCCGGTTAACAATAAAGGGACATTTCTAAAGGCCATTGAATTGAAATTTCCGATGCAAAAGAACATTCACTATACAAGGTGTTCACACATCTCAACTTCATTCACCATTTTCATTCCTTTACAACAAACCTTCTCAAACTTCCTTATGCACAATTATTTCATTCTTTATTTTTCTTATTCAAACAAGCATTCTTTTTCTTTTGTTTTTCACATTCATATTCACACTTTTTCTTTTCATGCTTGTTTGAAATTTTTCAAAAGTTTATAGCAACCTACCATTCTTCTTTTTCATTCTCCCCAACTTGAATTCAACCAAACCTCAAGTGAATGTTACTTGCTTTTTATGGCAAGGAAATCAAATTAAAACAATGTTCAAAGGTTCAAGAAGAAATTTTTTTAGAACCTCACAAAATTCAATGATGAACTATACTTTCAAATTATGTACATAAACCAAGTTCATCACTAAAATAAGATCTAAACTGTTTAGGCTCAAAGGAGGTTAAAGAATTCTCTCTACTCACGGGTAAGGTACTTTTGGATATGGTTGCGCTCAATATAAACAAATGCCTTGATCATTTCTAATGCTTCCACAAAATCACAGTAATCAAAAGATAAAGCATGAATCAAATGAATTAAACAAAGTTATCAGTCATCCTAGCATATAGTAAACAATGGAGGTTTCTCACAATTTGTGGCTTTTGGACCTAAGTGAAACAAGCATTCAAACAAGTTGTAACATGAAACAAAAACACTCATTTGCACAAAGCACAAAATTCTTAAATCATTCTAGCATTCTATAAAGCGGTACAATTTACCTTGCATACATTTAATGCTCACCATCCTATCATCACCATCCAGACTCGGTCAAAGCTTCATTGAATACTTTTATACAAATTGCAACCAATCTAGAAGGAGTTGTCATCATTCCTAGTCACACTAGAGAAAATATAAAAGAAAACAGATATATACAATATAAAAAAATGTACAAAGCTCAAAAATATAGAAACAATCGCAATGCGATTCAATATCCAAACACCAATCCCCGACAATGACTCCATTTTGTTGAAGCGGTAGAGCAGCAAGCAAAAATTAATTAAGCACCAAATTTTTTCGTCTCCACAAGGATCAGTGCGAGAAAGAATGTTGTTCAACGGTCTCTACATTTCTGAGCTTATGGTGCAAAAGTTTTGGTTTAAAAGATTTAAGGCACCAAAATTAATAGCATAAAATATAAAGACGGAAAATATAAAGTAAAGACAGAAGTATAAACGGAGCCTTGTTGGGATTGGATCTCATCAATTGATAACACGTGCATTCTTCAGATCGTTTTATACATAAATCACTTGTTCGTCTAATATAATCACGTATCAATCACGACATACATATTCTCTCAGTCCCCGCATGTTGTGAGTGATTTTATACTCATTAATAATTGCTCTCGCACATTACCAATCAATACAAAGTATTTAAAACCTACATGAATGTTAAACCTACATCCATTTCTGGCATCTAGACCCAACAGATATTACTATAACATCCATATCAAACTAATCAGTATTTCATATACAAAGCAATGATCAGAATACGTACATATGATTAATCCTTTTTTACATGCATTCAACTAATTGGCCAAATGTATGTGAATACCGTTCTTCATCACTATTATCACGCATCCTCGCAATACCGCATCGATCCTACTCATGCTACTAATCAACACAATATAATAAAAGATACAGTGAATATTAACTTACAAAACCATGTCAATAGTTTACTCATTAATAGATGAAAATCCAAGATCAAGGATTTGAAATAGGTTTTGTGAAGACCCACAAGTAAGCAATCAAAGACAATCAACAATATAGGATCAAGACTAGTTCAGAAACATACATTAGATGAAATACATAAGGTATCAAAAGATTACATCCAAACCCCAACAAGAGATCAAAGATCTTACCTTCTCCCTCTTAGGGTTTGAGTTTCTCTTACTAGAATATATTTGGATTTGAAGAGAGATAAAGTTCTGATGTTAAAATTACAAGTTATGACTAAAAAATGATGAAAAGTACTTATATAATACATTAAAAACCTGTTAAGTTCGCACTGCGAACTTTTTATTTGCCCAGCGAACATCAAAATGGCACCTGATGTGCCTCTGCACAGTTAAACCGCCTCTGCGATTCTGCATAAGCTTGCAATGCGAACTTTTATTCGTAAAGCGAACATTCACTGTAAAGTTAGCAATGCGAACTTTGGTGCCTTTTCTTACTGCCCAAGTTTGGGAGTATTCGCTAGAAAGTTCGCAAAGCGAACATTCGCTAGAAAGTTCGCAAAGCAAACATTCGCTAGAAAGTTCACAAAGCGAACTTTCTGAAGTTTTTTCATTTCCTTCATTTCCTTTGGCAACTTGCATCTCTTTTCTTGTGTCTTACTTCTTTGATGACTTAATGCCTTTTTCTACACAATAACACACAAATTACAAGTTCCAAAGATATTTTCACAATAATTGAAGAATCACACAAGAACATGAATTAAATCTATGAAAACATGAGAATTGAGTTGAAAAGTGCCAAGAAAGATGGTTCAATTTAAGTCAAAATTTGCACTTAACAAACTCTCCCCAACTAGATTTTTGCTTGTCCTCAAGCAAAGTATGCCCCTCATTAAAACAAGAGGATTTGCTCAAGCATAAAATTCAACTAAGAAAATATTAACGGTTCAACTTCAAACAAGAGAAATTTTCTCAAATAAGAGGATTTAGTAAAGCATGAAAATGCGCACAAGCAACGTTTACCACTCAATAGAATCGAACAATGACAAAGAATTTAGTTCTTCAACAAATATCATGGAATGTTTCAAGTTACAACTAAATTTTCATACTTAAATCACTCTAACACTCCTCTTCAGAATAAGAATGAAGAAATTAACGCGTTTACAACCTCGGGGCAATTTCACTCACCTGACAAACAATGCTAATAACAATCTAATTCATACATCCATCTAACAATCAAAAAATGAAATCATGGAAGCAAAAAGATCACTAAGGGCTTTAAAGGTTGTAGCTTGGCCGGGTTAACAATAAAGGGACATTTCTAAAGGCCATTGAATTGAAATTTCCGATGCAAAAGAACATTCACTATACAAGGTGTTCACACATCTCAACTTCATTCACCATTTTCATTCCTTTACAACAAACCTTCTCAAACTTCCTTATGCACAATTATTTCATTCTTTATTTTTCTTATTCAAACAAGCATTCTTTTTCTTTTGTTTTTCACATTCATATTCACACTTTTTCTTTTCATGCTTGTTTGAAATTTTTCAAAAGTTTATAGCAACCTACCATTCTTCTTTTTCATTCTCCCCAACTTGAATTCAACCAAACCTCAAGTGAATGTTACTTGCTTTTTATGGCAAGGAAATCAAATTAAAACAATGTTCAAAGGTTCAAGAAGAAATTTTTTTAGAACCTCACAAAATTCAATGATGAACTATACTTTCAAATTATGTACATAAACCAAGTTCATCACTAAAATAAGATCTAAACTGTTTAGGCTCAAAGGAGGTTAAAGAATTCTCTCTACTCACGGGTAAGGTACTTTTGGATATGGTTGCGCTCAATATAAACAAATTCCTTGATCATTTCTAATGCTTCCACAAAATCAAAGTAATCAAAAGATAAAGCATGAATCAAAGGAATTAAACAAAGTTATCAGTCATCCTAGCATATAGTAAACAATGGAGGTTTCTCACAATTTGTGGCTTTTGGACCTAAGTGAAACAAGCATTCAAACAAGTTGTAACATGAAACAAAAACACTCATTTGCACAAAGCACAAAATTCTTAAATCATTCTAGCATTCTATAAAGCGGTACAATTTACCTTGCATACATTTAATGCTCACCATCCTATCATCACCATCCAGACTCGGTCAAAGCTTCATTGAATACTTTTATACAAATTGCAACCAATCTAGAAGGAGTTGTCATCATTCCTAGTCACACTAGAGAAAATATAAAAGAAAACAGATATATACAATATAAAAAAATGTACAAAGCTCAAAAATATAGAAACAATCGCAATGCGATTCAATATCCAAACACCAATCCCCGACAATGACTCCATTTTGTTGAAGCGGTAGAGCAGCAAGCAAAAATTAATTAAGCACCAAATTTTTTCGTCTCCACAAGGATCAGTGCGAGAAATAATGTTGTTCAACGGTCTCTACATTTCTGAGCTTATGGTGCAAAAGTTTTGGTTTAAAAGATTTAAGGCACCAAAATTAATATCATAAAATATAAAGACGGAAAATATAAAGTAAAGACAGAAGTATAAACGGAGCCTTGTTGGGATTGGATCTCATCAATTGATAACACGTGCATTCTTCAGATCGTTTTATACATAAATCACTTGTTCGTCTAATATAATCACGTATCAATCACGACATACATATTCTCTCAGTCCCCGCATGTTGTGAGTGATTTTATACTCATCAATAATTGCTCTCGCACATTACCAATCAATACAAAGTATTTAAAACCTACATGAATGTTAAACCTACATCCATTTCTGGCATCTAGACCCAACAGATATTACTATAACATCCATATCAAACTAATCAGTATTTCATATACAAAGCAATGATCAGAATACGTACATATGATTAATCCTTTTTTACATGCATTCAACTAATTGGCCAAATGTATGTGAATACCGTTCTTCATCACTATTATCACGCATCCTCGCAATACCACATCGATCCTACTCATGCTACTAATCAACACAATATAATAAATAATACAGTGAATATTAACTTACAAAACCATGTCAATAGTTTACTCATTAATAGATGAAAATCCAAGATCAAGGATTTGAAATAGGTTTTGTGAAGACCCACAAATAAGCAATCAAAGACAATCAACAATATAGGATCAAGACTAGTTCAGAAACATACATTAGATGAAATACATAAGGTATCAAAAGATTACATCCAAACCCCAACAAGAGATCAAAGATCTTACCTTCTCCCTCTTAGGGTTTGAGTTTCTCTCACTAGAATATATTTGGATTTGAAGAGAGATAAAGTTCTGATGTTAAAATTACAAGTTATGACTAAAAAATGATGAAAAGTACTTATATAATACATTAAAAACCTGTTAAGTTCGCACTGCGAACTTTTTATTTGCCCAGCGAACATCAAAATGGCACCTGATGTGCCTCTGCACAGTTAAACCGCCTCTGCGATTCTGCATAAGCTTGCAATGCGAACTTTTATTCGTAAAGCGAACATTCACTGTAAAGTTAGCAATGCGAACTTTGGTGCCTTTTCTTACTGCCCAAGTTTGGGAGTATTCGCTAGAAAGTTCGCAAAGCGAACATTCGCTAGAAAGTTCGCAAAGCAAACATTCGCTAGAAAGTTCACAAAGCGAACTTTCTGAAGTTTTTTCATTTCCTTCATTTCCTTTGGCAACTTGCATCTCTTTTCTTGTGTCTTACTTCTTTGATGACTGAATGCCTTTTTCTACACAATAACACACAAATTACAAGTTCCAAAGATATTTTCACAATAATTGAAGAATCACACAAGAACATGAATTAAATCTATGAAAACATGAGAATTGAGTTGAAAAGTGCCAAGAAAGATGGTTCAATTTAAGTCAAAATTTGCACTTAACAAACTCTCCCCAACTAGATTTTTGCTTGTCCTCAAGCAAAGTATGCCCCTCATTAAAACAAGAGGATTTGCTCAAGCATAAAATTCAACCAAGAAAATATTAACGGTTCAACTTCAAACAAGAGAAATTTTCTCAAATAAGAGGATTTAGTAAAGCATGAAAATGCGCACAAGCAACGTTTACCACTCAATAGAATCGAACAATGACAAAGAATTTAGTTCTTCAACAAATATCATGGAATGTTTCAAGTTACAACTAAATTTTCATACTTAAATCACTCTAACACTCCTCTTCAGAATAAGAATGAAGAAATTAACGCGTTTACAACCTCGGGGCAATTTCACTCACTTGACAAACAATGCTAATAACAATCTAATTCATACATCCATCTAACAATCAAAAAATGAAATCATGGAAGCAAAAAGATCACTAAGGGCTTTAAAGGTTGTAGCTTGGCCCGGTTAACAATAAAGGGACATTTCTAAAGGCCATTGAATTGAAATTTCCGATGCAAAAGAACATTCACTATACAAGGTGTTCACACATCTCAACTTCATTCACCATTTTCATTCCTTTACAACAAACCTTCTCAAACTTCCTTATGCACAATTATTTCATTCTTTATTTTTCTTATTCAAACAAGCATTCTTTTTCTTTTGTTTTTCACATTCATATTCACACTTTTTCTTTTCATGCTTGTTTGAAATTTTTCAAAAGTTTATAGCAACCTACCATTCTTCTTTTTCATTCTCCCCAACTTGAATTCAACCAAACCTCAAGTGAATGTTACTTGCTTTTTATGGCAAGGAAATCAAATTAAAACAATGTTCAAAGGTTCAAGAAGAAATTTTTTTAGAACCTCACAAAATTCAATGATGAACTATACTTTCAAATTATGTACATAAACCAAGTTCATCACTAAAATAAGATCTAAACTGTTTAGGCTCAAAGGAGGTTAAAGAATTCTCTCTACTCACGGGTAAGGTACTTTTGGATATGGTTGCGCTCAATATAAACAAATGCCTTGATCATTTCTAATGCTTCCACAAAATCACAGTAATCAAAAGATAAAGCATGAATCAAATGAATTAAACAAAGTTATCAGTCATCCTAGCATATAGTAAACAATGGAGGTTTCTCACAATTTGTGGCTTTTGGACCTAAGTGAAACAAGCATTCAAACAAGTTGTAACATGAAACAAAAACACTCATTTGCACAAAGCACAAAATTCTTAAATCATTCTAGCATTCTATAAAGCGGTACAATTTACCTTGCATACATTTAATGCTCACCATCCTATCATCACCATCCAGACTCGGTCAAAGCTTCATTGAATACTTTTATACAAATTGCAACCAATCTAGAAGGAGTTGTCATCATTCCTAGTCACACTAGAGAAAATATAAAAGAAAACAGATATATACAATATAAAAAAATGTACAAAGCTCAAAAATATAGAAACAATCGCAATGCGATTCAATATCCAAACACCAATCCCCGACAATGACTCCATTTTGTTGAAGCGGTAGAGCAGCAAGCAAAAATTAATTAAGCACCAAATTTTTTCGTCTCCACAAGGATCAGTGCGAGAAATAATGTTGTTCAACGGTCTCTACATTTCTGAGCTTATGGTGCAAAAGTTTTGGTTTAAAAGATTTAAGGCACCAAAATTAATATCATAAAATATAAAGACGGAAAATATAAAGTAAAGACAGAAGTATAAACGGAGCCTTGTTGGGATTGGATCTCATCAATTGATAACACGTGCATTCTTCAGATCGTTTTATACATAAATCACTTGTTCGTCTAATATAATCACGTATCAATCACGACATACATATTCTCTCAGTCCCCGCATGTTGTGAGTGATTTTATACTCATCAATAATTGCTCTCGCACATTACCAATCAATACAAAGTATTTAAAACCTACATGAATGTTAAACCTACATCCATTTCTGGCATCTAGACCCAACAGATATTACTATAACATCCATATCAAACTAATCAGTATTTCATATACAAAGCAATGATCAGAATACGTACATATGATTAATCCTTTTTTACATGCATTCAACTAATTGGCCAAATGCATGTGAATACCGTTCTTCATCACTATTATCACGCATCCTCGCAATACCGCATCGATCCTACTCATGCTACTAATCAACACAATATAATAAAAGATACAGTGAATATTAACTTACAAAACCATGTCAATAGTTTACTCATTAATAGATGAAAATCCAAGATCAAGGATTTGAAATAGGTTTTGTGAAGACCCACAAATAAGCAATCAAAGACAATCAACAATATAGGATCAAGACTAGTTCAGAAACATACATTAGATGAAATACATAAGGTATCAAAAGATTACATCCAAACCCCAACAAGAGATCAAAGATCTTACCTTCTCCCTCTTAGGGTTTGAGTTTCTCTTACTAGAATATATTTGGATTTGAAGAGAGATAAAGTTCTGATGTTAAAATTACAAGTTATGACTAAAAAATGATGAAAAGTACTTATATAATACATTAAAAACCTGTTAAGTTCGCACTGCGAACTTTTTATTTGCCCAGCGAACATCAAAATGGCACCTGATGTGCCTCTGCACAGTTAAACCGCCTCTGCGATTCTGCATAAGCTTGCAATGCGAACTTTTATTCGTAAAGCGAACATTCACTATAAAGTTAGCAATGCGAACTTTGGTGCCTTTTCTTACTGCCCAAGTTTGGGAGTATTCGCTAGAAAGTTCGCAAAGCGAACATTCGCTAGAAAGTTCGCAAAGCAAACATTCGCTAGAAAGTTCACAAAGCGAACTTTCTGAAGTTTTTTCATTTCCTTCATTTCCTTTGGCAACTTGCATCTCTTTTCTTGTGTCTTACTTCTTTGATGACTGAATGCCTTTTTCTACACAATAACACACAAATTACAAGTTCCAAAGATATTTTCACAATAATTGAAGAATCACACAAGAACATGAATTAAATCTATGAAAACATGAGAATTGAGTTGAAAAGTGCCAAGAAAGATGGTTCAATTTAAGTCAAAATTTGCACTTAACAAACTCTCCCCAACTAGATTTTTGCTTGTCCTCAAGCAAAGTATGCCCCTCATTAAAACAAGAGGATTTGCTCAAGCATAAAATTCAACCAAGAAAATATTAACGGTTCAACTTCAAACAAGAGAAATTTTCTCAAATAAGAGGATTTAGTAAAGCATGAAAATGCGCACAAGCAACGTTTACCACTCAATAGAATCGAACAATGACAAAGAATTTAGTTCTTCAACAAATATCATGGAATGTTTCAAGTTACAACTAAATTTTCATACTTAAATCACTCTAACACTCCTCTTCAGAATAAGAATGAAGAAATTAACGCGTTTACAACCTCGGGGCAATTTCACTCACTTGACAAACAATGCTAATAACAATCTAATTCATACATCCATCTAACAATCAAAAAATGAAATCATGGAAGCAAAAAGATCACTAAGGGCTTTAAAGGTTGTAGCTTGGCCCGGTTAACAATAAAGGGACATTTCTAAAGGCCATTGAATTGAAATTTCCGATGCAAAAGAACATTCACTATACAAGGTATTCACACATCTCAACTTCATTCACCATTTTCATTCCTTTACAACAAACCTTCTCAAACTTCCTTATGCACAATTATTTCATTCTTTATTTTTCTTATTCAAACAAGCATTCTTTTTCTTTTGTTTTTCACATTCATATTCACACTTTTTCTTTTCATGCTTGTTTGAAATTTTTCAAAACTTTATAGCAACCTACCATTCTTCTTTTTCATTCTCCCCAACTTGAATTCAACCAAACCTCAAGTGAATGTTACTTTCTTTTTATGGCAAGGAAATCAAATTAAAACAATGTTCAAAGGTTCAAGAAGAAATTTTTTTAGAACCTCACAAAATTCAATGATGAACTATAATTTCAAATTATGTACATAAACCAAGTTCATCACTAAAATAAGATCTAAACTGTTTAGGCTCAAAGGAGGTTAAAGAATTCTCTCTACTCACGGGTAAGGTACTTTTGGATATGGTTGCGCTCAATATAAACAAATGCCTTGATTATTTCTAATGCTTCCACAAAATCACAGTAATCAAAAGATAAAGCATGAATCAAATGAATTAAACAAAGTTATCAGTCATGCTAGCATATAGTAAACAATGGAGGTTTCTCACAATTTGTGGCTTTTGGACCTAAGTGAAACAAGCATTCAAACAAGTTGTAACATGAAACAAAAACACTCATTTGCACAAAGCACAAAATTCTTAAATCATTCTAGCATTCTATAAAGTGGTACAATTTACCTTGCATACATTTAATGCTCACCATCCTATCATCACCATCCAGACTCGGTCAAAGCTTCATTGAATACTTTTATACAAATTGCAACCAATCTAGAAGGAGTTGTCATCATTCCTAGTCACACTAGAGAAAATATAAAAGAAAACAGATATATACAATATAAAAAAATGTGCAAAGCTAAAAAAATATAGAAACAATTGCAAGGCGATTCAATATCCAAACACCAATCCCCGACAATGACTCCATTTTGTTGAAGCGGTAGAGCAGCAAGCAAAAATTAATTAAGCACCAAATTTTTTCGTCTCCACAAGGATCAGTGCGAGAAAGAATGTCGTTCAACGGTCTCTACATTTCTGAGCTTATGGTGCAAAAGTTTTGGTTTAAAAGATTTAAGGCACCAAAATTAATAGCATAAAATATAAAGACGGAAAATATAAAGTAAAGACAGAAGTATAAACGGAGCCTTGTTGGGATTGGATCTCATCAATTGATAACACGTGCATTCTTCAGATCGTTTTATACATAAATCACTTGTTCGTCTAATATAATCACGTATCTATCACGACATACATATTCTCTCAGTCCCCGCATGTTGTGAGTGATTTTATACTCATCAATAATTGCTCTCGCACATTACCAATCAATACAAAGTATTTAAAACCTACATGAATGTTAAACCTACATCCATTTCTGGCATCTAGACCCAACAGATATTACTATAACATCCATATCAAACTAATCAGTATTTCATATACAAAGCAATGATCAGAATACGTACATATGATTAATCCTTTTTTACATGCATTCAACTAATTGGCCAAATGTATGTGAATATCGTTCTTCATCACTATTATCACGCATCCTCGCAATACCGCATCGATCCTACTCATGCTACTAATCAACACAATATAATAAAAGATACAGTGAATATTAACTTACAAAACCATGTCAATAGTTTACTCATTAATAGATGAAAATCCAAGATCAAGAATTTGAAATAGGTTTTGTGAAGACCCACAAATAAGCAATCAAAGACAATCAACAATATAGGATCAAGACTAGTTCAGAAACATACATTAGATGAAATACATAAGGTATCAAAAGATTGCATCCAAACCCCAACAAGAGATCAAAGATCTTACCTTCTCCCTCTTAGGGTTTGAGTTTCTCTCACTAGAATATATTTGGATTTGAAGAGAGATAAAGTTCTGATGTTAAAATTACAAGTTATGACTAAAAAATGATGAAAAGTACTTATATAATACATTTAAAATCTGTTAAGTTCGCACTGCGAACTTTTTATTCGCCCAGCGAACATCAAAATGGCACCTGATCTGCCTCTGCACAGTTAAACCGCCTCTGCGATTCTGCATAAGCTTGCAATGCGAACTTTTATTCGCAAAGCGAACATTCACTGTAAAGATCGCAATGCGAACTTTGGTGCCTTTTCTTACTGCCCAAGTTTGGTAGTATTCGCTGGAAAGTTCGCAAAGCGAACATTCGCTAGAAAGTTCGCAAAGCGAACATTCGCTAGAAAGTTCACAAAGCGAACTTTCTGAAGTTTTTTCATTTCCTTCATTTCCTTTGGCAACTTGCATCTCTTTTCTTGTGTCTTACTTCTTTGATGACTTAATGCCTTTTTCTACACAATAACACACAAATTACAAGTTCCAAAGATATTTTCACAATAATTGAAGAATCACACAAGAACATGAATTAAATCTATGAAAACATGAGAATTGAGTTGAAAAGTGCCAAGAAAGATGGTTCAATTTAAGTCAAAATTTGCACTTAACAAACTCTCCCCAACTAGATTTTTGCTTGTCGTCAAGCAAAGTGTGCCCCTCATAAAAACAAGAGGATTTGCTCAAGCATAAAATTCAACCAAGAAAAGATTAACGGTTCAACTTCAAACAAGAGAAATTTTCTCAAATAAGAGGATTTAGTAAAGCATGAAAATGCGCACAAGCAACGTTTACCACTCAATAGAATCAAACAATGACAAAGAATTTAGTTCTTCAACAAATATCATGGAATGTTTCAAGTTACAACTAAATTTTCATACTTAAATCACTCTAACACTCCTCTTCAGAATAAGAATGAAGAAATTAACGCGTTTACAACCTCGGGGCAATTTCACTCACCTGGCAAACAATGCTAATAACAATCTAATTCATACATCCATCTAACAATCAAAAAATGAAATCATGGAAGCAAAAAGATTACTAAGGGCTTTAAAGGTTGTAGCTTGGCCCGGTTAACAATAAAGGGACATTTCTAAAGGCCATTGAATTGAAATTTCCGATGCAAAAGAACATTCACTATACAAGGTATTCACACATCTCAACTTCATTCACCATTTTCATTCCTTTACAACAAACCTTCTCAAACTTCCTTATGCACAATTATTTCATTCTTTATTTTTCTTATTCAAACAAGCATTCTTTTTCTTTTGTTTTTCACATTCATATTCACACTTTTTCTTTTCATGCTTGTTTGAAATTTTTCAAAAGTTTATAGCAACCTACCATTCTTCTTTTTCATTCTCCCCAACTTGAATTCAACCAAACCTCAAGTGAATGTTACTTGCTTTTTATGGCAAGGAAATCAAATTAAAACAATGTTCAAAGGTTCAAGAAGAAATTTTTTTAGAACCTCACAAAATTCAATGATGAACTATACTTTCAAATTATGTACACAAACCAAGTTCATCACTAAAATAAGATCTAAACTGTTTAGGCTCAAAGGAGGTTAAAGAATTTTCTCTACTCACGGGTAAGGTACTTTTGGATATGGTTGCGCTCAATATAAACAAATTCCTTGATCATTTCTAATGCTTCCACAAAATCACAGTAATCAAAAGATAAAGCATGAATCAAATGAATTAAACAAAGTTATCAGTCATCCTAGCATATAGTAAACAATGGAGGTTTCTCACAATTTGTGGCTTTTGGACCTAAGTGAAACAAGCATTCAAACAAGTTGTAACATGAAACAAAAACACTCATTTGCACAAAGCACAAAA
Organism: Lathyrus tuberosus; assembly: GCA_022829125.1. Lineage (NCBI taxonomy): Eukaryota > Viridiplantae > Streptophyta > Magnoliopsida > Fabales > Fabaceae > Lathyrus > Lathyrus tuberosus. The sequence continues at coordinate 894,925 of JALAZF010000959.1, forward strand.
TTCTTAAATCATTCTAGCATTCTATAAAGCGGTACAATTTACCTTGCATACATTTAATGCTCACCATCCTATCATCACCATCCAGACTCGGTCAAAGCTTCATTGAATACTTTTATACAAATTGCAACCAATCTAGAAGGAGTTGTCATCATTCCTAGTCACACTAGAGAAAATATAAAAGAAAATAGATATATACAATATAAAAAAATGTGCAAAGCTCAAAAATATAGAAACAATCGCAATGCGATTCAATATCCAAACACCAATCCCCGACAATGACTCCATTTTGTTGAAGCGGTAGAGCAGCAAGAAAAAATTAATTAAGCACCAAATTTTTTCGTCTCCACAAGGATCAGTGCGAGAAAGAATGTCGTTCAACGGTCTCTACATTTCTGAGCTTATGGTGCAAAAGTTTTGGTTTAAAAGATTTAAGGCACCAAAATTAATAGCATAAAATATAAAGACGGAAAATATAAAGTAAAGACAGAAGTATAAACGGAGCCTTGTTGGGATTGGATCTCATCAATTGATAACACGTGCATTCTTCAGATCGTTTTATACATAAATCACTTGTTCGTCTAATATAATCACGTATCAATCACGACATACATATTCTCTCAGTCCCCGCATGTTGTGAGTGATTTTATACTCATCAATAATTGCTCTCGCACATTACCAATCAATACAAAGTATTTAAAACCTACATGAATGTTAAACCTACATCCATTTCTGGCATCTAGACCCAACAGATATTACTATAACATCCATATCAAACTAATCAGTATTTCATATACAAAGCAATGATCAGAATACGTACATATGATTAATCCTTTTTTACATGCATTCAACTAATTGGCCAAATGTATGTGAATATCGTTCTTCATCACTATTATCACGCATCCTCGCAATACCGCATCGATCCTACTCATGCTACTAATCAACACAATACAATAAAAGATACAGTGAATATTAACTTACAAAACCATGTCAAAAGTTTACTCATTAATAGATGAAAATCCAAGATCAAGGATTTGAAATAGGTTTTGTGAAGACCCACAAATAAGCAATCAAAGACAATCAACAATATAGGATCAAGACTAGTTCAGAAACATACATTAGATGAAATACATAAGGTATCAAAAGATTACATCCAAACCCCAACAAGAGATCAAAGATCTTACCTTCTCCCTCTTAGGGTTTGAGTTTCTCTCACTAGAATATATTTGGATTTGAAGAGAGATAAAGTTCTGATGTTAAAATTACAAGTTATGTCTAAAAATTGATGAAAAGTACTTATATAATACATTAAAAATCTGTTAAGTTCGCACTGCGAACTTTTTATTCGCCCAGCGAACATCAAAATGGCACCTGATGTGCCTCTGTACAGTTAAACCGCCTCTGCGATTCTGCATAAGCTTGCAATGCGAACTTTTATTCGCAAAGCGAACATTCACTGTAAAGATCGCAATGCGAACTTTGGTGCCTTTTCTTACTGCCCAAGTTTGGTAGTATTCGCTGGAAAGTTCGCAAAGCGAACATTCGCTAGAAAGTTCGCAAAGCGAACATTCGCTAGAAAGTTCACAAAGCGAACTTTCTGAAGTTTTTTCATTTCCTTCATTTCCTTTGGCAACTTGCATCTCTTTTCTTCTGTCTTACTTCTTTGATGACTTAATGCCTTTTTCTGCACAATAACACACAAATTACAAGTTCCAAAGATATTTTCACAATAATTGAAGAATCACACAAGAACATGAATTAAATCTATGAAAACATGAGAATTGAGTTGAAAAGTGCCAAGAAAGATGGTTCAATTTAAGTCAAAATTTGCACTTAACAAACTCTCCCCAACTAGATTTTTGCTTGTCGTCAAGCAAAGTGTGCCCCTCATAAAAACAAGAGGATTTGCTCAAGCATAAAATTCAACCAAGAAAAGATTAACGGTTCAACTTCAAACTAGAGAAATTTTCTCAAATAAGAGGATTTAGTAAAGCATGAAAATGCGCACAAGCAACGTTTACCACTCAATAGAATCGAACAATGACAAAGAATTTAGTTCTTCAACAAATATCATGGAATGTTTCAAGTTACAACTAAATTTTCATACTTAAATCACTCTAACACTCCTCTTCAGAATAAGAATGAAGAAATTAACGCGTTTACAACCTCGGGGCAATTTCACTCACCTGGCAAACAATGCTAATAACAATCTAATTCATACATCCATCTAACAATCAAAAAATGAAATCATGGAAGCAAAAAGATTACTAAGGGCTTTAAAGGTTGTAGCTTGGCCCGGTTAACAATAAAGGGACATTTCTAAAGGCCATTGAATTGAAATTTCCGATGCAAAAGAACATTCACTATACAAGGTATTCACACATCTCAATTTCATTCACCATTTTCATTCCTTTACAACAAACCTTCTCAAACTTCCTTATGCACAATTATTTCATTCTTTATTTTTCTTATTCAAACAAGCATTCTTTTTCTTTTGTTTTTCACATTCATATTCACACTTTTTCTTTTCATGCTTGTTTGAAATTTTTCAAAAGTTTATAGCAACCTACCATTCTTCTTTTTCATTCTCCCCAACTTGAATTCAACCAAACCTCAAGTGAATGTTACTTGCTTTTTATGGCAAGGAAATCAAATTAAAACAATGTTCAAAGGTTCAAGAAGAAATTTTTTTAGAACCTCACAAAATTCAATGATGAACTATACTTTCAAATTATGTACACAAACCAAGTTCATCACTAAAATAAGATCTAAACTGTTTAGGCTCAAAGGAGGTTAAAGAATTTTCTCTACTCACGGGTAAGGTACTTTTGGATATGGTTGCGCTCAATATAAACAAATTCCTTGATCATTTCTAATGCTTCCACAAAATCACAGTAATCAAAAGATAAAGCATGAATCAAATGAATTAAACAAAGTTATCAGTCATCCTAGCATATAGTAAACAATGGAGGTTTCTCACAATTTGTGGCTTTTGGACCTAAGTGAAACAAGCATTCAAACAAGTTGTAACATGAAACAAAAACACTCATTTGCACAAAGCACAAAATTCTTAAATCATTCTAGCATTCTATAAAGCGGTACAATTTACCTTGCATACATTTAATGCTCACCATCCTATCATCACCATCCAGACTCGGTCAAAGCTTCATTGAATACTTTTATACAAATTGCAACCAATCTAGAAGGAGTTGTCATCATTCCTAGTCACACTAGAGAAAATATAAAAGAAAATAGATATATACAATATAAAAAAATGTGCAAAGCTCAAAAATATAGAAACAATCGCAATGCGATTCAATATCCAAACACCAATCCCCGACAATGACTCCATTTTGTTGAAGCGGTAGAGCAGCAAGAAAAAATTAATTAAGCACCAAATTTTTTCGTCTCCACAAGGATCAGTGCGAGAAAGAATGTCGTTCAACGGTCTCTACATTTCTGAGCTTATGGTGCAAAAGTTTTGGTTTAAAAGATTTAAGGCACCAAAATTAATAGCATAAAATATAAAGACGGAAAATATAAAGTAAAGACAGAAGTATAAACGGAGCCTTGTTGGGATTGGATCTCATCAATTGATAACACCTGCATTCTTCAGATCGTTTTATACATAAATCACTTGTTCGTCTAATATAATCACGTATCAATCACGACATACATATTCTCTCAGTCCCCGCATGTTGTGAGTGATTTTATACTCATCAATAATTGCTCTCGCACATTACCAATCAATACAAAGTATTTAAAACCTACATGAATGTTAAACCTACATCCATTTCTGGCATCTAGCCCCAACAGATATTACTATAACATCCATATCAAACTAATCAGTATTTCATATACAAAGCAATGATCAGAATACGTACATATGATTAATCCTTTTTTACATGCATTCAACTAATTGGCCAAATGTATGTGAATATCGTTCTTCATCACTATTATCACGCATCCTCGCAATACCGCATCGATCCTACTCATGCTACTAATCAACACAATACAATAAAAGATACAGTGAATATTAACTTACAAAACCATGTCAAAAGTTTACTCATTAATGGATGAAAATCCAAGATCAAGGATTTGAAATAGGTTTTGTGAAGACCCACAAATAAGCAATCAAAGACAATCAACAATATAGGATCAAGACTAGTTCAGAAACATACATTAGATGAAATACATAAGGTATCAAAAGATTACATCCAAACCCCAACAAGAGATCAAAGATCTTACCTTCTCCCTCTTAGGGTTTGAGTTTCTCTCACTAGAATATATTTGGATTTGAAGAGAGATAAAGTTCTGATGTTAAAATTACAAGTTATGTCTAAAAATTGATGAAAAGTACTTATATAATACATTAAAAATCTGTTAAGTTCGCACTGCGAACTTTTTATTCGCCCAGCGAACATCAAAATGGCACCTGATGTGCCTCTGTACAGTTAAACCGCCTCTGCGATTCTGCATAAGCTTGCAATGCGAACTTTTATTCGCAAAGCGAACATTCACTGTAAAGATCGCAATGCGAACTTTGGTGCCTTTTCTTACTGCCCAAGTTTGGTAGTATTCGCTGGAAAGTTCGCAAAGCGAACATTCGCTAGAAAGTTCGCAAAGCGAACATTCGCTAGAAAGTTCACAAAGCGAACTTTCTGAAGTTTTTTCATTTCCTTCATTTCCTTTGGCAACTTGCATCTCTTTTCTTGTGTCTTACTTCTTTGATGACTTAATGCCTTTTTCTGCACAATAACACACAAATTACAAGTTCCAAAGATATTTTCACAATAATTGAAGAATCACACAAGAACATGAATTAAATCTATGAAAACATGAGAATTGAGTTGAAAAGTGCCAAGAAAGATGGTTCAATTTAAGTCAAAATTTGCACTTAACAAACTCTCCCCAACTAGATTTTTGCTTGTCGTCAAGCAAAGTGTGCCCCTCATAAAAACAAGAGGATTTGCTCAAGCATAAAATTCAACCAAGAAAAGATTAACGGTTCAACTTCAAACAAGAGAAATTTTCTCAAATAAGAGGATTTAGTAAAGCATGAAAATGCGCACAAGCAACGTTTACCACTCAATAGAATCGAACAATGACAAAGAATTTAGTTCTTCAACAAATATCATGGAATGTTTCAAGTTACAACTAAATTTTCATACTTAAATCACTCTAACACTCCTCTTCAGAATAAGAATGAAGAAATTAACGCGTTTACAACCTCGGGGCAATTTCACTCACCTGGCAAACAATGCTAATAACAATCTAATTCATACATCCATCTAACAATCAAAAAATGAAATCATGGAAGCAAAAAGATTACTAAGGGCTTTAAAGGTTGTAGCTTGGCCCGGTTAACAATAAAGGGACATTTCTAAAGGCCATTGAATTGAAATTTCCGATGCAAAAGAACATTCACTATACAAGGTATTCACACATCTCAACTTCATTCACCATTTTCATTCCTTTACAACAAACCTTCTCAAACTTCCTTATGCACAATTATTTCATTCTTTATTTTTCTTATTCAAACAAGCATTCTTTTTCTTTTGTTTTTCACATTCATATTCACACTTTTTCTTTTCATGCTTGTTTGAAATTTTTCAAAAGTTTATAGCAACCTACCATTCTTCTTTTTCATTCTCCCCAACTTGAATTCAACCAAACCTCAAGTGAATGTTACTTGCTTTTTATGGCAAGGAAATCAAATTAAAACAATGTTCAAAGGTTCAAGAAGAAATTTTTTTAGAACCTCACAAAATTCAATGATGAACTATACTTTCAAATTATGTACACAAACCAAGTTCATCACTAAAATAAGATCTAAACTGTTTAGGCTCAAAGAAGGTTAAAGAATTTTCTCTACTCACGGGTAAGGTACTTTTGGATATGGTTGCGCTCAATATAAACAAATTCCTTGATCATTTCTAATGCTTCCACAAAATCACAGTAATCAAAAGATAAAGCATGAATCAAATGAATTAAACAAAGTTATCAGTCATCCTAGCATATAGTAAACAATGGAGGTTTCTCACAATTTGTGGCTTTTGGACCTAAGTGAAACAAGCATTCAAACAAGTTGTAACATGAAACAAAAACACTCATTTGCACAAAGCACAAAATTCTTAAATCATTCTAGCATTCTATAAAGCGGTACAATTTACCTTGCATACATTTAATGCTCACCATCCTATCATCACCATCCAGACTCGGTCAAAGCTTCATTGAATACTTTTATACAAATTGCAACCAATCTAGAAGGAGTTGTCATCATTCCTAGTCACACTAGAGAAAATATAAAAGAAAATAGATATATACAATATAAAAAAATGTGCAAAGCTCAAAAATATAGAAACAATCGCAATGCGATTCAATATCCAAACACCAATCCCCGACAATGACTCCATTTTGTTGAAGCGGTAGAGCAGCAAGAAAAAATTAATTAAGCACCAAATTTTTTCGTCTCCACAAGGATCAGTGCGAGAAAGAATGTCGTTTAACGGTCTCTACATTTCTGAGCTTATGGTGCAAAAGTTTTGGTTTAAAAGATTTAAGGCACCAAAATTAATAGCATAAAATATAAAGACGGAAAATATAAAGTAAAGACAGAAGTATAAACGGAGCCTTGTTGGGATTGGATCTCATCAATTGATAACACGTGCATTCTTCAGATCGTTTTATACATAAATCACTTGTTCGTCTAATATAATCACGTATCAATCACGACATACATATTCTCTCAGTCCCCGCATGTTGTGAGTGATTTTATACTCATCAATAATTGCTCTCGCACATTACCAATCAATACAAAGTATTTAAAACCTACATGAATGTTAAACCTACATCCATTTCTGGCATCTAGACCCAACAGATATTACTATAACATCCATATCAAACTAATCAGTATTTCATATACAAAGCAATGATCAGAATACGTACATATGATTAATCCTTTTTTACATGCATTCAACTAATTGGCCAAATGTATGTGAATATCGTTCTTCATCACTATTATCACGCATCCTCGCAATACCGCATCGATCCTACTCATGCTACTAATCAACACAATACAATAAAAGATACAGTGAATATTAACTTACAAAACCATGTCAAAAGTTTACTCATTAATAGATGAAAATCCAAGATCAAGGATTTGAAATAGGTTTTGTGAAGACCCACAAATAAGCAATCAAAGACAATCAACAATATAGGATCAAGACTAGTTCAGAAACATACATTAGATGAAATACATAAGGTATCAAAAGATTACATCCAAACCCCAACAAGAGATCAAAGATCTTACCTTCTCCCTCTTAGGGTTTGAGTTTCTCTCACTAGAATATATTTGGATTTGAAGAGAGATAAAGTTCTGATGTTAAAATTACAAGTTATGTCTAAAAATTGATGAAAAGTACTTATATAATACATTAAAAATCTGTTAAGTTCGCACTGCGAACTTTTTATTCGCCCAGCGAACATCAAAATGGCACCTGATGTGCCTCTGTACAGTTAAACCGCCTCTGCGATTCTGCATAAGCTTGCAATGCGAACTTTTATTCGCAAAGCGAACATTCACTGTAAAGATCGCAATGCGAACTTTGGTGCCTTTTCTTACTGCCCAAGTTTGGTAGTATTCGCTGGAAAGTTCGCAAAGCGAACATTCGCTAGAAAGTTCGCAAAGCGAACATTCGCTAGAAAGTTCACAAAGCGAACTTTCTGAAGTTTTTTCATTTCCTTCATTTCCTTTGGCAACTTGCATCTCTTTTCTTGTGTCTTACTTCTTTGATGACTTAATGCCTTTTTCTGCACAATAACACACAAATTACAAGTTCCAAAGATATTTTCACAATAATTGAAGAATCACACAAGAACATGAATTAAATCTATGAAAACATGAGAATTGAGTTGAAAAGTGCCAAGAAAGATGGTTCAATTTAAGTCAAAATTTGCACTTAACAAACTCTCCCCAACTAGATTTTTGCTTGTCCTCAAGCAAAGTATGCCCCTCATTAAAACAAGAGGATTTGCTCAAGCATAAAATTCAACCAAGAAAAGATTAACGGTTCAACTTCAAACAAGAGAAATTTTCTCAAATAAGAGGATTTAGTAAAGCATGAAAATGCGCACAAGCAACGTTTACCACTCAATAGAATCGAACAATGACAAAGAATTTAGTTCTTCAACAAATATCATGGAATGTTTCAAGTTACAACTAAATTTTCATACTTAAATCACTCTAACACTCCTCTTCAGAATAAGAATGAAGAAATTAACACGTTTACAACCTCGGGGCAATTTCACTCACCTGACAAACAATGCTAATAACAATCTAATTCATACATCCATCTAACAATCAAAAAATGAAATCATGGAAGCAAAAATATCACTAAGGGCTTTAAAGGTTGTAGCTTGGCCGGGTTAACAATAAAGGGACATTTCTAAAGGCCATTGAATTGAAATTTCCGATGCAAAAGAACATTCACTATACAAGGTATTCACACATCTCAACTTCATTCACCATTTTCATTCCTTTACAACAAACCTTCTCAAACTTCCTTATGCACAATTATTTCATTCTTTATTTTTCTTATTCAAACAAGCATTCTTTTTCTTTTTTTTTTCACATTCATATTCACACTTTTTCTTTTCATGCTTGTTTGAAATTTTTCAAAAGTTTATAGCAACCTACCATTCTTCTTTTTCATTCTCCCCAACTTGAATTCAACCAAACCTCAAGTGAATGTTACTTGCTTTTTATGGCAAGGAAATCAAATTAAAACAATGTTCAAAGGTTCAAGAAGAAATTTTTTTAGAACCTCACAAAATTCAATGATGAACTATACTTTCAAATTATGTACACAAACCAAGTTCATCACTAAAATAAGATCTAAACTGTTTAGGCTCAAAGGAGGTTAAAGAATTTTCTCTACTCACGGGTAAGGTACTTTTGGATATGGTTGCGCTCAATATAAACAAATTCCTTGATCATTTCTAATGCTTCCACAAAATCACAGTAATCAAAAGATAAAGCATGAATCAAATGAATTAAACAAAGTTATCAGTCATCCTAGCATATAGTAAACAATGGAGGTTTCTCACAATTTGTGGCTTTTGGACCTAAGTGAAACAAGCATTCAAACAAGTTGTAACATGAAACAAAAACACTCATTTGCACAAAGCACAAAATTCTTAAATCATTCTAGCATTCTATAAAGCGGTACAATTTACCTTGCATACATTTAATGCTCACCATCCTATCATCACCATCCAGACTCGGTCAAAGCTTCATTGAATACTTTTATACAAATTGCAACCAATCTAGAAGGAGTTGTCATCATTCCTAGTCACACTAGAGTAAATATAAAAGAAAATAGATATATACAATATAAAAAAATGTGCAAAGCTCAAAAATATAGAAACAATCGCAATGCGATTCAATATCCAAACACCAATCCCCGACAATGACTCCATTTTGTTGAAGCGGTAGAGCAGCAAGAAAAAATTAATTAAGCACCAAATTTTTTCGTCTCCACAAGGATCAGTGCGAGAAAGAATGTCGTTCAACGGTCTCTACATTTCTGAGCTTAGGGTGCAAAAGTTTTGGTTTAAAAGATTTAAGGCACCAAAATTAATAGCATAAAATATAAAGACGGAAAATATAAAGTAAAGACAGAAGTATAAACGGAGCCTTGTTGGGATTGGATCTCATCAATTGATAACACGTGCATTCTTCAGATCGTTTTATACATAAATCACTTGTTCGTCTAATATAATCACGTATCAATCACGACATACATATTCTCTCAGTCCCCGCATGTTGTGAGTGATTTTATACTCATCAATAATTGCTCTCGCACATTACCAATCAATACAAAGTATTTAAAACCTACATGAATGTTAAACCTACATCCATTTCTGGCATCTAGACCCAACAGATATTACTATAACATCCATATCAAACTAATCAGTATTTCATATACAAAGCAATGATCAGAATACGTACATATGATTAATCCTTTTTTACATGCATTCAACTAATTGGCCAAATGTATGTGAATATCGTTCTTCATCACTATTATCACGCATCCTCGCAATACCGCATCGATCCTACTCATGCTACTAATCAACACAATACAATAAAAGATACAGTGAATATTAACTTACAAAACCATGTCAAAAGTTTACTCATTAATAGATGAAAATCCAAGATCAAGGATTTGAAATAGGTTTTGTGAAGACCCACAAATAAGCAATCAAAGACAATCAACAATATAGGATCAAGACTAGTTCAGAAACATACATTAGATGAAATACATAAGGTATCAAAAGATTACATCCAAACCCCAACAAGAGATCAAAGATCTTACCTTCTCCCTCTTAGGGTTTGAGTTTCTCTCACTAGAATATATTTGGATTTGAAGAGAGATAAAGTTCTGATGTTAAAATTACAAGTTATGTCTAAAAATTGATGAAAAGTACTTATATAATACATTAAAAATCTGTTAAGTTCGCACTGCGAACTTTTTATTCGCCCAGCGAACATCAAAATGGCACCTGATGTGCCTCTGTACAGTTAAACCGCCTCTGCGATTCTGCATAAACTTGCAATGCGAACTTTTATTCGCAAAGCGAACATTCACTGTAAAGTTCGCAATGCGAACTTTGGTGCCTTTTCTTACTGCCCAAGTTTGGGAGTATTCGCTGGAAAGTTCGCAAAGCGAACATTCGCTAGAAAGTTCGCAAAGCGAACATTCGCTAAAAAGTTCACAAAGCGAACTTTCTGAAGTTTTTTCATTTCCTTCATTTCCTTTGGCAACTTGCATCTCTTTTCTTGTGTCTTACTTCTTTGATGACTTAATGCCTTTTTCTGCACAATAACACACAAATTACAAGTTCCAAAGATATTTTCACAATAATTGAAGAATCACACAAGAACATGAATTAAATCTATGAAAACATGAGAATTGAGTTGAAAAGTGCCAAGAAAGATGGTTCAATTTAAGTCAAAATTTGCACTTAACAAACTCTCCCCAACTAGATTTTTGCTTGTCCTCAAGCAAAGTATGCCCCTCATTAAAACAAGAGGATTTGCTCAAGCATAAAATTCAACCAAGAAAAGATTAACGGTTCAACTTCAAACAAGAGAAATTTTCTCAAATAAGAGGATTTAGTAAAGCATGAAAATGCGCACAAGCAACGTTTACCACTCAATAGAATCGAACAATGACAAAGAATTTAGTTCTTCAACAAATATCATGGAATGTTTCAAGTTACAACTAAATTTTCATACTTAAATCACTCTAACACTCCTCTTCAGAATAAGAATGAAGAAATTAACGCGTTTACAACCTCGGGGCAATTTCACTCACCTGACAAACAATGCTAATAACAATCTAATTCATACATCCATCTAACAATCAAAAAATGAAATCATGGAAGCAAAAATATCACTAAGGGCTTTAAAGGTTGTAGCTTGGCCGGGTTAACAATAAAGGGACATTTCTAAAGGCCATTGAATTGAAATTTCCGATGCAAAAGAACATTCACTATACAAGGTGTTCACACATCTCAACTTCATTCACCATTTTCATTCCTTTACAACAAACCTTCTCAAACTTCCTTATGCACAATTATTTCATTCTTTATTTTTCTTATTCAAACAAGCATTCTTTTTCTTTTGTTTTTCACATTCATATTCACACTTTTTCTTTTCATGCTTGTTTGAAATTTTTCAAAAGTTTATAGCAACCTACCATTCTTCTTTTTCATTCTCCCCAACTTGAATTCAACCAAACCTCAAGTGAATGTTACTTGCTTTTTATGGCAAGGAAATCAAATTAAAACAATGTTCAAAGGTTCAAGAAGAAATTTTTTTAGAACCTCACAAAATTCAATGATGAACTATACTTTCAAATTATGTACATAAACCAAGTTCATCACTAAAATAAGATCTAAACTGTTTAGGCTCAAAGGAGGTTAAAGAATTCTCTCTACTCACGGGTAAGGTACTTTTGGATATGGTTGCGCTCAATATAAACAAATGCCTTGATCATTTCTAATGCTTCCACAAAATCACAGTAATCAAAAGATAAAGCATGAATCAAATGAATTAAACAAAGTTATCAGTCATCCTAGCATATAGTAAACAATGGAGGTTTCTCACAATTTGTGGCTTTTGGACCTAAGTGAAACAAGCATTCAAACAAGTTGTAACATGAAACAAAAACACTCATTTGCACAAAGCACAAAATTCTTAAATCATTCTAGCATTCTATAAAGCGGTACAATTTACCTTGCATACATTTAATGCTCACCATCCTATCATCACCATCCAGACTCGGTCAAAGCTTCATTGAATACTTTTATACAAATTGCAACCAATCTAGAAGGAGTTGTCATCATTCCTAGTCACACTAGAGAAAATATAAAAGAAAACAGATACATACAATATAAAAAAATGTGCAAAGCTCAAAAATATAGAAACAATCGCAATGCGATTCAATATCCAAACACCAATCCCCGACAATGACTCCATTTTGTTGAAGCGGTAGAGCAGCAAGCATAAATTAATTAAGCACCAAATTTTTTCGTCTCCTCAAGGATCAGTGCGAGAAAGAATGTCGTTCAACGGTCTCTACATTTCTGAGCTTATGGTGCAAAAGTTTTGGTTTAAAAGATTTAAGGAACCAAAATTAATAGCATAAAATATAAAGACGGAAAATATAAAGTAAAGACAGAAGTATAAACGGAGCCTTGTTGGGATTGGATCTCATCAATTGATAACACGTGCATTCTTCAGATCGTTTTATACATAAATCACTTGTTCGTCTAATATAATCACGTATCAATCACGACATACATATTCTCTCAGTCCCCGCATGTTGTGAGTGATTTTATACTCATCAATAATTGCTCTCGCACATTACCAATCAATACAAAGTATTTAAAACCTACATGAATGTTAAACCTACATCCATTTCTGGCATCTAGACCCAACAGATATTACTATAACATCCATATCAAACTAATCCGTATTTCATATACAAAGCAATGATCAGAATACGTACATATGATTAATCCTTTTTTACATGCATTCAACTAATTGGCCAAATGTATATGAATATCGTTCTTCATCACTATTATCACGCATCCTCGCAATACCGTATCGATCCTACTCATGCTACTAATCGACACAATATAATAAAAGATACAGTGAATATTAACTTACAAAACCATGTCAAAAGTTTACTCATTAATAGATGAAAATCCAAGATCAAGGATTTGAAATAGGTTTTGTGAAGACCCACAAATAAGCAATCAAAGACAATCAACAATATAGGATCAACACTAGTTCAGAAACATACATTAGATGAAATACATAAGGTATCAAAAGATTACATCCAAACCCCAACAAGAGATCAAAGATCTTACCTTCTCCCTCTTAGGGTTTGAGTTTCTCTCACTAGAATATATTTGGATTTGAAGAGAGATAAAGTTCTGATGTTAAAATTACAAGTTATGACTAAAAAATGATGAAAAGTACTAATATAATACATTAAAAATCTGTTAAGTTCGCACTGCGAACTTTTTATTCGCCCAGCGAACATCAAAATGGCACCTGATGTGCCTCTGCACAGTTAAACCGCCTCTGCGATTCTGCATAAGCTTGCAATGCGAACTTTTATTCGCAAAGCGAACATTCACTGTAAAGTTCGCAATGCGAACTTTGGTGCCTTTTCTTACTGCCCAAGTTTGGGAGTATTCGCTGGAAAGTTCGCAAAGCGAACATTCGCTAGAAAGTTCGCAAAGCGAACATTCGCTAGAAAGTTCGCAAAGCGAACATTCGCTAGAAAGTTCACAAAGCGAACTTTCTGAAGTTTTTTCATTTCCTTCATTTCCTTTGGCAACTTGCATATCTTTTCTTGTGTCTTACTTCTTTGATGACTTAATGCCTTTTTCTGCACAATAACACACAAATTACAAGTTTCAAAGATATTTTCACAATAATTGAAGAATCACACAAGAACATGAATTAAATCTATGAAAACATGAGAATTGGGTTGAAAAGTGCCAAGAAAGATGGTTCAATTTAAGTGAAAATTTGCACTTAACAAACTCTCCCCAACTAGATTTTTGCTTGTCCTCAAGCAAAGTATGCCCCTCATTAAAACAAGAGGATTTGCTCAAGCATAAAATTCAACCAAGAAAAGATTAACGGTTCAACCTCAAACAAGAGAAATTTTCTCAAATAAGAGGATTTAGTAAAGCATGAAAATGCGCACAAGCAACGTTCACCACTCAATAGAATCGAACAATGACAAAGAATTTAGTTCTTCAACAAATATCATGGAATGTTTCAAGTTACAACTAAATTTTCATACTTAAATCACTCTAACACTCCTCTTCAGAATAAGAATGAAGAAATTAACGCGTTTACAACCTCGGGGCAATTTCACTCACCTGACAAACAATGCTAATACCAATCTAATTCATACATCCATCTAACAATCAAAAAATGAAATCATGGAAGCAAAAAGATCACTAAGGGCTTTAAAGGTTGTAGCTTGGCCGGGTTAACAATAAAGGGACATTTCTAAAGGCCATTGAATTGAAATTTCCGATGCAAAATAACATTCACTATACAAGGTATTCACACATCTCAACTTCATTCACCATTTTCATTCCTTTACAACAAACCTTCTCAAACTTCCTTATGCACAATTATTTCATTCTTTATTTTTCTTATTCAAACAAGCATTCTTTTTCTTTTGTTTTTCACATTCATATTCACACTTTTTCTTTTCATGCTTGTTTGAAATTTTTCAAAAGTTTATAGCAACCTACCATTCTTCTTTTTCATTCTCCCCAACTTGAATTCAACCAAACCTCAAGTGAATGTTACTTGCTTTTTATGGCAAGGAAATCAAATTAAAACAATGTTCAAAGGTTCAAGATGAAATTTTTTTAGAACCTCACAAAATTCAATGATGAACTATACTTTCAAATTATGTACATAAACCAAGTTCATCACTAAAATAAGATCTAAACTGTTTAGGCTCAAAGGAGGTTAAAGAATTCTCTCTACTCACGGGTAAGGTACTTTTGGATATGGTTGCGCTCAATATAAACAAATGCCTTGATCATTTCTAATGCTTCCACAAAATCACAGTAATCAAAAGATAAAGCATGAATCAAATGAATTAAACAAAGTTATCAGTCATCCTAGCATATAGTAAACAATGGAGGTTTCTCACAATTCGTGGCTTTTGGACCTAAGTGAAACAAGCATTCAAACAAGTTGTAACATGAAACAAAAACACTCATTTGCACAAAGCACAAAATTCTTAAATCATTCTAGCATTCTATAAAGCGGTACAATTTACCTTGCATACATTTAATGCTCATCATCCTATCATCACCATCCAGACTCGGTCAAAGCTTCATTGAATACTTTTATACAAATTGCAACCAATCTAGAAGGAGTTGTCATCATTCCTAGTCACACTAGAGAAAATATAAAAGAAAACAGATATATACAATATAAAAAAATGTGCAAAGCTCAAAAATATAGGAACAATCGCAATGCGATTCAATATCCAAACACCAATCCCCGACAATGACTCCATTTTGTTGAAGCGGTAGAGCAGCAAGCAAAAATTAATTAAGCACCAAATTTTTTCGTCTCCACAAGGATCAGTGCGAGAAAGAATGTCGTTCAACGGTCTCTATATTTCTGAGCTTATGGTGCAAAAGTTTTGGTTTAAAAGATTTAAGGCACCAAAATTAATAGCATAAAATATAAAGACGGAAAATATAAAGTAAAGACAGAAGTATAAACGGAGCCTTGTTGAGATTGGATCTCATCAATTGATAACACGTGCATTCTTCAGATCGTTTTATACATAAATCACTTGTTCGTCTAATATAATCACGTATCAATCACGACATACATATTCTCTCAGTCCCCGCATGTTGTGAGTGATTTTATACTCATCAATAATTGCTCTCGCACATTACCAATCAATACAAAGTATTTAAAACCTACATGAATGTTAAACCTACATTCATTTCTGGCATCTAGACCCAACAGATATTACTATAACATCCATATCAAACTAATCAGTATTTCATATACAAAGCAATGATCAGAATACGTACATATGATTAATCCTTTTTTACATGCATTCAACTAATTGGCCAAATGTATGTGAATATCGTTCTTCATCACTATTATCACGCATCCTCGCAATACCGCATCGATCCTACTCATGCTACTAATCAACACAATACAATAAAAGATACAGTGAATATTAACTTACAAAACCATGTCAAAAGTTTACTCATTAATAGATGAAAATCCAAGATCAAGGATTTGAAATAGGTTTTGTGAAGACCCACAAATAAGCAATCAAAGACAATCAACAATATAGGATCAAGACTAGTTCAGAAACATACATTAGATGTAATACATAAGGTATCAAAAGATTACATCCAAACCCCAACAAGAGATCAAAGATCTTACCTTCTCCCTCTTAGGGTTTGAGTTTCTCTCACTAGAATATATTTGGATTTGAAGAGAGATAAAGTTCTGATGTTAAAATTACAAGTTATGACTAAAAAATGATGAAAAGTACTTATATAATACATTAAAAATCTGTTAAGTTCGCACTGCGAACTTTTTATTCGCCCAGCGAACATCAAAATGGCACCTGATGTGCCTCTGCACAGTTAAACCGCCTCTGCGATTCTGCATAAGCTTGCAATGCGAACTTTTATTCGCAAAGCGAACATTCACTGTAAAGTTCGCAATGCGAACTTTGGTGCCTTTTCTTACTTCCCAAGTTTGGGAGTATTCGCTGGAAAGTTCGCAAAGCGAACATTCGCTAGAAAGTTCGCAAAGCGAACATTCGCTAGAAAGTTCGCAAAGCGAACATTCGCTAGAAAGTTCACAAAGCGAACTTTCTGAAGTTTTTTCATTTCCTTCATTTCCTTTGGCAACTTGCATCTCTTTTCTTCTGTCTTACTTCTTTGATGACTTAATGCCTTTTTCTGCACAATAACACACAAATTACAAGTTCCAAAGATATTTTCACAATAATTGAAGAATCACACAAGAACATGAATTAAATCTATGAAAACATGAGAATTGAGTTGAAAAGTGCCAAGAAAGATGGTTCAATTTAAGTCAAAATTTGCACTTAACAAACTCTCCCCAACTAGATTTTTGCTTGTCCTCAAGCAAAGTATGCCCCTCATTAAAACAAGAGGATTTGCTCAAGCATAAAATTCAACCAAGAAAAGATTAACGGTTCAACTTCAAACAAGAAAAATTTTCTCAAATAAGAGGATTTAGTAAAGCATGAAAATGCGCACAAGCAACATTCACCACTCAATAGAATCGAACAATGACAAAGAATTTAGTTCTTCAACAAATATCATGGAATGTTTCAAGTTACAACTAAATTTTCATACTTAAATCACTCTAACACTCCTCTTCAGAATAAGAATGAAGAAATTAACGCGTTTACAACCTCGGGGCAATTTCACTCACCTGACAAACAATGCTAATAACAATCTAATTCATACTTCCATCTAACAATCAAAAAATGAAATCATGGAAGTAAAAAGATCACTAAGGGCTTTAAAGGTTGTAGCTTGGCCGGGTTAACAATAAAGGGACATTTCTAAAGGCCATTGAATTGAAATTTCCGATGCAAAAGAACATTCACTATACAAGGTATTCACACATCTCAACTTCATTCACCATTTTCATTCCTTTACAACAAACCTTCTCAAACTTCCTTATGCACAATTATTTCATTCTTTATTTTTCTTATTTAAACAAGCATTCTTTTTCTTTTGTTTTTCACATTCATATTCACACTTTTTCTTTTCATGCTTGTTTGAAATTTTTCAAAAGTTTATAGCAACCTACCATTCTTCTTTTTCATTCTCCCCAAATTGAATTCAACCAAACCTCAAGTGAATGTTACTTGCTTTTTATGGCAAGGAAATCAAATTAAAACAATGTTCAAAGGTTCAAGAAGAAATTTTTTTAGAACCTCACAAAATTCAATGATGAACTATACTTTCAAATTATGTACATAAACCAAGTTCATCACTAAAATAAGATCTAAACTGTTTAGGCTCAAAGGAGGTTAAAGAATTCTCTCTACTCACGGGTAAGGTACTTTTGGATATGGTTGCGCTCAATATAAACAAATGCCTTGATCATTTCTAATGCTTCCACAAAATCACAGTAATCAAAAGATAAAGCATGAATCAAATGAATTAAACAAAGTTATCAGTCATCCTAGCATATAGTAAACAATGGAGGTTTCTCACAATTTGTGGCTTTTGAACCTAAGTGAAACAAGCATTCAAACAAGTTGTAACATGAAACAAAAACACTCATTTGCACAAAGCACAAAATTCTTAAATCATTCTAGCATTCTATAAAGCGGTACAATTTACCTTGCATACATTTAATGCTCACCATCCTATCATCACCATCCAGACTCGGTCAAAGCTTCATTGAATACTTTTATACAAATTGCAACCAATCTAGAAGAAGTTGTCATCATTCCTAGTCACACTAGAGTAAATATAAAAGAAAATAGATATATACAATATAAAAAAATGTGCAAAGCTCAAAAATATAGAAACAATCGCAATGCGATTCAATATCCAAACACCAATCCCCGACAATGACTCCATTTTGTTGAAGCGGTAGAGCAGCAAGAAAAAATTAATTAAGCACCAAATTTTTTCGTCTCCACAAGGATCAGTGCGAGAAAGAATGTCGTTCAACGGTCTCTACATTTCTGAGCTTAGGGTGCAAAAGTTTTGGTTTAAAAGATTTAAGGCACCAAAATTAATAGCATAAAATATAAAGACGGAAAATATAAAGTAAAGACAGAAGTATAAACGAAGCCTTGTTGGGATTGGATCTCATCAATTGATAACACGTGCATTCTTCAGATCGTTTTATACATAAATCACTTGTTCGTCTAATATAATCACGTATCAATCACGACATACATATTCTCTCAGTCCCCGCATGTTGTGAGTGATTTTATACTCATCAATAATTGCTCTCGCACATTACCAATCAATACAAAGTATTTAAAACCTACATGAATGTTAAACCTACATCCATTTCTGGCATCTAGACCCAACAGATATTACTATAACATCCATATCAAACTAATCAGTATTTCATATACAAAGCAATGATCAGAATACGTACATATGATTAATCCTTTTTTACATGCATTCAACTAATTGGCCAAATGTTTGTGAATATCGTTCTTCATCACTATTATCACGCATCCTCGCAATACCGCATCGATCCTACTCATGCTACTAATCAACACAATACAATAAAAGATACAGTGAATATTAACTTACAAAACCATGTCAAAAGTTTACTCATTAATAGATGAAAATCCAAGATCAAAGATTTGAAATAGGTTTTGTGAAGACCCACAAATAAGCAATCAAAGACAATCAACAATATAGGATCAAGACTAGTTCAGAAACATACATTAGATGAAATACATAAGGTATCAAAAGATTACATCCAAACCCCAACAAGAGATCAAAGATCTTACCTTCTCCCTCTTAGGGTTTGAGTTTCTCTCACTAGAATATATTTGGATTTGAAGAGAGATAAAGTTCTGATGTTAAAATTACAAGTTATGACTAAAAAATGATGAAAAGTACTTATATAATACATTAAAAATCTGTTAAGTTCGCACTGCGAACTTTTTATTCGCCCAGCAAACATCAAAATGGCACCTGATGTGCCTCTGCACAGTTAAACCGCCTCTGCGATTCTGCATAAGCTTGCAATGCGAACTTTTATTCGCAAAGCGAACATTCACTGTAAAGTTCGCAATGCGAACTTTGGTGCCTTTTCTTACTGCCCAAGTTTGGGAGTATTCGCTGGAAAGTTCGCAAAGCGAACATTCGCTAGAAAGTTCGCAAAGAGAACATTCGCTAGAAAGTTCACAAAGCGAACTTTCTGAAGTTTTTTCATTTCCTTCATTTCCTTTGGCAACTTGCATCTCTTTTCTTCTGTCTTACTTCTTTGATGACTTAATGCCTTTTTCTGCACAATAACACACAAATTACAAGTTCCAAAGATATTTTCACAATAATTGAAGAATCACACAAGAACATGAATTAAATCTATGAAAACATGAGAATTGAGTTGAAAAGTGCCAAGAAAGATGGTTCAATTTAAGTCAAAATTTGCACTTAACAAACTCTCCCCAACTAGATTTTTGCTTGTCCTCAAGCAAAGTATGCCCCTCATTAAAACAAGAGGATTTGCTCAAGCATAAAATTCAACCAAGAAAAGATTAACGGTTCAACTTCAAACAAGAGAAATTTTCTCAAATAAGAGGATTTAGTAAAGCATGAAAATGCGCACAAGCAACGTTTACCACTCAATAGAATCGAACAATGACAAAGAATTTAGTTCTTCAACAAATATCATGGAATGTTTCAAGTTACAACTAAATTTTCATACTTAAATCACTCTAACACTCCTCTTCAGAATAAGAATGAAGAAATTAACGCGTTTACAACCTCGGGGCAATTTCACTCACCTGACAAACAATGCAAATAACAATCTAATTCATACATCCATCTAACAATCAAAAAATGAAATCATGGAAGTAAAAAGATCACTAAGGGCTTTAAAGGTTGTAGCTTGGCCGGGTTAACAATAAAGGGACATTTCTAAAGGCCATTGAATTGAAATTTCCGATGCAAAAGAACATTCACTATACAAGGTATTCACACATCTCAACTTCATTCACCATTTTCATTCCTTTACAACAAACCTTCTCAAACTTCCTTATGCACAATTATTTCATTCTTTATTTTTCTTATTCAAACAAGCATTCTTTTTCTTTTGTTTTTCACATTCATATTCACACTTTTTCTTTTCATGCTTGTTTGAAATTTTTCAAAAGTTTATAGCAACCTACCATTCTTCTTTTTCATTCTCCCCAACTTGAATTCAACCAAACCTCAAGTGAATGTTACTTGCTTTTTATGGCAAGGAAATCAAATTAAAACAATGTTCAAAGGTTCAAGAAGAAATTTTTTTAGAACCTCACAAAATTCAATGATGAACTATACTTTCAAATTATGTACATAAACCAAGTTCATCACTAAAATAAGATCTAAACTGTTTAGGCTCAAAGGAGGTTAAAGAATTCTCTCTACTCACGGGTAAGGTACTTTTGGATATGGTTGCGCTCAATATAAACAAATGCCTTGATCATTTCTAATGCTTCCACAAAATCACAGTAATCAAAAGATAAAACATGAATAAAATGAATTAAACAAAGTTATCAGTCATCCTAGCATATAGTAAACAATGGAGGTTTCTCACAATTTGTGGCTTTTGGACCTAAGTGAAACAAGCATTCAAACAAGTTGTAACATGAAACAAAAACACTCATTTGCACAAAGCACAAAATTCTTAAATCATTCTAGCATTCTATAAAGCGGTACAATTTACCTTGCATACATTTAATGCTCACCATCCTATCATCACCATCCAGACTCGGTCAAAGCTTCATTGAATAATTTTATACAAATTGCAACCAATCTAGAAGGAGTTGTCATCATTCCTAGTCACACTAGAGAAAATATAAAAGAAAACAGATATATACAATATAAAAAATTATGCAAAGCTCAAAAATATAGAAACAATCGCAATGCGATTCAATATCCAAACACCAATCCCCGACAATGACTCCATTTTGTTGAAGCGGTAGAGCAGCAAGCAAAAATTAATTAAGCACCAAATTTTTTCGTCTCCACAAGGATCAGTGCGAGAAAGAATGTCGTTCAACGGTCTCTACATTTCTGAGCTTATGGTGCAAAAGTTTTGGTTTAAAAGATTTAAGGCACCAAAATTAATAGCATAAAATATAAAGACGGAAAATATAAAGTAAAGACAGAAGTACAAACAGAGCCTTGTTGGGATTGGATCTCATCAATTGATAACACGTGCATTCTTCAGATCGTTTTATACATAAATCACTTGTTCGTCTAATATAATCACGTATCAATCACGACATACATATTCTCTCAGTCCCCGCATGTTGTGAGTGATTTTATACTCATCAATAATTGCTCTCGCACATTACCAATCAATACAAAGTATTTAAAACCTACATGAATGTTAAACCTACATCCATTTCTGGCATCTAGACCCAACAGATATTACTATAACATCCATATCAAACTAATCAGTTTTTCATATACAAAGCAATGATCAGAATACGTACATATGATTAATCCTTTTTTAAATGCATTCAACTAATTGGTCAAATGTATGTGAATATCGTTCTTCATCACTATTATCACGCATCCTCGCAATACCGCATCGATCCTACTCATGCTACTAATCAACACAATACAATAAAAGATACAATGAATATTAACTTACAAAACCATGTCAAAAGTTTACTCATTAATAGATGAAAATCCAAGATCAAGGATTTGAAATAGGTTTTGTGAAGACCCACAAATAAGCAATCAAAGACAATCAACAATATAGGATCAAGACTAGTTCAGAAACATACATTAGATGAAATACATAAGGTATCAAAAGATTACATCCAAACCCCAACAAGAGATCAAAGATCTTACCTTCTCCCTCTTAGGGTTTGAGTTTCTCTCACTAGAATATATTTGGATTTGAAGAGAGATAAAGTTCTGATGTTAAAATTACAAGTTATGACTAAAAATTGATGAAAAGTACTTATATAATACATTAAAAATCTGTTAAGTTCGCACTGCGAACTTTTTATTCGCCCAGCGAACATCAAAATGGCACCTGATGCGCCTCTGCACAGTTAAACCGCCTCTGCGATTCTGCATAAGCTTGCAATGCGAACTTTTATTCGCAAAGCGAACATTCACTGTAAAGTTCGCAATGCGGACTTTGGTGCCTTTTCTTACTGCCCAAGTTTGGGAGTATTCGCTGGAAAGTTCGCAAAGCGAACATTCGCTAGAAAGTTCGCAAAGCGAACATTCGCTAGAAAGTTCACAAAGCGAACTTTCTGAAGTTTTTTCATTTCCTTCATTTCCTTTGGCAACTTGCATCTCTTTTCTTGTGTCTTACTTCTTTGATGACTTAATGCCTTTTTCTGCACAATAACACACAAATTACAAGTTCCAAAGATATTTTCACAATAATTGAAGAATCACACAAGAACATGAATTAAATATATGAAAACATGAGAATTGAGTTGAAAAGTGCCAAGAAAGATGGTTCAATTTAAGTCAAAATTTGCACTTAACAAACTCTCCCCAACTAGATTTTTGCTTGTCCTCAAGCAAAGTATGCCCCTCATTAAAACAAGAGGATTTGCTCAAGCATAAAATTCAACCAAGAAAAGATTAACGGTTCAACTTCAAACAAGAGAAATTTTCTCAAATAAGAGGATTTAGTAAAGCATGAAAATGCGCACAAGCAACGTTTACCACTCAATAGAATCGAACAATGACAAAGAATTTAGTTCTTCAACAAATATCATGGAATGTTTCAAGTTACAACTAAATTTTCATACTTAAATCACTCTAACACTCCTCTTCAGAATAAGAATGAAGAAATTAACGCGTTTACAACCTCGGGGCAATTTCACTCACCTGACAAACAATGCTAATAACAATCTAATTCATACATCCATCTAACAATCAAAAAATGAAATCATGGAAGCAAAAAGATCACTAAGGGCTTTAAAGGTTGTAGCTTGGCCGGGTTAACAATAAAGGGACATTTCTAAAGGCCATTGAATTGAAATTTCCGATGCAAAAGAACATTCACTATACAAGGTATTCACACATCTCAACTTCATTCACCATTTTCATTCCTTTACAACAAACCTTCTCAAACTTCCTTATGCACAATTATTTCATTCTTTATTTTTCTTAATCAAACAAGCATTCTTTTTCTTTTGTTTTTCACATTCATATTCACACTTTTTCTTTTCATGCTTGTTTGAAATTTTTCAAAAGTTTATAGCAACCTACCATTCTACTTTTTCATTCTCCCCAACTTGAATTCAACCAAACCTCAAGTGAATGTTACTTGCTTTTTATGGCAAGGAAATCAAATTAAAACAATGTTCAAAGGTTCAAGAAGAAATTTTTTTAGAACCTCACAAAATTCAATGATGAACTATACTTTCAAATTATGTACATAAACCAAGTTCATCACTAAAATAAGATCTAAACTGTTTAGGCTCAAAGGAGGTTAAAGAATTCTCTCTACTCACGGGTAAGGTACTTTTGGATATGGTTGCGCTCAATATAAACAAATGCCTTGATCATTTCTAATGCTTCCACAAAATCACAGTAATCAAAAGATAAAACATGAATCAAATGAATTAAACAAAGTTATCAGTCATCCTAGCATATAGTAAACAATGGAGGTTTCTCACAATTTGTGGCTTTTGGACCTAAGTGAAACAAGCATTCAAACAAGTTGTAACATGAAACAAAAACACTCATTTGCACAAAGCACAAAATTCTTAAATCATTCTAGCATTCTATAAAGCGGTACAATTTACCTTGCATACATTTAATGCTCACCATCCTATCATCACCATCCAGACTCGGTTAAAGCTTCATTGAATACTTTTATACAAATTGCAACCAATCTAGAAGGAGTTGTCATCATTCCTAGTCACACTAGAGAAAATATAAAAGAAAACAGATATATACAATATAAAAAATTGTGCAAAGCTCAAAAATATAGAAACAATCGCAATGCGATTCAATATCCAAACACCAATCCCCGACAATGACTCCATTTTGTTGAAGCGGTAGAGCAGCAAGCAAAAATTAATTGAGCACCAAATTTTTTCGTCTCCACAAGGATCACTGCGAGAAAGATTGTCGTTCAACGGTCTCTACATTTCTGAGCTTATGGTGCAAAAGTTTTGGTTTAAAAGATTTAAGGCACCAAAATTAATAGCATAAAATATAAAGACGGAAAATATAAAGTAAAGACAGAAGTATAAACGGAGCCTTGTTGGGATTGGATCTCATCAATTGATAACACGTGCATTCTTCAGATCGTTTTATACATAAATCACTTGTTCGTCTAATATAATCACGTATCAATCACGACATACATATTCTCTCAGTCCCCGCATGTTGTGAGTGATTTTATACTCATCAATAATTGCTCTCGCACATTACCAATCAATACAAAGTATTTAAAACCTACATGAATGTTAAACCTACATCCATTTCTGGCATCTAGACCCAACAGATATTACTATAACATCCATATCAAACTAATCAGTATTTCATATACAAAGCAATGATCAGAATACGTACATATGATTAATCCTTTTTTACATGCATTCAACTAATTGGCCAAATGTTTGTGAATATCGTTCTTCATCACTATTATCACGCATCCTCGCAATACCGCATCGATCCTACTCATGCTACTAATCAACACAATACAATAAAAGATACAGTGAATATTAACTTACAAAACCATGTCAAAAGTTTACTCATTAATAGATGAAAATCCAAGATCAAAGATTTGAAATAGGTTTTGTGAAGACCCACAAATAAGCAATCAAAGACAATCAACAATATAGGATCAAGACTAGTTCAGAAACATACATTAGATGAAATACATAAGGTATCAAAAGATTACATCCAAACCCCAACAAGAGATCAAAGATCTTACCTTCTCCCTCTTAGGGTTTGAGTTTCTGTCACTAGAATATATTTGGATTTGAAGAGAGATAAAGTTCTGATGTTAAAATTACAAGTTATGACTAAAAAATGATGAAAAGTACTTATATAATACATTAAAAATCTGTTAAGTTCGCACTGCGAACTTTTTATTCGCCCAGCAAACATCAAAATGGCACCTGATGTGCCTCTGTACAGTTAAACCGCCTCTGCGATTCTGCATAAGCTTGCAATGCGAACTTTTATTCGCAAAGCGAACATTCACTGTAAAGTTCGCAATGCGAACTTTGGTGCCTTTTCTTACTGCCCAAGTTTGGGAGTATTCGCTGGAAAGTTCGCAAAGCGAACATTCGCTAGAAAGTTCGCAAAGAGAACATTCGCTAGAAAGTTCGCAAAGCGAACTTTCTGAAGTTTTTTCATTTCCTTCATTTCCTTTGGCAACTTGCATCTCTTTTCTTCTGTCTTACTTCTTTGATGACTTAATGCCTTTTTCTGCACAATAACACACAAATTACAAGTTCCAAAGATATTTTCACAATAATTGAAGAATCACACAAGAACATGAATTAAATCTATGAAAACATGAGAATTGAGTTGAAAAGTGCCAAGAAAGATGGTTCAATTTAAGTCAAAATTTGCACTTAACAAACTCTCCCCAACTAGATTTTTGCTTGTCCTCAAGCAAAGTATGCCCCTCATTAAAACAAGAGGATTTGCTCAAGCATAAAATTCAACCAAGAAAAGATTAACGGTTCAACTTCAAACAAGAGAAATTTTCTCAAATAAGAGGATTTAGTAAAGCATGAAAATGCGCACAAGCAACGTTTACCACTCAATAGAATCGAACAATGACAAAGAATTTAGTTCTTCAACAAATATCATGGAATGTTTCAAGTTACAACTAAATTTTCATACTTAAATCACTCTAACACTCCTCTTCAGAATAAGAATGAAGAAATTAACGCGTTTACAACCTCGGGGCAATTTCACTCACCTGACAAACAATGCAAATAACAATCTAATTCATACATCCATCTAACAATCAAAAAATGAAATCATGGAAGTAAAAAGATCACTAAGGGCTTTAAAGGTTGTAGCTTGGCCGGGTTAACAATAAAGGGACATTTCTAAAGGCCATTGAATTGAAATTTCCGATGCAAAAGAACATTCACTATACAAGGTATTCACACATCTCAACTTCATTCACCATTTTCATTCCTTTACAACAAACCTTCTCAAACTTCCTTATGCACAATTATTTCATTCTTTATTTTTCTTATTCAAACAAGCATTCTTTTTCTTTTGTTTTTCACATTCATATTCACACTTTTTCTTTTCATGCTTGTTTGAAATTTTTCAAAAGTTTATAGCAACCTACCATTCTTCTTTTTCATTCTCCCCAACTTGAATTCAACCAAACCTCAAGTGAATGTTACTTGCTTTTTATGGCAAGGAAATCAAATTAAAACAATGTTCAAAGGTTCAAGAAGAAATTTTTTTAGAACCTCACAAAATTCAATGATGAACTATACTTTCAAATTATGTACATAAACCAAGTTCATCACTAAAATAAGATCTAAACTGTTTAGGCTCAAAGGAGGTTAAAGAATTCTCTCTACTCACGGGTAAGGTACTTTTGGATATGGTTGCGCTCAATATAAACAAATGCCTTGATCATTTCTAATGCTTCCACAAAATCACAGTAATCAAAAGATAAAACATGAATAAAATGAATTAAACAAAGTTATCAGTCATCCTAGCATATAGTAAACAATGGAGGTTTCTCACAATTTGTGGCTTTTGGACCTAAGTGAAACAAGCATTCAAACAAGTTGTAACATGAAACAAAAACACTCATTTGCACAAAGCACAAAATTCTTAAATCATTCTAGCATTCTATAAAGCGGTACAATTTACCTTGCATACATTTAATGCTCACCATCCTATCATCACCATCCAGACTCGGTCAAAGCTTCATTGAATAATTTTATACAAATTGCAACCAATCTAGAAGGAGTTGTCATCATTCCTAGTCACACTAGAGAAAATATAAAAGAAAACAGATATATACAATATAAAAAATTATGCAAAGCTCAAAAATATAGAAACAATCGCAATGCGATTCAATATCCAAACACCAATCCCCGACAATGACTCCATTTTGTTGAAGCGGTAGAGCAGCAAGCAAAAATTAATTAAGCACCAAATTTTTTCGTCTCCACAAGGATCAGT